>OX940987.1:9887371-10465682 GCA_954871275.1 Leptopterna dolabrata | reverse complement strand
TACGGCACCTGCCGCCGGGAAGCGCTGTAATTCACGGGGTCCCCTCCCACACTCAAGGAATACGAAGGCCATACAGAAGTGATTTGTCGTACCTCCCGCTCCGTGCGTGCCAGAGGATAATAACGGTCGTTGAAGGGAAACAGGGGCATTAGTGAATGTTGGAAGTGAAATTGTGAATTTGTCATACCCCATAAAGGTGGCTCTTATTTGTGTTTTGCGTGTGAGAGAAAAGTGTGGGACGGGAAGTACAGAAAGAGTGGAATTAAGGCAATTTTTTTTCTCCGGGTATTTGAGTTTTCTCGAGAAAAATACGATGGTAGCCTGCCTGGTAGTTGGGTTCTTTGTGAGGGAGTCGTATTAAACAAGGAGCTTATTCCATCGTAAAGCAACTAGGTAAGTTTTGAGTGCTGTGGCAGTCGTGTTTGTAGTAAACAAAAGAAAATGTCTTCTTTGACCTCTTTATGGCTAATTTTCGGTGGAAATAACTAAAATTACCAGTCAAACACGTTTAAAGACTTCATGGATATTGGTGGATCCAAAATATGTCTGTTGGGTATGGGTGTGTCCAAAATCTCTATGCGGCGGGTGGGAGGGGGGGGGGGGGGGTCCTGGATTAAAAAGCTAGAAAGGAACAAAGATTGCATTAAGATCACCAAAATCGTTAGGAAATATGGCTAAAATCTTCAAAAATTGAATCAGTTCACCAAAAGTGGTGAAGAATGGTGACCCGAGACAGACAGAAAACTGTTGATTGTCGGGAATATGAAAAACCGGTTCAAATCCTAGTTGAAAGTACCGCAATGGTGGATCCAGACTTTCCTGTTTGTTGATGGGGTGGGGGCTTACAAAATACGGCTAGAAACCTACAGTAATTCCATTAAAATCACCAAAAATCCATTTCACCTAATCGTTGAACATATGTATAAATGGCTATAATATCCGAAGTATGAAACAATTCCCAAACTTGGTGAAGAATGGTGGCTCGAGGCGAAAAGAAAACTGTTTCAATTGGCAAAAATGTGAAAAACTGGCTGAAATTCTAGTTCGAAGTTGCTACTGCTGGGAGGTCAAAAATTGAAAATTCGCTTATATGTTTATATGCACTGAAGGTTTTGGTGGGCCCAAGATTTTTAATTTTTAGTGCGTACGTGGATATTGGTGGGTTCAGACTGTCTGTGTGTGTTGCGGGGGGGTGGGGGGGGGTCCTGGTAACGAAAGGTGGCTAGAAACTTACAAAAAAAAGCATTAAAATCACAAAAAAATTCATTTTAAATCACCTAAATTGTTGTACATCTATGCACATGGCTAAAATATCCAAAAAATGAAATAATCCACCAAACTTGGTGGAGAATGGTGACTCGAGGCGGACAGAAAACTGTTTAAATAGCCAAAAATGTGAAAAAACTAGCTCAAATTGTATTTGAAAGTTGGTCTACCGCTGGGAGGTCAAAAGTAGTAGAAAAATTATTATTTAAAAAAAAAAGTTTAACTTTGAAAATTCGCTCTAATGATTATACTGGTTGTATGGTTATTGGTTGGGGGGGTGGGGGGGGTTAAGGTGGTTATGATTAGCCAGCTACTGTGGGGATGAGGTTGGCGAAGGAGGGCGAAGTGGGGAGTGTGTGGGAGGAGTGGGCGGTGTGTGGGTGGAAGGGGGGGATTTATCTCCCTTTTGTGCGGAGTCACTTCCGAGGGGTGGAAGGGGGGGGGGGGGGGGGGTGAGTCTGAGGATGGTAATGACTCGTCTTCCCTCCTATTTTTCTCGCCGCCCTATGCCCCCCCCCCCCCTCGCCCACCCTATGCCTCCTCGACCTCCTATGCCTCCCAGCCCTTTGAGCTTCCGCCCATTCAAATCCCCCTCCACCCACCATTTCTTCCCCTTTTCTCTGCCGCCCCCTTCGAAATAGCCCCAGCCATTTGTCCCCCCCCCCCCTCCCCCACGGGTCGCCTCTGCTTTAACCCCCACCCCCCACCCCTCCCCTAACACCCACAAAATCCAGGCTTTTCACTGCCCCCCAACCGCTTCACCAGCCATTCAATCCACAACCCTCCTCCCACCAACCTTCGTCACTCTCTCGCCCTCGACCGCACAAACTAACCGGTTACCCCCTCTCAACTCCACCTATTCAACATGTCCTCGGATTTGCGACGTTATACCTCATTGTCGATTGGGAGGGGGGAAGGTGGTCTACTAGCGGTTCAGTGAAGTAGTGGTCTAGCAGGGGAGAAAACGTGGTTGTTACGTCCAGGGTTGTATGATAGGGTAAGGTTGGTATGTTTCCTATAGTATGTGCTTAGTTCCTATGTTCCCTGTTGTATGTTATGTGGCGCGGTGGTAGCTATGTATCCCCCCCCCCCCCACCCACTAACAACCCTGTTGTAAAAATTTGCCTGTGCTTCCCACTTCTCCGTTATATGTGGATAGAAACCTGTTCCTTCCCCTCTGTTGGATAAGATTATATAGAAACATATTCCTTCCCCTCTGTTGGATAAGAGTATATAGAAACCTGTTCCTTCCCCTCTGTTGGATAAGAGCATATATAAACATGTTCCTTCCCCTCAGTTGGATAAGAGTATATAGAAACATGTTCCTTCCCCTCTTAGGATAAGAGTATGAAGAAACCTATTCGTTCTCTTTTGTTGGATAAGGGTATGTAGAAACATGTTCCTTCCCCTCCTTTGGATAAGAGTATATAGAAACCTGTTCCTTCCCCTCTGTTGGATAATAGTATATAGAAACATGAAACTTCCCCTCTGTTGGATAAGGGTATGTAGAAACTTGTTCCTTCCCCTCCTTTGGATAAGAGTATAGAAACACGTTCCTTCCCCTCTGTTGGATAAGATTATATAGAAACATGTTCCTTCCCCTCTGTTGGATAATAGTATATAGAAACATGTTCCTTCCCCTCAGTTGGATAAGAGTATATAGAAACATGAAACTTCCCCTCTGTTGGATAAGAGTATATAGAAACATATTCCTTCCCCTCTGTTGGATAAGAGTATATAGAAACATGAAACTTCCCCTCTGTTGGATAAGGGTATGTAGAAACTTGTTCCTTCCCCTCCTTTGGATAAGAGTATAGAAACACGTTCCTTCCCCTCTGTTGGATAAGATTATATAGAAACATGTTCCTTCCCCTCTGTTGGATAATAGTATATAGAAACATGTTCCTTCCCCTCAGTTGGATAAGAGTATATAGAAACATGTTCCTTCCCCTCTGTTGGATAAGAGTATATAGAAACATGTAACTTCCCCTCTGTTGGATAAGGGTATGTAGAAACTTGTTCCTTCCCCTCCTTTGGATTAGAGTATAGAAACACGTTCCTTCCCCTCTGTTGGATAAGATTATATAGAAACATGTTCCTCCCCCTCTGTTGGATAATAGTATATAGAAACATGTTCCTTCCCCTCTGTTGGATGAGAGTATATAGAAACATGTTCCTTCCCCTCTGTTGGATAAGAGTATATAGAAACATGTTCCTTCCCCTCTGTAGGATAAGAGTATAAAGAAACCTGTTCGTTCCCTTTTGTTGGATAAGGGTATCTAGAAACATGTCCCTTCCCCTCCGTTGGATAAGGGTATATAATATAAACCTGTTCCTTCCCCTCGGTTGGATAAGGGTATGCAGAAACCTGTTCCTTCCCCTCTGTTGGAAACCTGTTCCTTCCCCATGTTCGGGAGCAAACAGATTCTGAACAAATTTCAAGGTTAGAGTTTAAAAAATGGATTATCCAACTAAAATATGTAATTTTTTGAAATATACATAAAATATGTGAAATGTATAAAATATTGTCTGAAATATGTAAAAATTGGTAAACATTTTGAAGTCAAAATGAATTGTGAAAATACATAATACTAATATTTTAGTTTACTATAGAAAATGAAATTTTAGAAAACTTTAGAAAACATCATCCGGAAACTCACTTAGCTACTTAACAATCAATTCGAGTCAATTCGTCTATAATTTGATTGTGAATTTCGCGGGGTAAATATTTACAGGTACCTCGCACCTCACTCTTATATGTGGATAGAAACATGTATACCCCCCATGCATAAGTGAAGTAACAGTTCTATGCTCAAATCTAGGGATAGGATTTCTATGTATTTATAAAAACGAAATATCTAAATAAAATATGTAGTTTTTTGAAATATGCATAAAATATGTGAAATGTATAAAATATTTTCGGAAATATGTAAAAATGGGTAAGCATTTTTAAGTCAAAATAAATCGTGAAAATATGTAGGTAATACTAATATTTTAGATTATTATTTTATTTATTTATTAGTTTTTATTGGTTTATAATTTTATTTTTTAATTTTATTTATTATAGAAAATGAAAAGAATACTTAAAAAACATCATCCGGAAACTCACGTAGATACTTTCAGCAATCAGTTCTTGTCAGTTCGTCTATAACTAATTCGAGTGGGAATTTTGCGGCATTTCAAAAAACGCAGTGTCCAAGCAAAACTGAGTTTTCAACAATGAACAATGTAGCGCAAAATACTGTTTACACAGCTCCCTAAAACCGTCCGCAAATGGCGATGTTCTTCTAAAATTTGAAAAACTAGTTGAAATTGAAAAATAGGTGATTTAATTAAATAATTTTCAGTATAATTACTACGTGTTTCAATCAGTGAAATATTTGAAAATGTGTATTAATCGCGGAAGTTGTGAAAATATATGAAATTGAAGTGTGTTAAAGCGGTTCAGAAAGTGTCGAATTGAAAATCATGGATACATAGCCTAGAAAAAAATGCTGCAAATTATTACACGACGGTTTATTATTTACCTGCATAGATGTCCGTTCTGCGTAGGTCACTGTTTTCTGTGGTCAATACCCTCGGGCTCCCCCCAGGAAATCCCAGAATCGAGGTACTGGAACCGGCCCGGGAATTACTGTTTCATTAAAATGCGTGGGATTCAATTATTAATAATTATTTGTAGTTATTCATGAAGCATAATGTTTGTTCAAGGTTCAAAAGTTGTTATGCTTCACGAATAACAACAAATAATATTGATGATCGAATTATTGAATCCTGCGAATTTTTATGAAACTGTAATTCCCGGGCCGGCTCCAGTACTCGATTTAGGGCTTTCCTGGGGGGAGCTCGAGGGTATTGACCACAGAAAACAGTGATCTACGCAGAAGGGGCACCTGTACAGGTAAATAATAAACCGTTGTGTAATAATTTGCAGGGTTTTTTTTTAAATTCCATTTTCGGATTCTACGTATATCTTGAAACGGAAACCATCAAATTTTGAGGGGGTTCAACACAAATTTTTCAAGCTCGATTCCGAAGGTTATTATTGGCAATAATAAACCAAAATGAAGGGCCAATCTGCCTCAACGATCAAAATATTGACGTTTGTTTCGAGAGGGGCAAATTGAACTCGTAAAGCTCCGTCCTTAACTGATGGGTCGTGCCTAAAACAGCCAAAATCCCTTGAAAATCGGCACATTACCGAGTAAACGCGATGTTCCGATGATCGAAATTGGATATCGAACATGGAATTCCAACGAGAAAAGCCTCCTCAATACAACACCGTTGAGAAATCTCTTCACGAAATCCGTTTTCATTATTCATTATCCTCTGTCCTCCTTAGAAGTAATCGAGCTTCCTCTTTTAATATCAATCAACGTCTTCCCTCCGCCGTTACGAATTCATTGAAAAGCCGATGCCGTTGAAATATCTCATTTCGAAACCGGGAAAAGACTCGATACGCTGATGAGTGTCGGACGATAGAATTTTCTCATTGCCGCGTCGAGCGTAACAAATTCCTTGTCGAGCGATTTGGTTCTGATCGAATTTTCGCTCATTCAACACGTTGCACGACGTTTCATCTTTCTGAGCGACGAGTTCTGGCACCAGGGACTGTTGGCATTAAATCGTTGATTTATTTAGGTTCCAAACCAAGAAACACAAATTCCTCGATATTATAATTAAGTTTCCTTTTTTTTCTTTTAGCGAATTTTCAAAGAAAATTGAGATAATTAAATGGGTTCAAAATTTTCACAACATGAATTTTTAAACTTTTTTAATAGCCAAAATCCGTTTCAAAGCATCCTGAATTCATCCCTAGATTTTAACACAAATTTGGATATAGATACCTAATATTATATTTATATTTGTCACTCCAGACGGTGTCTGCCCTTGGGTACGTGATAAAAAAACCAAATTTCGCCCAAACTGTTCGTATTGCCAAACAAATTGCCCATTGGGGTGAAGTACATTAGGTAGGGGGCCTCCACTGCAGGCTCATTTGAGTGGTGGACTTCGGGCCACACCAAGCGACTAGGGATGGATCCCATTGTGGTGAAGTACATTATGGGGCCTCCACTGCAGGCTCATTTGAGCGATGGACTTTGGGCGACACCAAGGGACTAGCGACAGATCCCATTACGGTAAAGTACATTAGGGGGCCTCCACTGCAGGCTCATTTGAGTGATGGACTTTGGGCAACACCAAGGGACTAGCGACAGATCCCATTGGGGTAAAGTACATTAGTGGGCCTCCACTGCAGGCTCATTTGAGTGATGGACTTTGGGCGACACCAAGGGACTAGCGACAGATCCCATTGGGGTGAAGTACATTCCGGGGCCTCCACTGCAGGCTCATTTATTTGAGTGATGGACTTTGCGCGACACCAAGGGACTAGCGACAGATCCCATTGGGGTAAAGTACATTAGTGGGCCTCCACTGCAGGCTCATTTGAGTGATGGACTTTGGGCGACACCAAGGGACTAGCGACAGATCCCATTGGGGTGAAGTACATTCCGGGGCCTCCACTGCAGGCTCATTTATTTGAGTTATGGACTTTGGGCGGCACCAAGCGGCTAGCGACTGATCCCATTGGGGTAAAGTACATTAGGGGGCCTCCAATGCTGGCTCGTATGAGCGATGGACTTCGGGCGACACCGAGCGACGAGTGACGGATCCCATTCTGACGGGATTGGTCGTGTTTTCAAGCGACCTCAGCTCTCCCAAGTAAATATTGTCAAAATGTAACATGAGAAGTACGAAATGATAATTTTATGTAATTTAAATTTGTTATATTTTGGTTTACAATCTCTCCACAGCAGCAGAGACTTAGGTCTAGCGCTGTGGTGTAACTGATGTTATGAAATGTTGGTTGATATTATCATTTTGGTTTGATTTGAATATTGTTCTGCAATAAATTATCCTTTTTCTTATGATATGCACAGGATGCAAATGTAATAATATATGTTATAAGTAAGGAGGTATATGATTACCTCATGCAATATGTTCGTTCACTTTATTATTAATGTTGTTATTTCTTCAATTTTGAATTTTTTCTTCTGTCATTAAATTTCTTTCTCCCTCCCATCTCACCGTTCCCTTCCACCGCCACAACCCCGCACTTTAGTCGCGTTTAGTCGCCTCTAACGGAGGACCCCAGTCCCCTCGTGTCGCTTCCTCCAAGTCGCCTCTCATCGCTTAAGTCGCTAGTTATCGCTTCCAGTGAAGGACCGGCCTTTCCCTGTAAGCAATAGGAATAACCTGTCCCTTGTGATTGTACGTATTCAGGTTCTTCTTTGGTATAAATATTGAAAACACTTCGTTTCTTCCTGATCTTTCTTGTAAGAAGTAGCAGTGAAAATATAAATCCTTCGATTTTTCAAAAAATGAAAGTATTATCTGCATCTGGGCCCGAACGTTCCCCGTTGAATATTGCACGTCGTTCCGACCGTCTGCCTTCCTTTATTGAACGGGCCCTCGCCAGATGCGTTCCGCAGCTGATGAGACTCTGTTTGGGAGAAACGGGTGGCAACGATTTCATCTAATAAGTCGGAGCGGTTGAAGATGATGGCTGTCCGAAGCGACTCAAGCGGGTCGTCCCACGGGTTACGGGGGTTCGGCAGGAGGATGCTGAAAACTCCTGCTGATCGAACGTAGAAATTATAGGCTTTATGAAGACTCCACTGCCTAACCGGATAAAGTTCCGGTTCATGAGGCATAGCTATAAGAGCGAATTTTCAAAGAAATATTCATGCTATTGTGAAAGAAACGAGCGAATTTTCACAGAAATATTCATGCTATTGTGTAAACAGATGATATAGCTAGGAACAATACCACTTTTTATTAAAATAATATCATTTTTCATGATTTTAGCCACCCTTTGAGTCAAATTTGAGAAAAATATTTTTGTCATCGAAATAGTCCCTTTTTCTATCGTGAATAGGTTAACAGTGGATTTTAGCCCTTACTACCAATTTTTGACCCCCAAAAACCCAAATTTGACCACTATACTTTATGATAAACGCCTAAAATAGTCTTTTGCTGTCTTTACTCGCCCTTCCATACAAATTTCAGTGAGTTTACATCAATTGTTCGCGATTTTGCGTTTTACCGATTTTTGACCCCTTAAAAACTCAAATTTGGCCCCCATTGGAATTTGTCAGAAGTTGTTCATCTTCGAACTCATCCTTTCGTTTGGAAATACGGATAGTTTGGCGAATTTTGGAATTTTCATCATGTCAGAGACCATTTGGAGTGACACATAATATAAACATATGTATAATATAATTGTAATAAGTTGATTTTGATGACTACGTTGATGAACACGATTCACTATTGAAGAATGACCAGTCTAGTCTTGTTTTTGAAGAGTGTTTTAATTCCCATAACGTTTCTACCCAGGATCTGGGTCTTATTCATGTGGATTTGTGGTCCAAAGGTAAGGATGTGGTAGGGGGTGAACGAAGGATGATACAAGATATCACTATTTTGAAAAAAACGAAAAATTGGGAAAAGAGACCTTTTGGGGAATTGGGACCTTTCAAGAAGAGACACCTAATTAGGTATTTCTTTTGATGGAGGTAGACAATTCCAAGATGGCCGCCAACTGTCTCTTTTAGAAGTTACAGAATAACCATTCATGGATACTATAAATTTCTCCTTCGCAAAAGATATAGGTGGAAAAGAACATGTATCTCTTTTGCTTAGTGAACAGGCCGTCAAAATACATAGAGTCCCATCAAAAAGCTGTTGATTCCCATGATGTTACAGCTATTTGCATTCCTCATCGTACTTTCGAGTCACATGTACTACAGGAGAGAAAACCGTTCAAAACATCCGTTTCCATTTCTTTCCAGACGATGAAAATATGATCCAAATTTTCTCTCCACAGGACCCTGTCGAAAGGGGAAAACACTGAGGGATTTCATCTGGGGAAAATAAAAGGAAAAACACGTAACGAGAAATTATCTTTCAATCCAGCTGCATGAAGCGTTGTTACCTACCTGCCTCAACACTTCCACGTTTTTACTCATGAATCAATAATATCTACAAATTTTTAATGAACAATCGACCTTCCTTCATGAAATGAAAGAAGATACCTACACGATCAGAATAAATAATGAGTGATCAAAATGACCAGTGTGGTAGGGGGCGAACGAAGGATGATACAAGATATCACTATTTTTTAAAAACGAAAAATTAGGAAGGGAGACTATCCGTTTCAATAAGAGACACCTGATTAGGTATCTCTTTTTATAGAGGCAGAACATTTCAAGATGGCTGCCAACTATCTCTCAGAAGATACAGAAAACCTTTCATGGATACTATAAAACTCTTTTGCAAAAAGATATAGTTTGGCGGAAAAGAGACACGTATCTCTTTTGTTTACTGAAAAGGCCGTCAAAATATGTAGAGTCCCAACAAAAAGCTGTTGATTCCTGCGATGTTAGAACGACATGGATCCCTCATTGTACTTTCGAGTCACATGCACTACCGGAGAGAAAATCGTTCAAAACATCCGTTTCCATTTCTTTCCAGACGATGAAGACATGATCCACATTTTCTCTCCACAGAACCCTGTCGAAAGCGGAAAGCACATTGAGGGATTTCATCCGGGGAAAATAAAAAACACGTAACGAGAAATTATCTTTCAATCCCGCAGGATGGAGCGTTGTTACCTACTTCCCTTAACACGTACTTAGACGTTTTTACTCATGAATCGATAATATCTACATATTTTTAATGAACAATCGACCTTCCTTTATGAAATGAAAGAAGATACCTACACGATCAGAATGAATAATGAGTGATCAAAATGACCAATTTGGTAGGGGGCGAACAAAGGATGATACAAGTTATCACTATTTAAAAAAAAACGAAAAATTAGGAAGGGAGACTACCCGTTTCAAGAAGAGACCCCTGATTAGGTATCTCTTTTTACAGAGGCATATAATTTCAAGATGGCCGCCAACTATCTCTTAGAAGATACAGAATAACCTTTCATGGATACTATAAAACTCTCTTGCAAAAACATATAGTTTGGCGGAAAAGAGACATGTATCTCTTGTTTACTGAAAAAGGCCGTCAAAATATGTAGAGTCCCAACAAAAAGCTGTTGATTCCTGCGATGTTAGAACGACATGGATCCCTCATCGTACTTTCGAGTCACATGCACTACCGGAGAGAAAATCGTTCAAAACATCCGTTTCCATTTCTTTCCGGACGATGAAAACATGATCCACATTTTCTCCCCACAGAACCCTGTCGAAAGGGGAAAACACTTTGAGGGATTTCATCCGGGGAAAATAAAAGGAGAAAAACACGTAACGAGAAATTATCTTTCAATCCCGCAGGATGGAGGGGCTCAGGTGGGCGTCTTAAAGACGGAGCTCCTCCTGAGAAAACCGTTTTATAAAGGTTAATCCGGAGGGGGAAAAAAGCAGTAAAAATAAAAGAAAACGATCGCTTCTCCCCTCCAGGGGTTTATTTATTTTTTTTTATCGCACAGATGCGATGCTGTAGGTTTTACATCGGCCCTGGAAGAAACCATAACGCGATTCCATCCTGAAAGCTTGCGGTTTTACAATTTCCAAGATGCGTCCACTGCAGCTGGATACGACGTGAGAGGTGAAGAGTATCAGCGTGGCTCATTTGTCCGCGTCGTAAAAACATGTCAGGACATGAACGGCACTGTTGCGTTGGGACAGACAGATTTCCACGAGCGGTTCTTTATAGGTTGTTTAAAACCTTCATGTGTTGAGAGCGGAGAATTCTCGTCCAGCTCGGTTCGTATTGTTCTGCAGGGGGTGTTCACACGTTTTTACAGCGCGCTATGATTTCTTTCCAGTAGGTTTACATTTATGTTGATAACACGTTGTTTCTTGCATAAACCCATTTCAATCCCTCGTAGGGTTCCCAGATTGTATCGGACCACATAATAGTATTTCCGGTCGCAATCAGGAAAAAAATAGAGTAGTGTAGTGAATGCATAGGTGACGTACATTCACTACTGGAGGTGTGAGGATGGGTTATATCTGGTTTGGTTATAGCGCGAGACTACCACCATGCCCGGAATCTTTTAGGTAGGTGCCTGGTTTGGTTATAGAGCAGAGTCTACCACCATGCCCAGGATCTTTTAGGGAGCTGTGCCTGGTTTGGTTATAGCGTGAGACTACCACCATGCCCGGAATCTTTTAGGTAGGTGCCTGGTTTGGTTATAGAGCAGAGTCTACCACCATGCCCAGGATCTTTTAGGGAGCTGTGCCTGGTTTGGTTATAGCGCGAGACTACCACCATGCCCGGAATCTGTTAGGTAAGGGAGCAAGAGGAGGAGTGAGGAGAGAGAGTAGTCAGCGACTAGAGGAAAGCGTAGAATGGTTGGAAAGGCGAAGACGGCGAGTTTTTATAGCCCTTAGGGCTATCTCCCTCCATCCTCCAAACTGGTGGAGGATGGTGGGGATCCCCACTAGGTTCCTCGGTTCTCCTGTGTCTTCCGTCCCCACTTCTGTGTTTATTAGCGAGATCTTTATTTTACAGGGAGTGGTTCTGGGAGGATACCACGACAAGTAGTTTGTTAAAATATGTAATAGCAAAATATATTATTATTGCCGCAAGATGATTAAAAAAAAAAGTTCTAATCATGCAGCATGACTATAACAGCAAATTATCAAAGAACTATTCGGGTTATTGTGTAAAAATATATAGTGAGAAACGTTAAAATTATATAATTTTTTCGTGGTTTTAGCCGTTTTACCGATTTTTGACCTAACAAAGTCAAGTTTGCACTATTTTTTGAGAAAAATATTTTCATCATCGAAATAGGCCCTGTCTCTGTTGTGAATATCCATCTCACAAGACGTCAGATCAGTCAGTTAATATGGATTTTAGCCCTTAATACCAATTTTTTACCTCTATTCTGTACGAAAAACAACTGAAACAGAATTTTTCTATCTTTACTAACCCTTTCATACTGCTTTTAGTAGTTTTATGTTAACTGTTCGCGGTTTTAGCAGTTTTTACCGATTTTTAACCCGTAAAAACTCAAATTTTGATATCATTTTTCCTTCTGACGAATGATGGTTATTTTGGATTTTGTTGGTGTTTTTGTAACTTCAAAATAACTTGCTTAACAACAACAAATAATTATAGATAGAATTCTTGGATCCACCGCATATTTATGAAACTGTGTAATTGCTTGGATGGCTCGAGTACTCGATTTAGGGCTTTCCTGGGTGGGGGGGGGGGGGGTCACTTGGGTAGGTACTGACCACAGAAAAAAGAGATCTGCGCAGGGGCCATCTGTACCGAAAATAATAAGTAAACCCTTGTGTAATAGTTTGTCGCGCTTTGAAGGGCTTCATAGGGAAATCCGGAGGGCTTTTTGAAAAACCGGAGTCCGTTTAGGGAAAACTGAAGGGCTTTAGAGTTTTTAGTAAGGAAGCTCCCTGCGAAGCAGCGTTGACAGCCATGCTGCTTTGGTGGGCAAAATGGATATCAATCCTTTCCGCGGCTCAGGAGGTTTTCTTGGCGGACAAGAGGTTTGTTGTGTTGTGGTGGGATGGAGGGGGGGGGGGGGGGATGGGTATCTATGGATTTAATTTATTTGAATGATTTTGATTATATTATAGTGTTTTATTGTGGGGTATGAATATGCATTAGTACGTGAAACAACGTCAATAAAAAAGTAATAGTGTAGGTGTCGAGTTGGTGCCTATTTAATTTGTGTAATGATATCGATACTTCCGGAGTATTTTATATACACATTGCCCGGTGTATATGTAAATATAATGTCTTACACAAATTACCTTCGTACTCTTGGTACCTGTTGTACCTACCGGGGCAAATGTTCACATGATCATGGAATTCGGTTAAATTTGCCAAATCAGCCATTTAGGTACGGGACTACCTGCGTTATTCTTAGTTAACTCAATTTTCTCGGTCTATTTACTTGCGGTTGTATTTGCTAAACCGTTTCAACGTATGATTAGTCCTGTAGGGCCGGACCAAGTGTTTATTCAACTGCGCCGTTTACATAGGTGAGTTTATCTTCAGTGGGGTGCAACGCTTCTATTCAACAGAGATTTAATTTAAATGCGAATTTCGCTGTTTCTTCCGCCACCCGCAACGATAACAAAGAGACCGACAACTAAATCAACTCTCATAGTTACACACATATTCCGACGTGTACCCAGGGAGAGTGGTACAAAAGAACGGTATTTTTCAACAGGAATTAGAGCTTTTAATAGTTTGCCATCCACTGTTAAAAGCAGTAGGTAGTTCATCCTGGCAAAGCAAATGGAAGTGTGAAAAAATGGTTTCTCTAAATACTAGGTAACTGCTAATATATGCCTACCTACACATGAAATAAACCCTCAGAAATTAAGTTGTGCTATAATATAATATTATATATTAATTGCTATGCAATTTTAACGCCGGGGGTCATGTGAAAAAAATGTCCTGTCACAAAAACGCGTCACGCAAAGAGGAATGTGATGAAGATGAGCACAAAGAGGAATGTGATAAAGATGAGCACAAAGAGGAATGTGATAAAGATGAGCACAAAGAGGAATGTGATAAAGATGAGCACAAAGAGGAATGTGATAAAGATGAGCACAAAGAGGAATGTGATAAAGATGAGCACAAAGAGGAACGTGATAAAGATGAGCACAAAGACGAATGTGATAAAGGGGGGGTAAATTGCATAGCAAATTCTCCTTTGTTATACGAAGTATAAGAACACATCCTTCGGGGGTGAGGAACGGCAGTTTTCACCACAGTAGGCGTTAGTTGGAGGGAAGTTTAGCTCCCTGCGGTTTTCACCACAGAAGGTGTCTCTCGGTTTTCAACACAGCAGACACCTTGAAGGTAGAGGATAGCTCCCCGCGGTTTTCACCACAGCAGGAGCTAGAGGAGAAGGAGGTATCCCGCGGTTTTCACCACAGCAGGTACCAGGAGAGGGAGCACCCCGCGGTTTTCACCACAGCGGGAGCAAGAGAAGGTAGGAGAGAGAAATCGAGAGAGAAGTAAGTCTGGGCCAAAAGGTCTGCTTCTATAGGCCCATTTCCACCCGTCTCCCGTCCGCAGGCCGTTATGACCGTTGAGGAGCGATGGCGGTTGGTGGATGGCACCCTTCTTCCTTGGTGCTACCCGGCTCGTCGTTCCCTTCGTTTATTTTGTAAAACCTTTCTGTATTACATCGGAGTGGTTAGTGTAGAGATTCGAGGGGAACCACGACAACATATATACATACATACATACATATACATACATATTTACTACATATATATATATGTTTATACAGTAGGTAGGTAACTCAATATATCATATTTGCTGTTTTCCACAATAACTTGTTTTCTCTACTGCGGGCATAACCCATTTGAGAAATTAATATTATTATCATTAATTTTTTTGGTAATATGTTGAATATTGAGAAATAAATATTCAACATTAATCGTGTGGCGTAGGCGTCTGAAGTGAGTTCTATCCGTTCACCCTCCAACCAGCCCTTGTCTCCTCAGGCCGTTTGGAACTACCACCAAAAAAGTTTCAATTGATGCATGAACAGATGAGCGAATTTTCGAAGTTAGTGACGATTCGCTTTTGGTGATTTTTGATCCACAATAATTAGAGGTCGAACCAGTTTTTCGTATGTATGAAAATTTAAACAGTTATTGGCCATGTCTGGACTCTCAGGCTAACCACTTCGGGGGATTTTAGCAATTTTTACCGATTTCTAGCGATTTTTGATTGCCAAAAACTCGAATTAGGCTCACTTTTGTGTGAAAAACTATTTTTGAGTTTTGAAACTGACTTTCTGTCTCGAAGTACGGCTCGAGAAAAAACTTGATGAATTTGTAGTAGGTATTGTTTTTTTACGATTTTTGGCACCCAAAAAGTCAGATTACTCTCACCTTGTATGAGACAAAAAAATTGTGACTGAGGTAGTACCTATTTTCCAAGCGCTGTCACTTGATATCACGGCAAGAGTTCGGTCCGTTGGTTCGAATCCGAGCGCTCACTACTTAGGCAATCTGTTATTGAGTGAAATGTTCGGACCGAATTCGAGCAGAATTCAGATGTTGGTGGTAGTGGAGGGGGTAGGTAGGTAGTTGGTAGTGGAGGGAGGGGACGTATATATAAAATATTTTTTATATTATATAACAGAGAGAGAAAAAATGTGACGACTGGCAATAGAATGTGGCTCAAGAAAGAGCTGTTATCCCCACCCTTCCCCAGGAACCTAATACGAATCGTTCGACCGTTCTTCTCCCCCAAAGGGGTTTTTGTGGTGTCCAGCACCCGGGGAGTTGTAAGGAAAATAAGGAAGATTCGACCCTTTCCTTTATACCCTCCCACCTATTCGAATAAAAAGAAAACAGTTTCCAAAAGTCCATTCCTTCTGCTGTCTCCCAAAACGGCGATATAACTTTTGGGGGATCGGGGCACAATAAGTGGACCCCGTTGTACTCCACATGGTCCTCCTTTTACGAAAAAGAGGCAGGTTCTTGTATCCAGTTATAAACTTCGCGTCAAAATAGGGTTTTTTTTGTCACGCCCGTCCGTTTAACTGTCCCGAAGTGGCCCAATTTGTCCGGGTAGATTTATTTTCGAAGGGACTTTTCCGTGATAGCATTGAAGGAGGAGACGTTTTTCCTGGGATGAGAAGAATGCGGGAGGATTCCGGTTGAAAAGAAAAATACGCGGGGAGATGAGTTATGTTTTACTGCTCGGTTTCTCAAGTCCCGTCTGTGGGCAGTTTGTTCGCGAGGTCTGGGAGGCCTTGTGAGAAATAACGTATGGAGTTGATGGGGTTTTTTTTGTCTGTTGTAGGGTGACAACAGTGACTGAGTTTGGTTAAGAGTGGACACGCGAGTGGTAGGTTGAAGCACCTGCCAGCAACTTGCGCTTCGAAGCACCAACTCTGGGAGAATTGTCATACTTGAACCACTACACCACGTGATTCAACGTTAAAAAATAAAGCAAATGTGCAAAATGCAGGGCAAAAGCACCAGTAGCAGAAATCTTAACTTGGCATCTTTCTTAATCTGCAAATCGGTAATGGGTTAAATTCCTTTTATGGCCAACCCAGCATTTCGAACACATGTATGTATAATTTTAATTAATTTACCTAATATAAATTACTAAAAGAATAAATAATTTTATTACACAATTCAAAATTTTCAATCCGTAAAATGCATCAGTGGCACCAGGAAACGTGTTTGCTCCAAACGCAGACATTATTTTTTGATCATTTTACAACGAGTTTTTCGTTTAACAGACTTGTATTTTTATAACTTTGGGACAGGTCGACCAGCAACTGCAGTTATCTCTACAGGGCACTCAGCTGATGTGACGACCACCTTATTCCAAAATTGTGTGACACCATCCTAAGGATCCTGTGGTTCAAATTTCAAGTCGATAGGTCGACCGGCAACAAAGTTGTACATTTTTTCGTATTTCACCCTTTAAACTGCCCTTAATAGTGGTCCGATCTTAAAGGCCAGGATCTTCAGCCAACTAGATTCCAAACGGAGCCTTCATACAAAATTTCAACACTAGCACCCCTGGAAGTGTTCCAAAAAACGTCGCAATTTTTCTCTGTCGCTAAAATTTTACTGACCCCCATCCTAAAAGACATATCCATGTCAAAATATCAAAACCCCTCCGACTCACTTGAAGAGAAAAACTTTTATCGCACAATTAGCGCTGGTTTTATGTTAATCTGATACCCAAACGAGACTCATCCGAACCGCGTGGCCCCTCCCTAATAACCTCCCTCTTTCCGACCGCCGCTGAAACAGAAACATTTTCCGCGAGTTCCAAATGAAAACCCAATTAAGGAAAAGGAGTTTTAGAGCGCCAGCTGGGAGGAAAAATCCCCTAAACAATCCCCCACCCCTCCTGACACTTGTCAGACAAGTTTTTAATATTTCGATTACAAAACAAAAAAGTGGGAGAGACGATTTTCAACGGGACACGTCCCGGGATATAACCCGTCCTTTTTTTCTCCTCTGTCGTCACCCTCTGTTTTAACCCTCTCGAAAGGCTGGTTTAATTAAAATTGATGAACACAATCAAGAAACTTCAACAAAATGTTCCTTCGTAGAGAAAGAACAAAGTTTGAGCTCAGAAGTGGGCGTAGCCGGCGCCTTTAGTTCTCAAAATGCGGTTCTCCATTCCTAAAACCCGACCACTTAATACTTTTTCACAAACCACCACCGTCAAAAGCTGTTGCTTGTTCTGTTCTCGAAAAGTTTCAGCGGAGGGTGCCGTTTTTCGTTATTAACAATAATTAAGAAGCTCCCTTTATTACGTGCTCTTTCAGTTCCCGTTCCTTATGAGACTCGGTTAAACCGGACCCTCGTAAAATTGAAGGTTCACACTCCCTTGGAACTGCGCGGGAAGCGGGATATATTTTATGATTGTTTGGAATTGGTCTCTCAGCTTCGCAGTTTCTTATTGCGTCCTTGGATCTGAACATTGTGACGGTGTGGCTGTTCTCGAGGCGTTTTTTGATCCGGCGGAGACGGGGTCGTTTGGGGAAGCGTAATCGATATCCAACACGTTCGATGCGGACCCCGTTTTCCATGGGAATTCCCAGGGGCGGAACCTAATTTTTTGAGTACAACGTTATTTTCCTCTCATTATGGTTAGTAATGAACGATAACAATGTTTTGAGGTGAAAATTTCTCGGAATTCATAGATTTCTGAAGCTTGGCTCGAGTCTACCACTCCGACTGTAACGTACTGCAGGTTATACTTCCCGCAATACACGTGCTATTTCTGAGGTATCGAGTTCGAACCTCACCCAAAACAGTGAAGTTTTGTAATTTTTCTCCACATTGCCTACTCCAACCAGTGCTTAGAATAAACTGTTTGTGGATTTTTCTTCATCGCATACCATCCGGCGCTCAATGACCTGGCCAGATTCATAATCCCTACTATATTATAAAACGCTGCAAAGTCCTTGTCACATGGGTTTATTATTCTATTGGACATACCTACAGAAAGGTTGGCTGTTCATTAATTGTTTCTTTCATGCGTAATAATCGAAATAGCTACTTCTGATGGTTTCCATTAATTTTGGCCCCCAAAACACAAATTAGGTACGCTCTTTTTTTTCTTTTTTTTTTTTAACTATCTTTGATCATTGGTAGTGCCATTTAATCGTCCTGAACCACGTCTTGACACTTTTTCCAGTGTTATTATACAAACTGATGGTGATTTCAGACGATTTCCCAGGTTTTTCACTCATAAAAAATCAATTCTGAGAGCTGAACATTTGGTAGAACTCAATTTTCCACTCTTTGGTCAAAATCGACTACATATTCGGTGCTTCTCGTCCCCAAAAACATAGAAAACGATATCTCAGAATCTCATGTTACCAATATGTTGCTAAAACGTAAAAAGTACCTATTTTTACACACATTTTCACTCATAACACCCCTGGGTATATTCCGATCGGGCTGAAAAGTTTCGGGACACAACTAGGGCCCAAATGGAGCATGTGTGCGAAAGAACGATTTTTTTAGACCGAAAATGAAGCCTGTACACGTGATACGGCGGACGGACATTGCATTTTTTGAATCTACGCACCTTGAAACGTGAAAGAAAAAAGTTTGAGGGGGTGTTATAAAAATTTTTTGCTGAGCGAATACATAGGTGTATTATTCACAGAATAATAAACCAAAACGGATCTCTGTGAGTCTGTCTGTGTGTCTTTCTATGCACGGCCAAACGGCTCGACGGATATCGACCAAATTTGGCACGAATATCCAGTAGGCTCCCAAGTTGTGCAACGTCGCATTTTTAATTCCCTGACCATAGCGGAACTATGGTCGACCATGGTCAACTTCGTTAATTGAAATGGTAACCCCTATTTTTTATCGCGTATTAGTAATCTACGTGAAATTCTATCTACGATCGACCCTTCGGACTACCCCCGCGGTCGACCTTAGCGCATCCATGGGCCCCTCCATGGTCGAATCCCGAATTGCTCAACGGATATCGACCAAATTTGGCACCAATATCCGGTAGCCTCCCAAGTTGACCGTAGGCGCATTTTTAATTCCCTGACCATAGCGGAAATATGGTCGACCATGGTCAACTCCTGAATGGCTTGACGGATTTTGATAAAATTGGGCACAAATACCCGGTAGGGTATGGGATTTTTCCGTCGTTTGTTGGTTCCACGATACTGCGTACAGCGAATCTCGGATAGCGAGCGAAGCGAGCGGTCAGGCTAGTACTGTTATAAGATTACCAAAGTAAAAAACATTCTGTCGGCTGTTATTATTGGAATCCTGTGCTCAACAAAGGGTGGTTATGAAACAATAAATTATAATAGACATCCATCGATGTTCAACTTTATTTTCAGAAGAGAGCGAAAAAATACTTTATTAGTACTTAGGTGCCCCAGAGCTGGGAAGGGCCCCGGGGATAAATTCTCACAGGGCCCCTCCCCACACCAATTTTATAATTTATAAACAGGAATACTGGACGTACTGCTCTATCCTTATTTATTAAGGAAGTAACTGAGCTCATTTATAAAAGGGAAATTTTTAGTTTGCACAATAACGGTACAAATAGGGCCCCGGGATTTTCCCCCCTCTGCAAACCCCTCTGGTCGGCCCTGCGTAGGTGCTCGTGTTCTAATTCAGAGCTAGTGGGCATTCAGAGCATAAAATAATGGGAAAACACAGTCAACGGTAAGGTAAAACACGTAAAAAAACGCTGCAAAGTCCTTGTCACATGGGTTTATTATTCTACTGGACATACCTACAGAAATGTTGGCTTTTCATTTATTGTTTCTTTCATGCGTAATAATCGAAATAGCTATTTCTGATGGTTTTCATTAATTTTGGCCCCTAAAACACAAATTAGGTACCTACGCTCGTGTTATTTTATTTTTTTATTTTTTTTTAAACTATCTTTGATCATTGGTATTGCCATTTAATCCTCTTGATCCACGTGTTGACACTTTTTCCAGTGCTATTATCTAAACTGATGGTGATTTCAGACGATTTTCCAGGTTTTTGACTCATAAAAAATCAATTTTGGGAGCTGAACATTTGGTAGAACTGAATTTTCCACTCTTTGGTCAAAATCGACTTCATATTCGGTCTTCTCGTCCCGAAAAACATGGAAAAAGATATCTCAGAAGCTCATCTTACCAACATGTTGCTAAAACGCAAAAAGTACCTATTTTTACACACATTTTCACTCATAACACCCGTGGGTATATTCCGATCGGGCTGAAAAGTTTCGGGACACAACTAGGGCCCAAATGGAGCATGTGTGCGAAAGAACGACTTTTTTAGACCAAAAATGAAGCCTGTACACGTGATACGGCGGACGGCGGACGGCGTACGGCGGACGGACATTGCATTTTTGTAATCTACGCACCTTGAAACGAAAAAGAAAAAAGTTTGAGGGGGTGTTATAAAAATTTTTTGCTGAGCGAATACATAGGTGTATTATTCACAGAATAATAAACCAAATACACTGCCAAGGTGATGGCACAGGAGCTTCCTCGTCACAATCAGAGTGACCCATTATAAAATAGAACAGACTCGGAAGCAAAATAACAAAACATTACATTACATTACATTACATTACATTACATAACATTACATAACGTTAAATATACATATTACATACCATTACATTACATAACATAACATTACATGAAATATACATATTATACATAACATGACTTCCATAATACATTACATCCATTATACATAACTAGCCTGACCGCTCGCTTCGCTCGCTATCCGAGATTCCCTGTACGCAGTATCGTGGAACCAACAAACGACGGCAAAATCCCATACCCTACCGGGTATTTGTGCCCAATTTTATCAAAATCCGTCAAGCCATTCAGGAGTTGACCATGGTCGACCATATTTCCGCTATGGTCAGGGAATTAAAAATGCGCCTACGTTCAACTTGGGAGGCTACCGGATATTGGTGCCAAATTTGGTCGATATCCGTTGAGCAATTCGGGATTCGACCATGGAGGGGCCCATGGATGCGCTAAGGTCGACCGCAGGGGTAGTCCGAAGGGTCGATCGTAGATAGAATTTCACGTAGATTACGAATACGCGATAAAAAATAGGGGTTACCATTTCAATTAACGAAGTCGACCATAGTTCCGCTATGGTCAGGGAATTAAAAATGCGACGTTGCACAACTTGGGAGCCTACTGGATATTCGTGCCAAATTTGGTCGATATCCGTCAAGCCATTCAAGAGTTGACCATGGTCGACCATAGTTCCGCTATGGTCAGGGAATTAAAAATGCGCCTACGTTCAACTTGGGAGGCTACTGGATATTCGTGCCAAATTTGGTCGATATCCGTTGAGCAATTCGGGATTCGACCATGGAGGGGCCCATGGATGCGCTATGGTCGACCGCGGGGGTAGTCCGAAGGGTCGATGGTAGATAGAATTTCACGTAGATTACGAATACGCGATAAAAAATAGGGGTTACCATTTCAATTAACGAAGTTGACCATGGTCGACCATAGTTCCGCTATGGTCAGGGAATTAAAAATGCGACGTTGCACAACTTGGGAGCCTACTGGATATTCGTGCCAAATTTGGTCGATATCCGTTGAGCAATTCGGGATTCGACCATGGAGGGGCCCATGGACGCGCTAAGGTCGACCGCGGGGGTAGTCCGAAGGGTCGATCGTAGATAGAATTTCACGTAGATTACGAATACGCGATAAAAAATAGGGGTTACCATTTCAATTAACGAAGTTGACCATGGTCGACCATAGTTCCGCTGTGGTCAGGGAATTAAAAATGCGACGTTGCACAACTTGGGAGCCTACTGGATATTCGTGCCAAATTTGGTCGATATCCATCAAGCCATTCAGGAGTTGACCATGGTCGACCATAGTTCCGCTATGGTCAGGGAATTGAAAATGCGACGTTGCACAACTTGGGAGCCTACTGGATATTCGTGCCAAATTTGGTCGATATCCGTCGAGCCGTTTGGCCGTGCATAGAAGGACAGACAGACAGACAGAGCGCATGCGCAGGGCGAACCGCTGGCTCTATCATGTTGAAATTTATATGGGACCTCAATGGGCCCTACCCGCTTAATCCCTGAGAATTACATTGAAATTGGGTGAAATCTTTGGTTACTACGGCTGTAACAAGGAAATTGAATCTATTTCACGCCAGCGCATGCGCAGAGCGCACCGAGGGTCGATCATGCTGAAATTCATACTGGAACTCACTAGGCCTTGTCCAAACAACCCTTGAAAATTTGAGCGAAATTGAATCAAAATTGTGAAAGTTATGCGTGTTTGTTGAATTTAACGTTAGCGCATGCGCAGGGCGTACCGCTGGATCAATCATGTTGAAATTTGTATGGGACCTCAAGGGGCCTTATCCGCACCATCCCTCAAAATTTGAGCTGAATCAATTCAAAATCGTGGAAGTTATGGCTGTAACAAGGAAATGCGGACAGACTCACAGACTCACAGATTCACAGACTCACAGACTCACAGACTCACAGACTCACAGACCGACAGACACGGAACCAAATTTGTTCAGTAGGCTTTGAAACGCAAAATGCAAGTGGAAATTTTGATTTCTGAAGACAAAAATTTTTTGGCTCACGAAAGTGAACACAAGGCTTCCGCTGCTTCGCAGACTCGGAAGCAAAATGACCTTTGGTCCATAGGGTGACCCCAGGAAGAAGGGTTCCAGAATACGGCAGACAGGTGGTCTGTAAAAAGTGTAAACAAGGAACGGCACACGATCTAGCGGTAGTCAGGATATCTAAAACAAGAGGGAAACCTTCCAGAACCAATCAGAATTGAGAATTCGTAGTTTGGCGACGAAATATCGGAGCGCCACCAGCGCCTGGAGCTGGTACGCTGGAGCCACTCCGCCCCTAACTTACAGTTCTACCTTCCTCACTCGAGCAATTACGCACTTAACGTGTTTTCTTAACCGGTGATAATCTCGCTGGTCCAGGAGGGGGACTCTCGAGGGTCCACCGTCACTCTCCTCACACTGTCGCATGGTAGCAGAGCGCGGTTTGGTAGTGTGCACTGAGCACTTCACCATACTCCACCCACTTTCTGTGGGCTTGTGGGAAGGATAAGCCCAAAGGTTTCCCCAGGAGGATTCCTTTCCAAACATCCTGTCCCTTTGATAATACATACATCTATTGGCTTCCCCACCCCCTTTCTCACCCTTGCCAATATAATTAAAATATGTTGAGCTCATTTGACGGCGAGTAATGCCGTGTCCTAGTTTACAAGTCCCAGTAGTTGTTCCATCCTAACGATGGAGGTTGCCCTAGATGAGCACAATTCACTGTACAGCAACCTCTGACAACATTTTTTCTCCGCCAGTACTCGTATGTAGAAGCTTTGTTATCCAGCAGTAAATTATTGAGGTAGTACCATTACGATGGAGGTTAATCACCTTGAAGTTGTTCAGATGTCCTTTCCATAACATCATACTACTTTTCATTCCCCCTTTTGGTTTATTATTCTGTGAATAATACACCTATGTATTCGCTCAGCAAAAAATTTTTATAACACCCCCTCAAAATTTTTTCTTTTCCGTTTCAAGGTGCGTAGATTCCAAAAATGCTATGTCCGTCCGCCGTATCACGTGTACAGGCTTCATTTTCGGTCTAAAAAAGTCGTTCTTTCGCACACATGCGCCATTTGGGCCCTAGTTGTGTCCCGAAACTTTTCAGCCCGATCGGAATATACCCAGGGGCGTTATGAGTGAAAATGTGTATAAAAATAGGTACTTTTTGTGTTTTAGTAACATGTTAGTAAAATGAGCTTTTGAGTTATCGTTTTTCATGTTTTTGGGGGCGAGAAGACCGAATATGAAATTGATTTTGACCAAGGAGTGGAAATTTGAGGTTGTACCAGATGTTCAGCTCCCAGAATTGATTGAGTCACAATCAGTTTGTAGAATAACACAAGGAAAAGTGTCAAAACGTGGATCAAGACGATTGAATGGCACTACCAATGATCAAAGATAATTGTCGTGAGTCCCTCCCGGGAACACTCCACTACAACCTTAAAGCTCTCACCAATATTCCGATGTAGAAATTACCTTCCGTCAATAAACATCTGAGTGGGGAGACAGGCGACAGAATCCGGGGGACACAACCTGGTGCCCCACTACCAGCTCCCAGCAGGGAGCTGGAGGGAGAGGACTTCAAGTCCTATATAATCCCGGATCCTGGAGCTTTAGCTTCATTCGACACTTCCTCTAACCAGCTCTCTCTTCTCTCTCTACCTTCCTCCTCCCAGATGCCTGGTGGTATCCGCCGCTCTGGGAATTCACCTCCTACCTTCTCCTCTTGTCTACATCGGTGGATATCCGCCGCCTAGACAAGCACCTTCCTTCCTTCACCCACATCGGTGGATTACCGCCGCCTGGGTGAATTTCCTTCCTCTCGCCTACATCGGTGGATTACCGCCGCCTAGACGAGATTCCTTCCTTCACTCACATCGGTGGATTACCGCCGCCTGGGTGAATTTCCTTCCTCTCACCTACATCGGTGGATTACCGCCGCCTAGGTGAAATTCCCTCGCTCTCATCTATTCACTCCTTCACGCCACCGTGATGATAAATTTAAATTCATCACAGTGGTGAACCCGACGTTCATCCAACCTTCTACCCTTCCTCCCTTCTTACCACCTCATGTGTCGCCCCCAGTCTAGTTCGGTGTCCCGCATTTTAAATTCACATTTAAAATAGTCAGTTTAAATTCGCAATTTTTGGCCCACCCGCATCCGCTCACACAACTCTCAACGCTCCGCTGCAACCACCTCCGCCGCAAATTGCGAATTTTCAGAAATTCAAAACCTCAACAAATTTGAATTTTGTTTCCAGACACCTCAACTATGGACCCGAACTCGCCGTCACCGCCGCTCCTCCGGCCGTCCCTGCTGCAGCCGCCGACCGCTGCGACATCTGACGCAACCGACAACCCCTTCACCAGCCTCTCACCACCCGGCTCCGCCGCATCCGCCGCCGCCGCTGCCGCCGCCGCTGCAGCTGCCGCACACGCCGCCGCCGACGTCACGACGGCCTCTGCGTCGTTCCCGCTGTCGCTACCCCCCTTCTACACGCACGACCCCGCACTCTGGTTCTTCCAGGTCGACGCTGCGTTTTCTGCCGCCAACATCCGCAGCCAGCGTACCCGCTACTCACGCATCATCTCCCTGTTACCATATGAGATCCTCCTGCAGACATCTGACATCTCCCCCGACGCCACGGCCGCCTACGACGACCTCCGCAGCCGCCTCATCAACTTATACCAGCCCTCCAAGATCGCACGTGTCGCGGCGCTGTCCCAGCCCCAACATCTCGGCGATTTGAAACCTTCCCACCTGTACCGTCGCCTACGTCATCAACTACACGACGTCGTGACGGCCGACATCGCTCGGACGTTCTGGCTGCGAGCCCTCCCCCACCCCATCCAGATGGCGCTCGCCAGCCACCTCGACGGACCGGACGAGCCGCTTCTCCGTCTGGCCGACACGGTCTACGACCTCGCCGCGGCCGCCAGCGTCACGGAGGTCGCCGCACCCCCGCTTCCCCACCCCCCGCAGGGACCGATCGCCGTCTGAAGAGCGCCGCCGGCCCCCCTCCCTCCACCGGCGCCGCTCCCTCTCCGTCGATCGCCGGCCGACCCCCTCCTCCGACCACCGACGCCAGCGCTCGGCCGACCGCCGCACCGTCTCCCCCTCCCAGCAACAGAGAGGGAGGTCCCCAAAAACGGCGCCCCACTCCAACTCCACGCGCCCCACCAGGACCTACCTCCCGGCGGACCCCCCCCACCGATGTTTCTACCATGTGAACTTCGGTGGGGAGGCCCGCAAATGCCAGCCCCCCTGCTCCTACTCCTCCAAGCAGGGAAACGCGGACGCCCGCCGGTAAATCCGGCGGGCCCCCCTCCTCGCCAACACGGGGGGGGACCACCACCAACCCCTCCCCGCCCGCATTCACACCACCTCCACCTCGCCTCGCTACCCCTCCTACGCCGCCGCCACGGCTGCCAACCTCCCGACCGCATCTGACGGCGCCGCTAAACACCCCACCTCTCCATCAACTGCTCCCCCACCCCGAGTCAGCCCCCCCACGCCCGCCTCCAGGGCTGCCATCCTTCCGGCCGCCACTAGCGCCGCCGCTCCCGTTCCCCCACCCCGGAACGGCCCCTCCAAGCCCGCCTCCAGGGCAGCCAACCCTCCGGCCGCCGCCAGCGCCGCCACTCCCGTTCCCCCACCCCGGAACGGCCCCTCCAAGCCCGCCTCCAGGGCAGCCAACCCTCCGGCCGCCACCAGCGCCGCCGCTACCGTTCCCCCACCCCGGAACGGCCCCTCCAAGCCCGCCTCCAGGGCAACCAACCCTCCGGCCGCCACTAGCGCCGCCGCTACCGTTCCCCCACCACGGAACGGCCCCTCCAACCCCGCCCCCAAGACGACCACCCCTCCGGCCGCCACTCGCGCCGCCACTACCGTTCCCCCTCCCCGGAACGGCAAAAAATCACCCCGCGTCTCCTTCGCGGGGGACCAACCACCACCATCGCACCCGCCCATCACCTTGGACGAACCAAGCCCCCCCCCCTCCGACGGACTCCAACACCTCGCCAATTTTACCTCACTCCGCCCCAGCTCATCAACGCCTGTTCCTGAAGTGTTCAAAGACGCACGTCCCCTTCCTCGTTGACACAGGGGCGGCGCTCTCTATCTTCCCCAATAACATACTCCGGCGACAGGCGCGTTGTTACCGGCAACTCCTCTACGCCGCCAACGGTACTACCATCCCCTCGTACGGGACGTACCGCTCATCAATTCATATGAGCGGGCTCGCGTACGAGTGGGAATTCACCGTGGCGGACGTGGAGAAAGCTATCCTGGGGGCCGATTTCCTCGCATATTTCGGCCTCCAGGTAGACGTCCGTAACGCGCGCCTGCTCGACCCCTCCACCCAGAAACCCATCCCCGGGTTCATACATGCGGTGGATCGACCCCCCTCCAAGTTTGAACAACTCCTCCTCAACTACAAACCCCAGCGCCGCCCCTCAGCCCACATCTCACAGACCCAACACTTCATAGAAACCTCTGGCCCCCCAATATCCGCGAAAGCCCGACGCCTCCACCCCCTCCAACTCTCACAGGCCCGCAAACATTTTGACCTCCTCATCAAAGACGGCATTATCCGTCCCTCCAAATCCCCGTGGGCTTCTCCACTACATATTGTGCAGAAGCCTAACGGGGATATCCGCCCATGCGGCGACTACCGCCGCCTCAATGCCCGTACAACCCCAGACCTTTACAACGTCCCACACCTCAGGGATTTCTCTTCCCACCTGCACAACACCACCATCTTTTCTACACTCGACATCTCCCGTGCCTTCCATCACATTCACATCTACCCCCCTGACGTTCCTAAAACAGCTATCATCACCCCTTTCGGCCTGTTCGAGTATATCAAAATGGGATTCGGCCTCCGTAACGCTGCCCAAACATGGCAGCGTTACATGGACAACATACTACGAGGCCTACCCTTCGTCTTCTGTTTTTGGACGACGTACTGATCGCTTCCCGAGACCCAACCGAACACCTCGCACACCTGACACAAGTACTTGACATCTTCGCGGCCGAGGGCCTCACCATTAACACTCCAAAGTGCGTCCTCGCCCAGCCCTCCGTCCGCTGCCTCGGCCACCAGGTTTCGTCCGAAGGAATAAAACCCCTACCAGACAAGGTTCACACCCTCACCGATTTCCCACGTCCCAACACTGTCTCAGAACTCCGCCGTTTCCTGGGTATGCTGAACTTTTACCGTAGACACATCAAACACGCGGCACAACACCAACAACCACTCATACACGCTATCCCACAACCGGCTAAAAAAAACGATAAACGCCCCATTTCATGGACCCCCGCCCTCACTACCGCCTTCCAACAATGCAAACAGGACCTAGTGGACGCCGCTCTATTGGCCCATCCCGATCCCCATGCCCCCCTCTCCATCACCACAGATGCGTCCGACTGGGCCATCGGGGCAGTACTCCACCAACACACCGGCGCCACCCCCCAACCTCTCGGCTTTTTCTCCAAAACTCTGTCCCCCACACAAAAAAATTACTCCACCTTTGACAGAGAACTCCTCGCCATCCACGAAGCCATCAAACACTTTCGTGACTTCGTGGAGGGCAGGCAGTTCTCTGTCATAACCGACCACAAGCCCCTCACCCACGCCCTCCTCCAAAATCGAAAATCAGCCTCCCCCCGTCGCCTCCGGCAACTCGAATTTATCGGACAATTCACGTCCGATATTCGTTATTTGCCGGGGGCCGACAACTGCGTTGCCGACGCCCTCTCCCGCCCCACCCCTGCGCCGGTGGCGGAGCTACTGCCCTTCCCTTCCCCGCAAACCCTCAAAAACCATCAAACTCCTACCTCCGATCCCGCTCTTTCCCATCTCATCTCCGCCTCAAAATTGGAACAGCTGCCTCCCCTAGACCTCTGGTGCGACGTATCGGCCGACACACCGCGCCCGTACGTCCCACCGGAGCTGAGGAGGCAGTTGTTCCTACACTACCACTCCCTCCATCATCCCGGCATTCGGGCGAGCCGGGACCTCATCAAAACGCGGTACTTCTGGCCCCATATGAACACGGATATACGTACCTGGGTTCTGGGGTGCCAGAGGTGCCAGCAATTCAAGGTCTCGGCTCACCCCCATGTACCTCCTCAACCTATCCCCGATTCTCTCCCGTGGGAACACGTCCACATGGATCTGGTCGGCCCTCTTCCCCCCTCCGAGGGGAAGAGGTATTGCCTCACCATGATCGACCGTGCGACAAATTGGGTAGAGTGTATCCCACTCGCCCACATTACCGCGGACGCCGTCGCCGCGGCCTTCCTCACTCAATGGATCAGCCGCTACGGTTGTCCGCGGACACTCACGGTCGATCAGGGGAGGCAATTTGAATCAGCCCACTTTGCCGACCTCCTCCGTTCCCTCGGGATTCAGAAAATCCGCACCACTCCCTATCACCCCCAATCCAACGGGAAAATAGAGCGGTGGCACTCGGTCCTCAAGCAAGCCATCTCCACATCAGCCACTTCCCCTTCATGGACCAAAACCCTCCCCTACGTTCTACTTAGCCTCCGCACTTCCGCCCGTCCTTCAGACAACACAAGTCCCGCACAACACGCATTTAGAGACCCCATTCGGTTGCCGGCCGACATTTTCCCTCCACACAACATCCCGTCCATTAACAGGGAACCGTTACACACCTCAACACCGACAAACGACACCACTTACCCAAAACGCTTTTACACTTCCACGCATATGTACTTGAAAGAGCCCGGCATGCATAAAACCTTTCAGCCCCTTTATGCCGGGCCCTTTCAAGTCATCCGCACAACACCGACCACCGCGACCCTGCTAATGGACGGGAAACCCCACACCGTCCCTTTCGCCCGCTGCAAGCCCGCCCCTGTTCTCCCTCAACCTACATCCACTATCAGTCTCCCGCCGTCTGTTTGCAATGCAACACCTCTCTCCTCCGAATCTGTCTCCCCCGTCGCCGTTTCCGGATTTCGATTCGGATCCGGAAATGGCGGCGATACTCCGGGACGTGTACGTCCCGGACCCGCTCTCCCCCCCTACCCCCTTCGCCCGGACCAACTGCATCGCTTCAGTTTTTCCCGCGAAGGATTTCCGGACTTCCTCCCCGGCCCCGGCGGTGGAAGTACCCCCAGTGGCGCATACTGCGCGAATTTCGCGCAGCAAAAGCCACCGGGGTACATCCCCCCTACGTCCCGTCCGACCCCCTTATCGATCCACTCCTCCACCAACTTCATTTAACCCTGCTTATGCCACCCCCACCACCCCTTCCAAACATCAAAACCCCCGTCCTCAACGAACCCCCGCCCCCCAAATTTCAACAACCCCCGCCCCCCAAATTTCAACAACCCCCGCCCCCCAACTTTCAGCCCCCTCTCACTCCCCCATTTTTCTCCATTTTCGACCCCCCAATTTTAAATTCACCCCCACAAACACCCCAGCCCACCAAACCTACAACACCCCCTCTTCCCCCACCGCCGCCGGGGATATCCGTAATAGCCTCCGCCGGGACGAAAAGGTCCGGGCGCCGCAACAGACGACGGGAGCGTCCCTCGCCCCGCGTCCCGGCGGCCAAGTCCCCCGCCCCGCTCTGAGAAATCACGGCGGGGCCTTGAGATTTCGGGACAGTGCTTGTGTTTCATTATCCCACACGCACTGGACCGAACCTCACAGCCCCGCCGTGGCCACTTCGTCGCAGCGGGCATCATCAACACCCACCCACACACTACACCCACCTTTTCACAACACACACACACTCAACACACTAAACCACACACAGCCCACACCCAGGGAACGGCGGATCTCGCAACCCCGCCCAATTTTGTCTCCCCTGACACCGTACCAAAAATTTGTACATACCTGTAAACACCTGTACATACCTATAAATGTTTCCTGTAAATACCTTGCACCTGTAAATATCTAATGTAAATACCTAACATACTGTCCTCATCATCATCGAACTCACCACCTTTGTAAATATTGTCACCTCATCAAATTTTTCATCACACCCTCTTTGTACATATGTTTCCCACCATCGTCTTACATCTACTTACATCTACTTATGTCCTACATCTACTTACATCCACTTATGTCTTGCCCCTACTTATGTCTTACATCTACTTATGTCTTACATCTACTTACATCTACTTACATCTACTTAGCTACTTAAGTCTCCTTATGCCTACTTATTCTACTAATTGTATGTCACCCTAGCTTTAAGACACCTCCGGTCACTCTTCTGCCTTCAGCACTACCATTGTTTGTTTCAGCCTTCAGCTCCTGTATCCTTGCGCCTTCAGCTCCCCTTTTTGTTTCCGCAGCCCTCAGCCACTGTCAACTTGAGCCTTCAGCTACCTCAATCATTGGTTCGAACTGGGGGGACCTCTGTCGTGAGTCCCTCCCGGGAACACTCCACTACAACCTTAAAGCTCTCACCAATATTCCGATGTAGAAATTACCTTCCGTCAATAAACATCTGAGTGGGGAGACAGGCGACAGAATCCGGGGGACACAACCTGGTGCCCCACTACCAGCTCCCAGCAGGGAGCTGGAGGGAGAGGACTTCAAGTCCTATATAATCCCGGATCCTGGAGCTTTAGCTTCATTCGACACTTCCTCTAACCAGCTCTCTCTTCTCTCTCTACCTTCCTCCTCCCAGATGCCTGGTGGTATCCGCCGCTCTGGGAATTCACCTCCTACCTTCTCCTCTTGTCTACATCGGTGGATATCCGCCGCCTAGACAAGCACCTTCCTTCCTTCACCCACATCGGTGGATTACCGCCGCCTGGGTGAATTTCCTTCCTCTCGCCTACATCGGTGGATTACCGCCGCCTAGACGAGATTCCTTCCTTCACTCACATCGGTGGATTACCGCCGCCTGGGTGAATTTCCTTCCTCTCACCTACATCGGTGGATTACCGCCGCCTAGGTGAAATTCCCTCGCTCTCATCTATTCACTCCTTCACGCCACCGTGATGATAAATTTAAATTCATCACAATAATTTAAAAAAAATAAACAAAGAAGGGCGTACGTAATTCAAGTGTTGGGGGCCAAAATTGGTGGAAACCACCAGAAACGGCTATTTCAATTATTTTACATGAAAGAAATAATAAATGAACAGCCAGCATTTCTGTAGGTGTGTCCAATAGTATAATAAACCCATGTGACAAGGACTTTGCAGCGTTTTTCTTTTCAAATTATCCTTGATCATTGATAGTGCCATTTAATTGTCTTGATTCACCTGTTGATACTACTTTTATGTTACAAATGTTGGTGATATCAGGCAGTTACCCTGGCTTTTGACCCATAAAAAATGAATTTTGGGATCTGAACCTTCGTTAGAACATGAATTATCCACTCTTTGGTAAAAATCTACTTCATATTCGGCCTTCTCGTCCCAAAAAACATGGAAAACGACACCTCAAAAGGGTATGTTACTAAAACCAAAAAAAAAAAAACCTATTTTCATACACATTTTCACTCATAACACCATTGGATATATTCCGATCGGGCTGAAAAGTTTCGGGACACAACTAGGGCCCAAATGAAGCATTGTGCGAAAGAACGAATTTCTTAGACCGAAAATGAAGCCTGTAGACGTGATATGGCGTACGGCGGACGGACATTGCAGTTTCTGAATCTACGCACCTTGAAACGTAAAAGAAAAAATTTGAGGGGCTGTTACAAAAATTTTTTGCTGAGCGAATACATAGGTGTTATTCACAGAATAATGAACCAAAATGTTCCTCGATGTATGAAACGCAAAATGGTAGTGGACATTTTCATTTTGGAGGACATGAATTTTGTTTTTACTCGATCACGAATCCAAGGCTTCTCTACCTTTCCGGCGGTGGGGAAGCAAAATACGGACCCGTCTGCACAGACACGACAAGAATACGGACGTGTGCAGCCAATCGCTGTAATGCGAGCATCCCGTTGCATGTATGTATAATGTAAAGTAGTAGGTAGGTATCGCCACCTGCGGGAATGAGGGTGGAAAATTATTGTTGGTTCCCATTGTCTGCGAATGCGAAACCCCGCCATCTCCATCGATCTCCTGATTTATTACAGTGGTAACCGCGGCTTAAGGTACTCCGGACGTGGGCAATCAGCCGAAGTGCCCCGTCGCCCTCACCACGTGCCGCCATCTCATCAGGAAACTTGACAGTTGCCGTCCGTGATCTGAGCGATGAGCGAGGTAACCTGTACTTAGTTGATGTTGGCAACTGTTCGAACAGTACGCGTGAGGCCTTCACCGCTTTGCCGTTTCTCCTCAAACCGAAGTCGATTTGAATGCGACCTGGTGTGAATGGCGGACATCTAAATTTAAAACGCTGCAATTCCCTGCACAACGGTTTATTATTTTGTACAGAATACCCTTCTGTTACAGATCGCAGCTCTCTGTATAGATAACCCTTATATATAATATGCACTAGTCCATACATAATATTATTATGTGGATCACAGACTCCGTAGGTTAGTACCTAACCCCGTACTCGTTACTAGGTGCCTACCTAAACCGTTGTGTAATAATTGACCTGTATAGGTTCCCCTTCTACGGAGATAGAATGATGAACCGTTGTGTAATAATTTGCCCATCAATAATACTTCAACGGTTGTTCAAGTTGCGAAAGTACCGATCAACAAAATCCAGCCCCTTCTGGGCAGATGAGCCGTTGTGTAATAATTTGCGGTTGTGTAATAATTAGCCATTGTGTAATAATAATTTACCCATCAATAATACTTCAACGGTTGTTCAAGTTGCAAAAGTACCTATCAACAAAATCCAGCCCCTTCTGGGTAGATGAGCCCCTTCTGGGTAATAATTTACCGTTGTGTAACAATTTACCGTGGTGTAATAATTTACCGTTGTGTAATAATTTACCGTTGTGTAATAATTTGCCATTGTGTAATAATTTACCGATAAATAATACTTAAACGTTTGTTCAAGTTTCAGAAGTACCTACCAACAAAATCCAATAGTCCATCACTTGTCAAATGAAATAATATCGCAGAACAAACAACTCGATTTCATACAGCCATCCTTGATTATAATCAGGTGCTCCCTAGTGATGATATCCGGACCGGATTTATACCGTTTGATTCACGATCGTGTTGACGAAGCTTTTTGGTGCACACGAACGGCTGGACGTACAAAGCTCCGGGTGGTCTCAAAAAATTGTTTAGCTCAAGACAAATTTAATAACGTAAAAAAAACCATACCCCTCAATCGAAAGTTTTCGAGCTACGGCGTTCTGAAAATTTCAACCCCTATTTTGAACCCCTTAGAGGTGACTGACAGTAACATCGAGCTTCGAGGACCAACTAGACCCCGAACGGAACCTATAACCCGAATTTCATCAATTTTGTTTCATGGTAACTAAGAAAAGTGGTCCGTACGGCGGACAGACAGGAATATTTTTATTGCAGTTTTGGATTCTACATACCTTGAAACGTAAACCATCAAATTTTTTGGTTGGGGGGGGGGGGGGATATGATTTTTTTTTTTTTTCATGCTCGATTCCAATGGTTCATTATTGAAAATAATGAACCAAAAATCGAGATGGGTCATTTCACGGGAAGTGGAAAACTTCTGTCCGCAGTCATTCATGTGCCTTTTTTGACATTTTCATGTCTTTACTTTGGCACACAAACTCGAAAAGCGTTACCAAAAACGCTGCAATGTCCTTGTCACATGGGTTTATTATTCTACTGGACATACCTACAGACATATTGGCTGTTCATTTATTGTTTCTTTCATGTGAAATAATTGAAATGGCTGTTTCTGATGGTTTCAACCAATTCTGGCCCCCAAAACACGAATTAGGTACGCTCCTTTTAGCGAATTTTTGAAGAAAAGGAAGCTATTGTTCTCGGTCCAAAATTTTTAAAACTCGAATTTCCGAAAGATTTTTATATCAAAATCCGTTTCAGACTATCCTGAATTCCCTGCCGAAAGACACCAAAAATTATATATATATATATATATATATATATATATATATATATATATATATATATATATATATATATTTATATACTTATATATATATTTATATATGTATGTGTCATTCCAGACGATAACTCTCGAAAGAATTGCGATAAAAAGTTCAAATTTGCCCGAAAAATCTGTCTTGGCAATCGACAGGCTAAGTTCGAAGATGGGTAGAATCGGGTCACCCTAAGGGGGAGTTTTGGGGAGTTTTAGGGGGGGGGGGGGGAAATTACCCATAAATTCCCAAAATGAAACAGTCTGACAAGTGACACCTCATTTCAAAGGTTTTTGTACGCTGAACACGATGGTGAAATCAGAATTGCGATATCTCATTCCATTCTCAAACTGGAGCACTTTGAAGATGAAGGAACGTGGTTATTTCTTGAGATGTTCTTCCTGGTTCGTCTGCTCTAATCTGATAACGGAATGGGATATCGCAATTCTGACTTCACCATCGTGTTCAGTGTTGGAAAATCTACAAACCGAGGTGTTACTCGGCAAAAAATGGAACAAAAAATTTGTTACGTACCCAATACCTACTCTTCTGGTATTCAAAACATTTTTGATTTCCCCCTCCCCCTCCTTCCACCCCAAATTTCACTTTGCGTAAAACTACTCCTGTTTTAATTTTGTATCAAGTTGGGAAAATATTGGCCGAAAATTAATTTTCAGAAAATTTTAGGCGGAGGAGGAAGATGTCGAAAACTTCGAAAATTCGCTCTTATAGCCATGCTGCACTGGTTTTTTATTTTTTTATTTTTTTATTTTATTTTTTTTCAAACTATCTTTGATCATTGGTAGTGTGTGCCATTTATTTAATCTTCTTGATCCACGTGTTCACATTTTTTCTAGTGTTATGATACAAATTAATGGTGATTTCAGGCGATTTCCAAGGTTTTTGACTGATGAAAAATCAATTTTGGGAGCTGAACATTGGTAGAAACTCAATTTTCCACTCTTTTTTGTTAAAATCGACATCATATTCTGTCTTCTCGTCCACAAAAACATGGAAAACGATACCTCAAAAGCTCATGTTACTAACATGATACTAAAACACAAAAAGTACCTATTTTTATACACATTTTCACTCATAACACCCCTGGGTATATTCCGATCGGGCTGAAAAGTTTCGGGACACAACTAGGGCCCAAATGGAGCATGTGTGTGAAAGAAAGAATTTTTTTAGACCGAAAATGAAGCCGGTACACGTGATACAGCGGAATGGCGTACGGTGGACGGACATTGCATTTTTCGAATCTACGCACCTTGAAACGTAAAAGAAAAATTTTTGAGGGGGTGTTATAAAAGTTTATGCTGAGCGAATACATAGGTATTATTCGCAGGTATTATTCGAATATACAGGGTGTTTCTTAAGTAGTGAACCACCCTTTCTAACTACGTTATTTTCAGGAAAATGAAAAAAAGCTTCTAAAGTAACCCCCCTTCATTTTTTACAATGAATTCAAATATCTCATTCCCGCACTTTGCGCATGCGCAGGAACATGCGCAATTGACACCAACTTCGGTTTTTCAAATGGGTACCCTAATTTTTTATTGCAGATTCAGATTCTACGTAAAATTTCATGAACATTTGACCCCTCAATCGATGAATTTGACTGCGCAGAACCTGTTCTGCGAGCGTGCAAAGTTGCTCAGCTGCCAAATTTCGCAAAACTTGGCGTCTAGTAATCCCCAAGTGTGGCACATGATTTGTCATTGTTTTTCAACGCTGATTCACATGGTGCTATCCGTTTTTTGATTTGACTCGATTTGAACGAAATAATGGCCAAAAGTCGGTTATTTTGTACGAAAAAAAAACGTGTTTTGAGGCGTGTGTTTGCACATGAATTAATTACCTACTCGAACCAAAATATTTTTTATAAATTTAATTTTCCTCTCCCTTTCGAAACTCGGCCTCGAACCGGCTATGGCGGGATTAAAAATAAATTTTTCTTCTTAATAAAACGGAATTTTCCTTTAAAAAAAAATAAAAATAAAAAATTAAAAAATAAAAGAAAACTTCTTCTAAAATAAAATAAGAAATTACATAATCCGTTCAAACTGACGTCCATTGTCTTCTACACAGGCTTGCGCTCTCCTCACCCATTCATCATTAAGCGCGCCAATTTGCCAAATTTATTATTAATCCCGCCATAGCCGGTTCGAGGCCGAGTTTCGAAAGGGAGAGGAAAATTAAATTTATAAAAAATATTTTGGTTCGAGTAGGTAATTAATTCATGTGCAAACACACGCCTCAAAACACGTTTTTTTTCGTACAAAATAACCGACTTTTGGCCATTATTTCGTTCAAATCGAGTCAAATCAAAAAACGGATAGCACCATGTGAATCAGCGTTGAAAAACAATGACAAATCATGTGCCACACTTGGGGATTACTAGACGCCAAGTTTTGCGAAATTTGGCAGCTGAGCAACTTTGCACGCTCGCAGAACAGGTTCTGCGCAGTCAAATTCATCGATTGAGGGGTCAAATGTTCATGAAATTTTACGTAGAATCTGAATCTGCAATAAAAAATTAGGGTACCCATTTGAAAAACCGAAGTTGGTGTCAATTGCGCATGTTTCTTGCGCATGCGCAAAGTGCGGGAATGAGATATTTGAATTCATTGTAAAAAATGAAGGGGGGTTACTTTAGAAGCTTTTTTTCATTTTCCTGAAAATAACGTAGTTAGAAAGGGTGGTTCACTACTTAAGAAACACCCTGTATAGGTATTATTCGCAGAATAATAAACCAAAAGCGACAGGAACACGCGTTATGCACCATTTCTGATGATTTTTGCTTACAGCCGATTCGTTTCTACGGAAGTTCATGTTTGCCATTTTTCATCGTAGGTACAAAAATCGTTCACCACTCGTTGGGATCGTGTGATTTTATTGAATATTTTCTTGTTGACCGTACCCCCGTACCTTGCGCGGTAGCTGAGCTGATCATGACGAAAAAAAGGTGGGTAAACAAGGTAGTCAGCAACATAGGTAACGAAGAAAGTTGTTCAGTAGAATCGAATGTGGTAACCTTGCACCACTGTGTAACCCGGATCGTGGTAACCTTGCAACCGTAAATGATTCGGTATTTATTCCTAAAATTTAGGGATAAATACCGTTTAGGTTCCCAACCTAAACGGTATTACAACGGTATAAATAAAACAATTTAGGGCCTAAATTGTTGTATTTCCTTTCAAATCCTGAATCAAGATCAAGAAGAAGTTCCTTTGTAAATTGCGATTACGTAGTCTACAATGGATTCGAAATAGTTTGAAAACATTTTTGCGTGAAAGAGCGCAAAATTAAGAAATCACACCAAACAGCGTTACAATTTCTTTTCTGATGATGAAGAAAGAACAAGCGAGATTGATTCTTAGTTATCTACCTACTGTCAAAATAAAGCTTGTGATACATTTTTTTTAAAGAAAACTTCCAAATTTCCCCACGTAGATATTTAACAGGAGGGCAAAATGTGTCAGTCAAATCCTCATGATGTTGTAATAAAGTACGTGCTCAACACAAACAATAAAACGCCATTTTCTCACTCCCCTGCATGTCCACAGGTCCCGTTCGAGAAATTCCCAACCTCACTCTGACAGAGCATTTGAATTTCGTCGGGAAATCGCAAACGTGCTCAAAACGCTGCAAAGTCCTTGTCACATGGGTTTATTATTCTATTGGACATACCTACAGAGATGTTGGCTGTTTATTTATTGTTTCTTTCATGTGAAATAATTGAAATAGCTATTTCTGATGGTTTCAACCAATTCTGGCCCCCAAAACACGAATAAGGTACGCTCCTTTTTTTTATAATAAATTATCTCTGATCATTGATGGTACCATTTAATCGTCTTGATCCACCTGTTGACACTTTTTCCAGTGTTATTCTACAAATTGATGGTGATTTCAGACGATTTCCCAGGTTTTTGACTCATAAAAAAATCAATTTCGGGAGCTGAACATCTGATACAACCTCAGTTTTCTACTCTGGTCAAAATCGACTTCATATTCGGTCTTCTCGTCCCCAAAAACATGAAAAACGATACCTCAAAAGCTCATTTTACTAACATGTTACTAAAACACAAAAAGTACCTATTTTTATACACATTTTCACTCATAACACCCCTGGGTATAATATTCCGATCGGGCTGAAAAGTTTCGGGACACAACTAGGACCCAAATGGAGCATGTGTGCGAAAGAACGACTTTTTTAGACCTAAAATGAAGCCTGTACACGTGATAAAGCGGACGGACATTGCATTTTTTGAATCTACGCACCTTGAAACGGAAAAGAAAAAATTTTGAGGGGGTGTTATAAAAATTTTTTGCTGAGCGAATACATAGGTGTACCTATTATTCACAGAATAATAAACCAAAACCGTGATTCTGTCTCATGGTATCTGTGAAAGAGTTTCAAATGTCACTTCTATCTTTGAGTAAGGAGATCATTGTGAATGAATGAAAACGTGGTTTTAATTGTAAAAATATATATAAAATACAGGTGTTTGAAATATTTTTCTTAGGTTGATAGAACTGCTTTTTCCCGCCTAAACCGTTAGGAACCTCTCTCTCGCTCTTTTATAACACGGGTTCAGTAAAGGCGGGTTTAGACGGCGCGCACCCACTCGCGCACCAGCCTCACTTCTGACTCGACTTCAACTCGCCCGGCAATAAACTCATCCTCGCCTCACTGTTTAGACGACACGCATTCACTCCCACGGCGCGAGGTTAGAGACCAAGTGTCCTTTGATGCGCGACCAAAAACCGACAGACGACGGCTCACCCCGAGTTGGCCTCACTGTGAGTGGCCTCGAGGGGAGGGAGGTGTTTACATTGCGCGAGGGACCGGAAGTGAGGCTGGTGCGCGAGTGGGTGCGCGCCGTCTAAACCGACCTTAACAGTTGTGAAGTAGCGTCCCCGGGTGGGACTTGTGCAGACGAAAATAATTATTCCCGTTTAGGCAGTGCAGTGAAGTGAATCTCAGCCGATTTGAAAGGGTTAAAATTGTAGGTCTAACGCAGAGCTTTCCAAAAAGTCCAAAAAGCTTTGTGATGAGTCGGAAATGAACGGAAGGGGAAGGAAAAAGCGCGCGACTTCATCTGATATTGCCATCTCGCTTCTGCACGTGGGAAACGATTGAATTAGATACGTATATCAGATGTATTATAACGTATTTTGGAGCAGAAAATTGCGATACTGTGGTTTTCGACGGTGCCAAATCAGATTCCGAGGTCAAAAGCAGCGAATTCCTACTCAGTTCTTTTCCTCATTAGATGAAACTAATGACGGATGGTATAATTATTTCGATGTAAATCCAACTTGAAATCTGCGTTTATCGGGATTCCGAAAATTGGTGTTGTTGTGGGGGGGGGGCAGAGCGGAGTGTCGCAGGTTGTGTGATTTAATTTTAAAATCTTTTTAAAATTGTTCTTCTTAAATTTTTTTTGATTTTAAAATCCCACCTTAGGTATCCTGATTTGAATGAAACTTGGTAAACGAGATGTGAGCACTTTTTGTTTGAATTTGAAATAATCCCAGTCTTAAATATTGGATGTTAGGAAATTATTGGCGAGGGAAACTGCTTGTATTAGTATTTAAAAATGGTGGGGGTTGGGGAAAATTACTCTTGTAAAATGGTCCCTATGGTTACTTAGTACGGTTTCGGTGTCACGGTTTGAATGGGACAACTGGAAATACGTCCAGTCTCTGTAGCTGTCATCACAGAAAATTTAGATAACATTCAATTTTGGATTCAGACCATTTTCCGATTGAAGAGCCATTTTGTAAGAGACAGGTAGTACGATATTTCAGGTAGACGTAAGTAAGATTTGGGTATTGTACCCATACTGTGCAAGTTACTCGTTGCACTTACGTTACTCATTGCACGTACGTTACTCGTTGCACGTACGTTACTCGTTGCACATACGTTACTGTACTAATAAGTTAGGTACTAATTTTGCCAACGTTTCCATGAAGTTATTTTTATATTTTTGTTTTGCCAGAGGTCTTTTCGCTACATGCAGTATTAATGCCAAGAAATTAAAACGCTCCCTCTAATGAGGTACCAGCGTTTTACGACTCTGCCTCCACGTGACAGTGATTTTACTGGAGGGATTCAAGAAGGAAGTCGTGCGGGCGTGGTATCTCAGGCGCATTACGGCTCAACACTTCCAACTCCTCTTCATCTTTTACGACTTCACGTTCCGCTTCGGGCCTCCAAGTTGAGGAGGATTTCCATTTTTCAAGCCATCCATCATCCCACCTATTCCTCCTCTAATCGGTCCTGTAAGATTTTCTTTCAAATTTCAAAGTGATGCTTCATCATTACCCACTTACCCAATGAATTTCCGGCAACGTTCCGAAAACGATTCATTTTCCTTTCCACTCTATGAATTAGTGCACAGTGACGAATCAGGTGTGCATCTGCTGTAAGTTCTGTTGGCTAGTTGTTACATCGAGTTCTTATAGCAGCCATCAACGACTATCTTTGACCAAAGACTCGCAGGCAGGTATTGATTGCGTTTCTGATTTTCAGTGCCAGTCAATATTATAGGTTATTTTCAATCTATCACCACATGTATACTAAAAATAGCTCGGTTAGTAGGAGTTGTCCACTTGAAACAGCAGGAATTTGATCTCGAGTTCGTGGTTCTGAACTTTATTTTAAGGCCGAAAATCTGGACATGTCCATATACTCGTACAATTCTGAGCGAATTTTTGAAGTTGGCTAGTTTAAGGCATTTTGACGGTTTTTAGCAATTTTTGGCCCTGTAAAACTCGAATTTAACTGGAAAATTATTTTAATTTTTTTCAAAAATTCATGTGATTACCTGCTACAGATTTTGGACTCGTTGCAATGCATAACTGCGACCTATGCCTATCACTCACTGCTTAGAAATGGCTGACATTTTCGGTATCTCTGAAAACGATTGGGTACACCTTTCCTTAGGTCCTCGACATGGGCAAGGGCACCTCTCAGCCTAATTTTATTGGTAGTTGGCCATTAAGGTCCGACCCTCCCCGAGACCTGCCGATGGGGTTTTCCTGGGGTTTCCAAACATCATAAATTAAAACGCCCAGTTGAGCCACCTACCCCTCGTCGACCTGCCGTTACCGCACCTTTCATCGTTTACCTCGTTGGTACCTGTGGACCCTGCCGGCCCCATTCAAAGTCCGCAGACCATTCAGGAGTTAATGACGTCGCTGCTGAGGGATCTCCCCCGATTAGTAGCGATGGGATTATGTTAAGGTGGCCAACTGTGGCGGTGGGGGGGTTGAGATGTTCACCTAATGGTTTTGAATGCCTCAGGGAATGAAGTATAGTTTCTACCTTGTTCACACGACCTTCCATTATAGTGGACATGCAATTTAGGGATTTCTACAGCTATATATATATTTATATATATATAATATATAAAATTTGGTGACAGAGGGTAGAAATTTAAAGATCAACAGACAAAAAAGAAATTGGGCCGAAGACACTGGCAGGCGAAATATTCCCTTTGAAATTGTAAGTTTTCTTTTTTGTCTGTTGATCTTTAAATTTCTACCCTCTGTCACCAAATTTTATATATTATATCACCAAGAGTGTTTTCCCGTTTCCAAGTTCGCATATATATATATATATATATATATATATATATATATATATATGCTGTCTATCTAGGGCTAGGGGTCCCGAGACCCCTAGATAGACAGACCCCCAAACAGTCAAAAAAAATAGCGGTAACCAACAACTTCGAAAATTCGCTCATAGGGTCTTCCTGTGTGACTGGACAATTCATACTCGGGATGCGCCGAATAGAGGTTTTCCAAAATACCGAATACCGAATATTCGGCCAAATTTCTGACCGAATAACCGAATATTCGTCGTAATTATTCGGTTGGATTTGTTTACTTACCTTCATGAGATGAAGTTTGAGCCGGTATTCGGCCGAATACTGAATAGTAGACCCCCATATTCGGTCAGAATAGTCATTTCGTCATTTGCAAAGAAAGGAAAAAATAAAATGTATTGCTATTTTATTTATTATTAGTAATATGTTACTATCATTTGGTTATTTTAATTATATTCAGAATTAATTAGATGTAAGTTGTGGTGAAAAAACACAAGTTTTTCCGCATTACTGGGCAGTAGGCGGCTGCGTTGCTCTTCAGAGACGTTCTCAGCCTCCGAGAAGACTCTCTTGCAGTATACACTACTCACTGGCGAACCGAGGTGCTTGATGGCCAGTTGAGACAAGCGTGGATACGTATTTGAATGTGATGCCCACCAAATGTATGGATCCTCCGTCCTTCCTATGCGTTTTTGGCTCAAGTATTGATCTAATCCACGTTCAGTAGCTTTTACGCCAACGTTTTCAATTCCCTTTTCATTCTCGTCAGATGCCAGTTCATCGAAGCAGTTCCAAACTGCTTGAGTGCTTGAGTGCTTTCATGAGTGCTCCGAATAGTAAGTAACCCAATAGTAACCGAATGCCGAATATTAACCGAATATTCGGCGCATCCCTAATCCATACCCATCTCAGATTGCACATAACCTTGAAACCAGTCTAAATACCGAAATAATTATTTAGTTATATATTATTATATAAATTCTAAACCACTCAACTGGGCTGTCAGATTATTTTGTCTCGACTGACCACACTGCCGCGACTCATCATTGGCTGGACTGACCATTGTCACGAAAATACTGTTGAACGAGGTAAAAGGGTTTCGAACTCCAACCTTGCCCTTTTGGAATACCAATACCATCAATGCTAATGCACTGAAGTTGCTCTGCGTCTATTTTCATCAAGTTGATACAATTTGAAATCCCTCGTTCGTGAAGTTCACAAATAACCTTGCAAAAAAGGAGGTTGGTCAGCAAGTATCCAGGTCATTTTTGTTCAAAAAGTGTTTCGTTTAGGTTTTGCATCTTTTTTTAAAATAAATATAAAGACAATCCTGATTTTTCTTTAATTGAATGGATGAGAATGATGTAGAGTAGGGAGACTGTTAAGGGTTGGTCAAAAGATGTAGGATTTATGCCAACTTATCGAGAATTTCCCCCTCTTCAGGGCCTATTAACAAGAAGATTTAATCAAATTTTAATTGAGTAAATTTTGGGAATATTCATGGACAGGTACTTCTGCAAAAATTTGGGAAAGAAGAGCATGATGAGAGTCTTCCATTATGAGCAGATGACGTCACGCAGATTGTCTTCCTGCTAAATTTTGGTTGACTTTCCAGTAATAAACTTTGGACATCTGCAATAGTTTTTTTCAACTTTGAGGGCTCCTCTTATTGTAAAAGGAAACAATGGTGGGGCTCGACGGATTTATTCAGTAAACTAGCTGCAGTTTCCTTGGCGATTATACCAACTTCTTCAGTCGACACAATTTAGAAAATGCTGCAAATTATTACAAAAAGGTTTATTATTTATCTTTATAGATGCCAGTTCTGCGTAGATCACTGCTGTTTTCTGTGGTCAATACCCTCGAGCCCCCCTCCCCCCCCCCCCCCCCCATCGCGAAAGCCCTAAATCGAGTACTGGAGCCGGCGCCGGAATTAAAGTTTCCTACAAATAATGCGCGGCGGGATTCAGTAATTCAATAATTAATTATTTGGTTGTTATTCAAATAATAAACCGCTGTTTAATAATTTACCTGTATAGGTGCCCCTTGTACGTAGATAGTATAATAATGAGCCGTCGTGCCATAATTTATATTTGAGTAATAATTTACCGTTGTGTAATAATTTGCCCATCAATAATCCTTCAACGATTGTTCATGTTGCAAAAGTACCTACCAACAAACTCCAGCTCCTTCTACGTAGATGGTATAATGAACCGTCTTGTAATCTGTTGTGATCGGCTGCTCCTCCACAACCAATGTAATGTACATACATGTTGTACCTCAGAGTGGGGACTCCCCGACCCCCCTCTGATCATGTCAGGGGCCTATAAAGAGCCGAGGGGCCAACAAATACATAACCATTCTCAAGCTAACTTTCGGCCTCGTCTGTTCCATCCTTAATCACTACATAATCATAATACCGTTGTGTAATAATTTACCATTGTGTAATAATTAAAAAAATAGTGGTCTTAAAAAAACTTCCAAGTTCGAGAGCTATTTAAATCCGTAAACAATTTGAGAAAACGGCGTCCTGGAGACCCTTAGGGATGACGAACATTAACGCGAAGCTTCGAGGACCAAGTAGACCCCAAAGGGGACCTATAAACCGAATTTAGTCAATTTTGGTTCATGGTAACTAATAAAAGTGCTCAGTACGGTGTACGGTCAGAAATTTTTTTATTGCATTTTCGGATTCTACGTGCCTTGAAACGTAAACCATCAAATTTTGAGGGGGGTTAAAATTTTTTTTTCATGCTCGATTCCAGAGGTTCATTATTGAAAATAATAAACCAAAAATTTCTGTCCGTGCGCACGCCGGTAGAAAAATTCATATTGATGTAGCTGTAATTGCCGAAAGTTAGCCCATAAGCTAGCTCATATGACATTTTTGTGCGTGTGCGTGTGTTTGTGCGTGCGCGTGTGCGAGTAGTAAGTTGCCACCACAAAAAAATAACTACTAAATCAGAGTCTTGCTAATAGGAAGGGGGGTCTTTGTCAGTGGCGAGTGATTTCTATCAGTTTCATTGCAAGTGAGTTAGTTTTTGTGGTAGCTAGGTAAAAATATTTTTCAAGACCGATTCCAACGGTTCAACATTGGAAAAATTAAACCAAAATTGGAATATAATATTATTATAAATATGGTCCAGCATCAGATCAAAAACATCGAAAATTGACGTGCATGTTCTATCCATAGCGGTGCAATTATTTCGCTGGTAAATACATTGTTTCGACCAGTAACCAGTGCGTTGTTGTAGTGTGCTAATTATTCCTTCTTCCATATTCACTTTTAATATTCCGCAGTCCTCTGCGGTCGGATAATCTCACCAACTGGTTGAATGAACAACTAACTGCCTCCCACCAACCACTTGGCTCACGTATAGAAAGTCTCATCATCAAAGCACTTTTTCCCTCTCCCCGCAGCGCGCCAAACGCATTTAGCACAAAGAGTCGTCGGGGAAACCCACGCAAAACTCGAAACGGTAGTTACAAAGTCCCCCGACGTTAAAACGACCTCCTCATAAAAACCCATAAAAAATTGCTACCGCGTTTTAAAACCATCCTTAATTACCCCACAGAAGGTATGTATTGCCCTAGTTGGGCCCTCGAGGGCTAACTGGGATTCAAAAGTCGCGTTTTTCCCGGTTAAAATAACTGTAAAAGAGCAGGGCGCTTCATATCTGATGCTATTCCGAAGTCCTTTTCAACCTTTCGGCGTATGGGTGAAGAAAACTTGTCGCTTTTACCGGTGAGGATACGTGCGGGGACTTATTTCCCGTCATTTATTCTATGACCGCTATAATTTACCATTTTTCGACTCTTGAATGTCGGAAGGCAGGATGGTAAAGTTTCTACAGGTTCGCTGTGCAGACCGCAGAAGTTACCTACCCGGGTTGCTCCGTCAAATTGTTGCTGCAAATTACAACACAATGGTTGATTATTTACCTGTATAGATGCCCCTTATGTGTATACTAGCCTGACCGCTCGCTTCGCTCGCTATCCGAGATTCGCTGTACGCAGTATCGTGGAACCAACAAACGACGGAAAAATCCCATAGCCTACCGGATATTTGTGCCCAATTTTATCAAAATCCGTCAAGCCATTCAGGAGTTGACCATGGTCGACCATATTTCCGCTATGGTGAAGGAATTAAAAATGCGCCAACTCCCTTTTCCATAGCTTCCCGGATATTTCTGTCGAAATTAATCAAAATCTGTGGAGCCGTTCAGGAGATGACCATGGAGGGGGCCACCTTAATTTGTTGTGTTGTCCATAGGACTTCCATCCAGGAACGTATGGAAAAGTGCGTAGGCCTATTCTGAAATCGGAAGCACCAACTTTGATGCTGCATGTAAAATCCAGTTTTTACATACAGTGGGGTATTTGTGCCCAATTTTATCAAAATCCGTCAAGCCATTCAGGAGTTGACCATGGTCGACCATATTTCCGCTATGGTCAGGGAATTAAAAATGCGCCTACGTTCAACTTGGGAGACTACCGGATATTGGTGCCAAATTTGGTCGATATCCGTTGAGCAATTCGGGATTCGACCATGGAGGGTCCCATGGATGCGCTATGGTCGACCGCGGGGGTAGTCCGAAGGGTCGATCGTAGATAGAATTTCACGTAGATTACGAATACGCGATAAAAAATAGGGGTTACCATTTCAATTAACGAAGTTGACCATACGATCTAAATCACTCCCGACGAAATCGTGGAAACCCATTTCAAAGAAAAACGGAGTTATTGAAAAATAGTCTATTTCCACTAATACATGTATTAGTGGAAATAGACTATTTTTCAATAACTCCGTTTTTCTTTGAAGTTGACCATGGTCGACCACAGTTCCGCTATGGTGAGGGAATTAAAAATGCGACGTTGCACAACTTGGGAGCCTACTGGTTATTCGTGCCAAATTTGGTCGATATCCGTCGAGCCGTTTGGCCGTGCATAGAAAGACAGACAGACACACAGACAGAGATTCAAATTTATAATATAATAAGATAAGATCTCTGTTTTCTGTGGTCAGTACCCTCGTGCTTCCTGAAGCCTTAAATCGAGTACTGGAGCCGGCCCGGGAATTACGGTTTTATAAAAATTCGCGGGATTATATAATTCAATCATTCATAATTATTTTTTGTCATTCATGAAGCATAACGTTTGTTCAAGTTACAAAAGTAAAGCCATTCGTGATTATAATCAGGTACTCCCTAGCAATGATATCTGGGCCGGATTCATTCAGTAGCATTCACGATCATGTTGACGAAGCTTTTTGGTGCAAACGAACGGCTGTACGTATAATGCTCCGTGTGGTCTCAAAAAGTGCTTTAATTCCAGATAAATTCAAAAAACGTAAAAAAAATCACACCCTTCTAGTGAAAGTTTCGAGCTACGGCGTTTTGAAAATTCCAACCGCTGTTTTTCACCCCTTAGAGATGACTGACAGTAACGCCGAGCTTCGCGAACCAGCTAGACCCCAGACGGAAACTGCAAACCAAATTACATTAATTTTGGTTCATGGTACCTAAGAAAAGTGGGAAGTACGGCACTTTTCTTACTTAGGTACCATGAACCAAAGGACAGAAATGTTTGGTTTATTTTTCAAAAATGAACCTTTTGAATCGAGCATGAAAAAAATAAAAATACAAATTGTAACCCCCCCCCCCCCCCCAATTTTATGGTTTCTGTTTCAAGGTGTGCAGAATCCGAAAACGGTATAAAAAAATGCCATTCATTCATTTGCTGATGGCTAATTTTTGTAACTTGAACAAACGTTATGCTTCATGAATAACACAACAAATAATATTAATGATTGAATCCCTGCATTTTTATAAAACTGTAATTCGCGGGCCGGCTCCAGTACTCGATTTAGGGCTTCCCTGGGGGGAGCTTCAGGGTAGGTACAGGGCCATCTGTACAGGTTAACAATTAACCGTTTTGTAATAATTTGCAGCGTTCTTATTCCATTTTCGGATTCTACGTGCCGTGAAACGGGAACCATCAAATTTTGGTGGTGGGGGGGGGGGGGGGTTAACATTTTTATTTTCTTGCTTGATTGTGAAAGGTGCATTATTGAAAACAATAAACGAAAACGGATCTACTAGAAAGTTCCACAGAGAACAAAATACACTGTTACACCAGTTTCAGTGACCAAACCGTCTTCAGTACCAATAACTGTGACCAAACAAGTAACGACTCAATAACACAGATATTTTGCGTTTTCGTTGTCAAATCTCGATGGTAGTTGGGCACTGGCTGCTCCACTACTATAATACTAGTTACTATACTCCGAATCTTCGGTAACAACTGTACATTATTTAGGCGGTACAGTTCTGAAGGTGCTGCATATTGTGTAGTATTCTCAGGATGGGCTCCAATCCAAATGGCAGAGATTCCGGTGAAAAAATATTGTATTAATAGCTCTTTGAAAATGCGTAGACACCCGTCAGAATATTCGCTTCACCGTAGAAAAGAAGCGGCATATTTTTATTGGGGTAGCGTGTCGCAGTTCACTGTTTAGTTCCTATTTACCCTCTTCAAGCGGTGTTAATTGTATTAAACTAACGAAGATTGAAATGGCTGAAGACCTGATGAATATTTTAAAAGTAACTCGCTAATAGCTTCACACCCTCGTCACTACGAATTCACGTCACGAACTCCATTTCAAGAAAAATTATGCATACTTTGAATGAAATTTCGAATGCGTAAAAGAACCGTTGAAGATTTTTAGGATTCTTTCCCGTCAGTCGATCCCTAAATATTGACTGTACACTGACTGCTGTGGAATGGAACGGTCAATATTGAGACAGAAAAATATAATTTCAAATCAGTAATAATAATTGGTAGTAGAAAAAATATCAGGTTCTCATGGAAAGAGAAAACGCTGCAAATTATTACACAACGGTTTATTATTCAACTGTATGCGTAGATCACTGTTTTCTATGGTCAGTACCCTCGAGCTCCACCCAGGAAAGCTTTAAATGGAGTACTGAAGCCCGGGAAATAAAGTTTCATACAAATGCGGGAATCAATAATTCAATCATTAATTATTTGTAGTTATTCATGAAGCATAAGGCAAATAATGAACCGCTGTGTAATAATTGACCTGTATAAGATGCCCCTTCTGCGTGTATAGTATAAAAAAAGGTTATGTAATAATTTGCCGTTGTGTAATAGTTTATCGTTGTTTAATAATTTACCCAGTAGTACTTCAACGTTTGTTCAAGTTAAAAAAGTACCTATCAACAAAATCCAAAAGGGCCATTATTTTTTAAATGAAATGATATCACAGAACAACCAACTCGACTTCATACAGCCATCCTTGATTATAATCAGGTGCTCCCTAGCAATGATTATCTCGGGCCAATTCCCAATTGTTACCCTGTCTCTGGTAATGATATCTGGGCTGATTGTATACAATGTTCCATTCACCCTCCTGTTGAAGAAGCCTGACGGTGCAAACTTCTGGGCCTTACTGTGAACGGACGGCTAAACGTGCAATGCTCCGGGTGGTCTCAAAAAACTCCCAAGTTCGAGAACTATTTAAAAACTAAAAAAAATACGAGATAACGGGGTCCTGGAGATTTCAACACATATTTTTCACCCCTTAGGGAGGCTTCGAGGACCAACTAGACCCCAAATGGGACGTATAAACCGAATTTCGTCAATTTTGGTTCATGGTAACTAACAAAATTGCGATGTACGGCGGATGGACAGAAATTTTTTTATTGCATTTTCGGATTCTACATACCTCGAAACCTAAAACCATCAAATTTTGAGAGTAGTGGGAGGGGGGCTTTTTTAGCGAATTTTCGAAGAAAAGGAAGCTATTGTTCTCGGTCCAAAATTTTTAAAACTCGAATTTCTGAAAGATTTTTATACCAAAATCCGTTTCAGACCATCCTGAATTGACTGCCGAAAGACACCAAAAATTATATGTATATGTATATATATATTATATAAAATTTATATATTTATATATTTATATATGTATGTGTCATTCCAGACGATAACTCTCGAAAGAATTGAGATAAAAAGTTCAAATTTGCACGAAAAATCTGTCTTGGCAATCGACAGGCTAAGTTCGTAGATGGGCAGAATCGGGTCACTCTAAGGGGGAGTTTTGGGGAGTTTTAGGGGGGGGGGGGGAAATTACCCATAAATTCCCAAAATGAAACAGTCTGACAAGTGACACCTCATTTTAAAGGTTTTTGTACGCTGAACACGATGGTGAAATCAGAATTGCGATATCTCATTCCGTTCTCAAACTGGAGCACTTTGAAGATGAAGGAACGTGGTTATTTCTTGAGATGTTCTTCCTGGTTCGTCTGCTCTAATCTGATAACGGAATGGGATATCGCAATTCTGACTTCACCATCGTGTTCAGCTTTGGAAAATCTACAAACCGAGGTGTTACTCTGCAAAAAATGGAACAAAAAATTTGTTACGTACTGTACGTATGTTGGATACGTATCTGTACGTATATTGTAGTACCAATACTACAATATACGTACATACTTGAATACCTATAATTACCCAATAAGTTTAAGATTCCCCATATTTGAATGGGATATCCCAAACATCACATTTTACATAAAATCAGTTATTTCTTCGAAAATTCGCTCTTATAGCCATGCTGCATGACTGTTTTTTTTTTTTTTTTTTTTTTTTTTCTTCATGCTCTATTTCAAATTTTCATTATTGAAAATAATAAACCAAAAAGGTCAAAATTATTGTTATTTAAAAAAATAGGTGAAATTGATTAACCACCAAAATTTACATAAATTCACCATAAGTGTTACAGAAATAGCAGCTGGTTGAGAGAAAGACCATTTCACCAGCCAAAAAAAGTGTTCTGGAAACGTGTGTTAAATTTTAGTTTTAGGTAGTGGGCGTAAATTGCAAAAAATTGATAATTCGAATAGGGAGAGAAATCTGGAGAAAGATGTCCCTGCACTCCATCCACTGGCTTTCAAATTTGTTCATTCGCACCAACTGATTATGTGCCAACTCTATGTACATTGCTTCGAAACTACGGTCATAATATTTATTATGGTGTGGGTATTATTATGGTGGTGGGTTTATTATGGTATGTGTATTTAGTATGGTATGGAATTGGTATGGGTTTCCGTCGTGAACTGAAAATCCTGAACGGCTGGCAACCCTGATTCACGACTATTTCACTATATCCGACTAAATCCCGAATTTTGCAAGAGGTGCCCAGCGTTTCCATAGGAAAATCTTTACTTACAGAGTATTTAGTGAAGTAAGGTGAGAGGGATTTTTTCGTTCCTATCAACAGCTTCCAGTGGAACGTCAAAGGTGGAAACGTTTCTCGTTTGCGGACGCAGAGGTTTGGTGAAAAACTCGTAGTGGGAAAATGGAGTTAGAAGCCCTGGGCCCCAGAAATGGATCTGAGAAACGAGAATGGAGGCGATCGGAATCGGTTTGGAAGGCGAAAGGGAAGTCGAGGATGGTATGAAAGAGGCGGAGCGGGGGTAAATAAGGAGAAAAGAGCGAAATTCTGAGTACTTACAAATGGCTGCCGTAAGGGGCGATTAGAGAACAACGGGGGTTTACTAGTTTTGAAATGGAGGTAGCTCCCGACTTCGTACGACTAGACTTCAATGGACGTCCAACTTCAGTGAATCAGCGTCGTTAGCCGGGACATTAACTCGGTATGAAGGGAGATCGAGGGGTTTGGATGGGGAGCAAAAAGAGGGTTCAAAAATCTTTTTTTTTTTTTTTTTTTTTTTTTTTCAAAAACCCTATTGTTTTTGAAGGGGGCGGGTGGTTGAAATCCCTTTGAGTGGGTAATTCGAGTCAAGTCGAGTGGAGTGAAAAGGAGAAGCGATGTTGGGGGGGTCTTTGTGTGAACGTGTTTTAGACGTTGTGTGTTGGAACATTGTATCAAAAACATGGTAGATATTCTCTGATATACATCAGAAGTCTCTTAGTAGAAAGGCGGTTAAAGGAATAAGTCAGATACAAGAATAGAAACAGTCAGGTCCCGATCGGGTGTATGTAAACGCACAGGGAACTGGCCTGTTACAGCGATCAAAAGGTCTGTTATAGTGATCAGTTTTTGAGTTTGGTGGGAGGGTCAAAAGTCGACAAAATAGGTAAAAATTGCTGAAATATCCGAAAATTTGTATATATTTCCCAAAAATGGTATTGTATGATGTCCCGAAACAGAAGATAACCTCATCGGTTTTAATAAACATCTCCTCAAAAAAATAATTATTCTCCTCAAAAAAAACAAAAAACAATTAGGTAATCGAAAGTAGGTCAATTTGGTATATCAATCAAAAGTAGGTCAGTCAAAATTAGGTCAATTTGGTAGGACAATTTGATAGGTAACTTTGTTAGGTCATTCAAAAGTAGGTCCATAAAGAGTAACCCAGTTTGGTAGGTCAATAAAAGTTAGGTCAAAATAAGTGATTTTCTCAACAACAAAAAATTAGTCAAAAGTAGGCCAATTTGGTTGGGTGGGGGGGGGGGGGGGGGGGGTTCACAGTTTGCCGTTATCGGTAAAAATGGTGGTTAAAATCACCTCAAAGTATATACAGTAGAAGTCGCTTATAGAGATTGGTCGTGTACAGTGATGTTTCCAGTCGGTCCCAATTCGATCACTATTAGCGACTTCTACTTTATTTCTAGATGGGGCCGCTCGCTTCGCTCGCTCATCCATCTTGGAAAACTCGCTCGCACGGTCATGCTGCGTGACGAGAACTTTTTTGAACGTCAAGTTACAGGTTTCACGGCTCGTTCCATCAGTGTGGAAATGAAAATAGATGAAAGGAAACACGCAGTCAGTTACAGGTGAAATGCGACCTCGACTCGGGAGATCGCCCACAGGTTTCATTCAACACCCTTTGGAATTGATCGTCTGCCCGATGTTTCAATTTACCGGGTTTCGCGTTTGAGTTCCCCTCATCAGTTAAACGAAGTCTTTCCTTGATGAAGTCTGTTTTGAAAGGGATGCTGGTCCTGGGGGGGAAGCTCAACCCACAATAGGATTTCATTTCGGAAGGATGGCAGTTTCTGGGTTGCCCTGTTCGGAGGGCAGCGGCTTCCCGTCAGTTTCGTTGGCGCAGGCTTGAAAACAATTGCCCGCGATGATAACCCACCATCAATATTTACAATCAGTATCATCATTTCCTAGTGGTTCCACCGCGTTGTGTGTAATTGTATCTCGTGGGGCATTGAAATATGTTGTGGTTTACTTTGAAAGACTTCTGGGTTTTGAAGAATCCTGAAGTACCTCCTTAAGGGCGAACAGTGATAGCACCAATTAACCCAACAGGGCGCAACACCGCTGGATAGCCAGATCCCTTCAGGCCAAACAGTATTCTTTGGAATAGAGATGGCACATCAAAGTTAGCTAGTGGGCGCTTTTGATGCAACTAATCCCTGAGAGGCGGAGCCTAGAATCGTGTGGAGAGGGGTAGCCTCCAACACTGTTATAGCCACCATCAATATTTACTTCATTTCCTATTGGTTCCGTCACAGTGTGTGTAGTTATATCTCGTGGGGCATTTGAAACATGTTGTAGACGACTTTCAAAGACCTTGAGGTTTTGAAAAAACCTGAAGTACCTCCTTAAGGGCGAACAGTGATAGTACCAATTAACATCTCCCAACAGGGTGCAACACCACCACCACCGGATGGCCAGATCCCTTCGGGCCAGACAGTAGTCCTTGGGATAGAGATGGCACATCACCGTCAGCTAGTGGGAGCTTTTGAAGCAACTAATCCCTGAGAGGCGGAGCCTAGAATTGTGGTAGAGCGGGGTAACCTCCAACACTGTCATAAAACTCATTTCAAGTCTGACCTCCGTCGATGCCACGTCCCACAAATATTCGAATTTGAGTGGAATAATGCTGATTGTTTTCTGAAATATCACGTCGGTTATTCAAAACTGATCAATTTAAAGGGCTTGAGTGAATTTTAGTTTTTTAAATTACTCGAACTGTAGTTTGAATAGTCTGTCGAGAAGCCATCGATATTATATTTATATGGATGCTCAAACATCGATACTGGTAGACATCCCAATCCCATTGGGTATCTGGATCCGTGCCCCTAAGAGGGGGAACTTGGGGCGGAGTCTTTGATCCCTTCTTCCCCCTCCACATTACACCCCTTCTATCCCATATTCTAATCTGTTTGCTTCAGGGAACACATCGCTTTATACATTCCTTGTTTTTGAGCTCCACTGATGTGGTTTGTCTCAAAATTTCTGCTGGAGTTTTATGTCAATTTTGAAACTAGTCCGAAAGTATGAATGGTAATATTACTACCTAGTGGTTCCGCCCCAGCATGTATACTTTTAGGGGGTTAGGAAAACAAAAAGTTCCAGTCATGCAGCGTGACCACATGAGCAAATTTTCGAAGGAATTATAATATTGATGAGGTATTTAAATCTTTTTAACATAATGCTATGTTCCTACTCGTCATATTTGGAGAAGTGGCTGTTTTAATAGGAAGTCTACCTACTTACTGTCAAATATAATTGTTCAGCGATTTATGATCCCCAAAAATGTAAATTTGACCCTCTCTTTTTGTAAAAAATTTTCCGATTAGAAACCAATTGAAAGTCTTTTTCACCATGTATCTATTCCACTTATGATGAATCTGCGTCAATTTTTAGTTTTTTACCTGTCGTTTTGAGATGTGTGACCTGACCCTTACCTTTACTCAAATTCGCTACAGTATTTTTTTATAGGCAGTTATATATATCCATGTAGGAAATCTACGCTTATTTCAAATTCAACGTGATGTTCCTTTACCAAGTTAACATTAAAAATAAACTCGTTAACGCTTTTTTCTCAAATTTTCTACGTAAATTTTTTCGATTAGGTAAATGCATTGGACATGTAGAGGAGGGAGGGATATGTGATAGATATGTGTACATAAGTGCACATGATTTGGATTTTCATTTCATTCGTTATTAATGCGATATTACGTTATTTTTAGGTACCAATAATTTATTAATAAGTTGATTTACCGTAAATGGTAAAACGTCACTTCCTTCTTCAAATCATCGCACAGAAAAAATTTGACGTCTGGAACTGTGAAAGAAAAGTGAACCCACTGCAACAGGTTCAACACTTTTAGTAGGTGCCATTATGAATATTTGAAATCTTCGATGTGAATCCTCAGAGCATTCTGGAATCCATCCCTATGGATGTTGACAGTTCTCATATATGTATGCATATTATAAATTATTCATCTTATTGGCCATTTCAAAGGGCTGTTTTGATCTTATTGTTTATTTATGTTTTTCAACTCCCATGACAGCTGTATTACGTACAGTACACCAAGAGGCATGTTACGTATTCTTGCAAGCTTTTGTGCGCGTTTTTCCTGGATAACGACGCTAGGAGAAAATAATGCTGTCAAGGCCAAGTTGAACGCCTGGTGCAATCGTTCATGCTTCATGCTTCGTATTAAAACAGAGATGTAACCAATTTCACAGCCAAGTGATCTCTCGCTGTTTTTTCCTTTCGTATGTACCTATTAAAAATGTTGTGGTTTTCTACTGAGTTATTTTCTGCCATTTACGGTCGACTGATATAAGTTGGTACCTACAGCTTCTAGAAGGAGCAGAGGCAATTTTATTCAAGTGAGGAATGAATAAAATTGGCAAAAACGAGAGGAATGCAACTGAGGCCATTAAAACGTACACCCGTGAACCCACTATCTACCCGTGAACGTACAGTATGAGGGCATATTCGGCTATTTGTGGGATGGAGTAGGTAGGATTGAAGTTGTAGCGTTTCTACCCGTCATTATTTCTTACAAACCTAGGAATCTGAGGTGACAGTCGAGACTGAATTTCATTCTCTGCAACCTACTCTTTTACCTACTTTTTGCAATTACGCTCGACCAATACTTAGTACGGTAGCTACCGCTTCTGTAATAAATTAATAACAGGAATGCAGCTCTGTCAAACTACCTTATGAGGGAGTAACTATTTGCTATTTTGGAGATCGAGTAGGAGTAACGTTGAAGAGATTTTACATGCATGTCTTTAAAAATTTGTCGGCACTGATCCTCTACTCAATTTCCTCCGCTACAACTTAGCATCAAAGGTTATTTTTAGGAACTTCGTGGAAGAGAAAAATATCCCAAACAGTGAAGATTCGGTTTTCAAAGGAAGATATCACGTTGACAAGCTATTGCAGGTTTAGGAACATAATATGTGTTGTGAGGGGGTGGTTTGGATGCTCACAACATAGCGGATGGAAGAGGAAGGCAGAAGGCGGGTGAGGAAGGATGCGCTCCTTCGGAGTCTTTTCACTACCACCCCGCGGTTTTCACCACAGAAGGCGTTAGTCGTAGGGAAGATTAGCTCCCCGCGGTACCACAGCAGGTACCAGTGGAGAAGGAGGTATCACGCGGTTTTCACCACAGCAGATACCGGGAGTGCACCCCGCGGTTTTCACCACAGCAGGTACCAGTAGAGAAGGAGGTATCACGCGGTTATCACCACAGCAGCTACCGGGAGTGCACCCCGCGGTTTTCACCACAGCAGGTGCGAGGAAGGGTAAGTGAGAGGGCGAACGAGAGAGGGTCGAGAGAAAAGCGGTAAGTCGGGGTTCGGATCGTCGAATGAAGAGCTGGGCCAGAAGGGCTGTTTTTATAGGGACTTTTCCACCCGTCCCCTGTCCACAATCGGCCGTTACGACCGTTGAGGCAGTTGGCGGTTGGGGAAAAAACCCTGCTCAACGTTCTCCGCGTTTATTTTGTTAAATCTAGTAATGTTACAGGTGTGTTTACTGGTGAGAGAATCACGACAATATGTTATAAATTATATGATAATTTAATAATATAGTAATTCTTTAATTTGATAATATATCATTTATATTAGGTCTAATTTAATAATATATTACCTACCCGTGTTTGGGATGCACAGTAAGAATATGTAGTCAGGATAATAATTTATTAGATCCAGTCAAAAACACCAGTGTGAAGAGTTGGCTATAGAAATCATAAATATTCGTATTATAATTGACTCATTTTTATCAGAAACTATTTTGACTAATTTCCTCTCATTCCTCTGAAGATCATTAGGCTTCAATACATACTACTAAGTGTACGCATGATGTACCATCTGTCTTAATAGCTGTTAGCAACAGTTAAACAGTTTAGCAAGAGAAGAGATGGTTAATCACATTAAGTATAACTCTTTCAATATTTAAAGATATAATATTTCAAATCCAGTGTTGTAGACTAACAACTAAACTGTACAATTTCGGAGCCAAGAATTTAGTAAAATGTCACCCTCTACTCCTCATTCCTTCCTCATACATTGTTTACTTCAGTTTGTCGCGTTTTTGTTGTAGTTGGTTCGGTATGAAGTGTTGAATATGTGCAAATTGGAAGCCCCAACATGAGCCTATTTTTTTATAGTTTTGCACCACCGACGGCCAAAACTTGGGAATTTCAATCAAAGTCATCTTGACCATTCGGCGGTGGCCTTTCGCAGGCCATTGTGTATCAAAAACTCAACAATGGATCAGGCGAATTCCGAAGTTGATTGGATGGACCCGGGCTTGAGGTCGGGCAGATTCCTTCGGAAGAGTTTCCTTTGGAATTTCGCCGTTTGGCAACTGAACTTCGCCAAACTTCTCGATGATCAAGAGTTGATTATGCCCAGTCGATTATGCCCTCAGAATTCGACAACAACTATTTATATTTTAACAAACGATTATTGGTTAGTTACTACAACATCTAATTTTTCCGCAAAGTCACAATATGTAGGTAAAATCACCTACCTATTAAAAAACTCCCTGTCACACAGGTTTATTATTCTACTGGATAGGTACACCTACAGAAATGTTGGCTGTTGATTTATTGTTTCTTTCATCTGAAATACTTGAAATAGCTATTTTGGCCCCCCAAAAACACGAATAACGCCTTTTTTAAAAATTATCTTTGATAATTGATAGTGTCATTTAATGGTCTTGATTCACCTGTTGGCACTTTTTCTAGTAATATTATACAAATTGATGGTGATTTCAGACAATTTCCCTCGTTTTTGACTCATAAAAAATCAATTTTGGGAGCACAACCTTGCCACAATTCTTCACTCTGGTCAAAAAAACACCATATTCAATCCCATTTTTCACCCATAACACCCTTGGATATATTCCGATCGGGCTGCACATGTCGGGACACAGCTAGGGCTCAAATGGAGTCTGTGCGCGAAAGAACGAATTTTTTAGACCGAAAATGAAGTCGTTATGCATGATACCGCGGACGGACATTGCATTTTTGGAATCTACGCACAATGTGTGTTATAAAATTTTTTGCTGAGCGAATGCATAGGTGTATTATTCGCAGAATAATAAACCAAAAAGAAAGGAAAATCAGGACTCGTAATCATAATATACCTACATATACAACTTTGAAGAGTGGCCATTTGCTGTTGTAGTAGTGGCTATAGTGGTAAGAGTGGCCATTTCTTCATTGAATGGAATTACTGAGTCGGTATACCCTCCTGTATGTACCGCTCTCCCCTGCATAATCCTTGAAGAAAAATACAGATCGGTTGAAGAGAAAATGTTTTTGGAAAAACTCAGCATCCAGCCCGGGATTCGAACACGGAACTGTCACGTTCGAAATCATTTTCATAGCTTTGAAAATCATAAGCGGATGGCGGTTTTGAAGTAGACAAATTGAGTATTAGGACTGCTGCATGTAGAACGTCCTCGAATCCCCCATGAGATATAATTAATTACCTGCGATAATAATATCGCACCTTCAGTGCAACAGGGCCGCAACTTGTTTCTTGTAGGTTTTCAGGGCGAGCATTCAAAGTTTTTGAACGGACAAACAATAATTGGAAATATTGTTCTAGAAAAATATTTTGCGTTCAGAACTTTACCAGATAGTTTCGAAAAGATGGACCTTTGCCATCAACCTCAGTTCGCCCTTTGAACCCTTTTGACGACTTATGGCCATGTTGCACTGAAAGTTTTGCTCCTCCAAACTGAAGTTACGGCCATAACCCCCTTACTGTTTTGTATTCATTGTTGCTGTCCCAGGTTCGCATTTCAACTTCCTTCGGACTAGAAGAAAAATTGACACTTTAAAAAAACTTTATTGAAAGATCTAATTGAATTTTTGATAAAACTGAAAGGGTAAAGGGAACAATGAAGGGATACGGTAAAAAAGATGGTAAAAGCATAGAGGGAACAAAATTACAATTCCAAAAATTGAGAAAATCAAACTTTTTTGTGTGGGACTATTTCAAATTTTGGAAGAAAGGGTGGTGCACTTTAAGGAATTGTGTTCGTTTCGCACAATGCTATCAAGTTTTTAACTTTGGCAGGCGCAGTTTTTGCCGGCACTTTGTATACGTGGACCAAAGCAGACTTCGGCCGGCCAGTAGTCGATCGTTTCTGGGCCAGACTGATCTCTTGGGGCCCCTCCAAGTAGCGGATGGCAGTTTCACCCTTTATAATTTGGAGAGTCTTCAAATCCATCCAGAAGACCTTCTGTTTTCCAGAGTTGAAGCTGAAATTAATCCCCACGTTATACGAAGTATGAAACACGTCGTCAGAAGCATCGACCTTTTCATTAAGTTATTGACCTCGAGGACAAACGAAATCATAGTGTTTTTGCAACGGAGACGTTTGTTGATAACAAATCACCACCATCATAACAACGCGATCAGGACGTGCAGCCACCGCTTGTTATTGTTCAATTGTTTTGATCGGTTTCTTTTGAATGTTTTCCGAGGTTTTCGGACGCCATATTTTTATGCGACCATTTTTCGTTTATATCCCTTACATTATACGAAAGCCCACACCCCAGTTAAGGGTTGTTCGGTGGGAGAGGATATTTGGTTTTCATCGGGCCCCAGGGACTGGAGAAGGAAGCTTTCAGAGAAAACATCGCCCTACCGTATTCAAGGGTGAGAAACCGAAGATAGCGTTTTTCGGGGTTGAGAAAACATAACGTTGAGCGTTGAGGAAATATGGGAGAATCCGCGTTCAATTGGAATCACAGCGGTCGGACTTATTTCCCGGACTTACTTCCCTTTCGGCCTTTGGAGTAGGTGTAGATACAATCCTACAGTTTATATATTTATTTATCACTGTTCTGTACGTGTACCAGTACTCGCGCATGAGTAACAGTTTTTTGAACAGTCGGCAGAAATTTGCACACTCTATGTGCCAGTTTATTACTGCATCTTAGAAAAATTCTGAAAACACAATTTAGAAAAATTATGAAAACGGATTTATATTCAATTTAGAAAAATCCTGAAAACGGATTTATATTCTCTGGAGTCATATTTATGCAAGTGCCTGTTATGCCGCTTTTTGAAAATGTTCAAAATTTGAACAACTTTTTTTTTAACAGTGAGCAAAAAAATGTTGCACACTTTTTGAACCGAATACCCAGAATTGTACGTGAATATTGATGAGAAATTCGTTTTCCGAATTGAAATATCTCGCTCCATTCTCAAATGAGAAGTGGAAGAAATTTGGCCTCGGTGGTACTGCCATCTCTGATCACAGATTAACACCAAAACGTCGTTGAATTCAAAAATCCAATGTCCGTCCGCCTTGTCATCGATGTCTACCTTAATTTTTGGTCTAAGAAAGTCGTTCTTTCGCACACAGGCTCCATGTTGGGCCCTAGTTGTGTCCCCTGTCTCGGCAGCCCGATCGGAAAACACCCAGGAGTGTTATGGGTGAAAAGTGGGTGCAAAATGAGGTATTTTTTGGATTTTAGCGAACTTGGGCTTGTTAGGTATCGTTTTCCATGTTTTTTTAGGGTGAGGAGACCAAATATGAAGTTGATTTGGACTGCTGATTGAGACGACGTTTTAACTCTCAAAATTCGCTATTTATGGCTATGAAATTGGCTGTACCCAGTGGTACCAAGAGTATACTATTCATTTTCGTTTGCTTCTGCCGATACTGTCAAATCTCTTGTGTTGGTGCTAATCCTTTTATATTCAAACTGACGCCAGTCGTCTTTGATATTGTTCTCAAGAAGGCTGAAACACTTGTTTTCTCTTCTCCAGAGGGATCCTCAATCTCCTCCGACTTCCCTTCAAGTTGCCTTCATCCAGCGATTTTCCCAAACGCGATCCCCGTCAAGAACGTCAAAAGGTCTCAGCATCAACCTCCAGTTGTTTATAACTTCGGGATGAACTTCAACGCCTTTTCCGTCAGCCCTGAACCTTCCGTATCTACCGGAAACTTGACGAAAATCTGCCCTTCGCATCTACTTATCTTCTGCTAAACGCACACCTGCGGATTTATAGTACTCGCCTACCTGCGCTTGAAGATTGTGCCTCTAAACAAAATAACCACTATGGACCGACGCTACTCTAACTCGGAGGTCGATTATTCATGTTCTTCATTGTTTTGCTGGATCCAATGGTATTGTGGTTCCTCTCACATCTCTATAGTAACCACTCCTGTAATACTGTTATAAGATTTTACCAAATAAACGAAGGGAACGTTGAGGTTGTTAACACCGACGGGAAAGTAGGCGAAGGGTCCCCTTCCGTCAACCGCCACCGGCCACAACGGACATAACGACCGATTGTGGACTGGCGACTGGTGGAAATGTCCCTATACAAACAACCCTTTTGGCCTAGGGATGGGATATCGAAAGAAAATATCGATATTGATATCAATTGATATATCAAATGAAAAAAATCGATATCGATATAATATCGGGTGAAAAATATCGATATCCGATATTATCGAAAGAAATGTCGAACAAATTGAAAAACCAAATTAAATCATTTATAAAGGTAAGCCACACATTATTATATTAAAATTAGGGTGACATTTTGTAAGCCTTAGTCAGTAAGCGGAGAAAGCAAGCAGAAACAGACTTACTGGAGAGACATTGGACAAACTTCTGTTCCTTCTTTCACTGGGAGATGAATTATTTTTTTAACTGCCATACAATTTTTTTCTTTCTTTTTAAAGTTATTTGTGGACTTCGTTCAAATTGTATTCAGTTTGTTTTGTACCTATATAATATACAATCATGTGAAAATGAAGTAGTTTGAAGCTTTTCAAGTAACATTTGCTTCGTTTTGTACCTACGTCTTCAAGTGTAAAATCAATATTTGAGGCTTTTTCTCGTTATTAAAAAAATCCGATAATATCGGAGGTAAATATCGATACTCCGATATTATCGAAGTGAAAATATATCGATATGAAAATATTGGATATCGGAAGGAAAATATCGATTTTTTCGATAATATCGATATCTATGTAAGATATGTCTCATCTTTTCTTCTTCTCAACATATCAATATTCGTCAGATGCAGTTTAATACTGTAATAAATTACAAAAAACAACAAAATTACAAAAAGGAAAGTAATATTTAACCATCTGTAAGTACAACGTATACAGAGGCTCACCTGAATCTACAACGAAATTCACTTTTCCGAAGGGTAAATAAAAATAATTGAAAACTTCACTATTAGATGTCCGCACTTCGGCGTACCAACTACAACTACTGAGCTCGTCCTATATAAGTTGAAGCAATGTTTACAGATTTTATCTCATCTTACTTGCTAGAGCTCTAAGATGAGATTCAATGTACCGAATCTTACATCTATATCCCATCCCTATTTTGGCCCAGCTCATCATTCGACCGATCTCGCTCTTACCCCCGACTTATCTCTCTTGCCCGACTCACTCTCTTCCTTTCCTTGCGCCTGCTGTGGTGAAAACCGCGGGGTGTTAGTAAAAAGACTCCTGCGGAGCACATCCTTCCTTCCTATCCTCGTCCAACCTGCCACTCTACTCTTCTCTCTGCTCCTACCCAATCGGAGTCACAACAGGTATCATAGTTTACACCGGTCTGCTTCTGGTGTCTCATTGAATATTATTGAGCCCCCTCCTCTCCTTTCTTTCGCCCACCTCCTACCGCTAAAATTTGCTTAATCAAACCGAAATTTGACGTGGAAATTGACGATAACGTGATGGAATCACCGCGGTCCCTCGTGGAAACCAGGTTTAGGCTTATTGTTCTGAGATCTATTACATCGTGCATTGGAGGGGGGACCTGTCGTGGTCGTAACCAGCCTAATCCATCATGCTCCATTCGCTGCTTCAGACAGCCTGATTGTTCATTAGTTTTAGCATATCAATCCTAGTTCTCCGCATTCAACATGGTTTAAGATGTCAGGAATGTGGGACAGTGCCCTCCGAGTGATACCTGTTGTAGTTGGTACATACACAATTATCAGTTGTTGCTATTAACAGCTAAGGTAAACGCCCCAATAGTGGAAGGGTCACCAATAGTGGAGAATTTGCCAAAGAAATGCGGAAAATAAGGTTTCAAGACCACTTCCGAGTTTGTTCCTTCCGATGGATCTTCCCAGACCGATTGGCAAAATATGATGCAAGTTAAGCCGAACGCGGGATCGCGAGTGTTAAAAACGTTATAGACCGTCAAGTAGTCGTCGCGGAGCTGTGAATTCTTGAAGAAACAGAGATTAAACAACAAAAACGCAGTTTTGTCGTGGCACAATTCAAGAAATCCAGGGGAAGAAATATAATCAGTTAAACGGTGGACGAGGAAATATGGTATCTTATGTTGATAAAAAACCACAGTCATGCAGCATGGCTATAAGAGCGAATTTTCGAAGTTTTCGGCATCTTCCTCCTCCGCCTAAAATTTTCTGAAAATTAATTTTCGGCCAATGTTTTCCCAACTTGATACCAAACAAAATTAAAACAGGAGTAGTTTTACGCAAAGTAAAATTTGGGGTGGAAGGAGTGGGAGGGGGAAATCAAAAATGTTTTGAATACCAGAAGAGTAGGTATTGGGTACGTAACAAATTTTTTGTTCCATTTTTTGCCGAGTAACACCTCGGTTTGTAGATTTTCCAACGCTGAACACGATGATGAAGTCAGAATTGCGATATCCCATTCCGTTATCAGATTAGAGCAGACGAACCAGGAAGAACATCTCAAGAAATAACCACGTTCCTTCATCTTCAAAGTGCTCCAGTTTGAGAATGGAGTGAGATATCGCAATTCTGATTTCACCATCGTGTTCAGCGTACAAAAACCTTTAAAATGAGGTGTCACTTGTCAGACTTTTTCATTTTGGGAATTTATGGGTAATCCCCCCCCCCCCCCTAAAACTCCCCAAAACTCCCCCTTAGGGTGACCCGATTCTGCCCATCTTCGAACTTAGCCTGTCGATTGCCAAGACAGATTTTTCGTGCAAATTTGAACTTTTTATCTCAATTCTTTCGAGAGTTATCGTCTGGAATGACACATACATATATAAATATATATATAAATATATATATATATAATTTTTGGTGTCTTTCGGCAGGGAATTCAGGATGGTCTGAAACGGATTTTGGTATAAAAATCTTTCGGAAATTCGAGTTTTAAAAATTTGGGACCGAGAACAATAGCTTCCTTTTCTTCGAAAATTCGCTAAAACATCCAAATTTCGATGGGGTTGGTAACTGGTGAAGGATTTTTACTGTTTGAATAGCTGTTGTCCAGAATTTTGAAAAAAATATATTTTCCGCACTTCTTGTTACTTGACTGTACGTGAATGCCGTAGCGAAGGTGGCATCCAGTGGCACTATCACACAAGCAAGCATAATTTCTTCACCTTGGATTTCTTGAATTGTGCCACGACAAAACTGCATTTTTGATGTTTAAACTCTTCAATCTCTGTTTCTTCAAGCAATCACATCTCGGCGACGGCTACTTGACGCTCTATAATGTTTTTAACACTCACGATCTTATGTTTGTGTGATAGTGCCACTGGATGCCATTGTATCCACGTACAATCAATCAATTAACAAGACGTGTGGAAAATATAATTGTTCGAAATTCTGGACAACAGCTATTCGCTCAGTACAAATCCTTCATGAGTTACCAACCCCACTAAAATTTGGATGTAGTAGTTACATGTCAACATAAGATACCATATTTCCTCGTCCAACATTTAACTGATTATTTTACTTTTAATTAACTGATGTTATCTTACGGTTTTTAATGTTGATAATTCATTGAAAAGCTTTTTAAAACATAGAAAGAAGATTGTTCATTTGAAAATTATCACCTTTCCCCTTATGGAAAAACAATTTCCAACTCAGGAACATCCACGGTTTTTAGCCTTCCAATATAGGCACATTTCAGAGGTTTGGAAAAACGAATTTTTATCCTAAAAAAAACATGTTTTCAAGCTCTTCTTTTTGTATTCTCCATGAAAAATTACATTTTCTGAAGTCAAAGATGTCAAAAAAGTTTCAATTCTTGAAAACAAAAATAAAATACAGCGGAAAATAGTTACATTTCATCTAAGCTAAGAACCTTAACCTTTCCACTATTGGGGCGTTTACCTTATTCGCAGTATATTTTATCTCTATTAGATGAAGAATATTGCATAGGTAAGCACGCAAGATATTGATTAGCATTTTAGAGCTCTGCTTCCCACTGCTTGCTTCGTCCCTATCCCGCAGGAATTGGACATATTTTGTTGTACTTACAACCCTAAACTCTATAGAATTTTTTGCCTATCAAATAGTTGTTTGAAGAACGTTTTGAGCTAAACGGAAAGCTGATTATTAGCACGGACGACAGATTCAAGTGATAGGTATATTATATTGGTTCGAACCGTTCGAAAAACGAAGAAAAACAAAACAGAGCTGCTTTTCGTAACTTTTTTGATGTTTTCTATATTTTAGGTTTAACCTGCATTACAGTAAATTATAATCCGTATAAAGCATGCTTTTCGACTGCTCGTAATCTTGCTGTGCTTTGGACCCTACAACTTACAAATGTAGATTAAGCCTCTAAATTAATTCTGAATGCAAATGAAAATCAATTCCTGCTGTTTGAATAATTCTGTGGGCACACCCGTTAACGTAGAGGTTACCCCACGAGCTCACTTGAAAAGGCCTGTCAGTGGGCCATATCCGTCATCTTAGAAATATTGCGAATCTGATCAAATAGCTCAAAATTTTGATAAAATATAAATGGTTCGGAATTTTTCACTCATCGCAGTGCCAGTTGTGCCGGTTTTTAACTTTGTAAATCATATTTTGGTTTTGAAATGTTAGAGCTTTATGTGTAATTTTGTCAGTTTTCCTCATATTTTGAAAAAGCATACCTACCTGCTTAACTCGGGCATCATTATCATGTAGATTCCTCCTTGGTGAAAATGTACTGAAGAAAACATGAAAACAACAGTGTCAAAATTTCAGTTGTTTTGACGATTTTGATTAAATTCGCGGAGAAAAACAAGTGATTTCCATAAAATTTCGGACACCACGTATTATTGAGTGAACCACCTATCCTCCTGTTCCGAATCAGTGTCGACGTGTCGAACATTCTATTCGGGGAATTATAAATAAACTCTCCGAAAAAGTGATTTTCCTCCCGTCTTTTATCTTTCAATTCCGCTTTGTCCCAACCATTCAATAAATTAACCTCCCTCGCCGCATCCCCCTCCGTAATTATGAAAATTCAAAACCTAATAGACTTCCTTTCCATAAAGCCCCGGCAGAGTGCATTCTGAACATCTTTCAACCCCCCCTCATTAGCGCTCTGGCCGTATTTCGTAGTTTCACCGAGCGCCGCCGACAGGCAGGGGCGCTAGTCGGAAATTTGATTTTCCACGTTATCTCTCGTTCCTCCTCTGTTTTCTTTATTAGGATACCGGCTTTTTAGTCGATAACAACGTTCGCCGCGGAGGAGGGCGAAAACGGTCGCCGTTTTTCTCTGAGATTTTCCAAGATTTCATTACTTTTTGAATTTTCATTCCCCCCACCGTCCCCATACTTTACCGCTCATTCCGTTTCTGTTATCAGATGTTAATTGTGAAATACAGTTTAGAAGCTGATTACCCGAGAAATTCTCTCTGCTCCGTTTTCCAGCTCATTTCCTTCAGAATGAACTATAATTTACTTAAATTGACTGCTTCCTCCATTATACAGTATAAAATCTACTTCACTTTAATAACCACGGAGTCTCGACATTTTATTTACGTTACATACCTTTATTTCATTTCACCAAGCATTATCATGTTTAACTTTCGAAAACTGAACACTTGTTGCTTTGACTAGAAGCGATTAGGGATTTTTTAATGTTATGCACAACTTGTTAACTTTTAACCTCGAAAGTTTAAGCTGGTATCTGACAGGGACTTTATTACTTTGTTAGAAAGTGGTTCCCAAAGAACTCTCTGTGGTTTTTTAACAAAAAACATCGTTAAAATCTGTGTTTTATTGAGGTAAGTATGATTGAGGTCCGCCTGGTGACCATCTAAAAACATAAATTTTGTCCACCTCAGCGGTTACTACGAGTGGAGTAAAAAAGAGCAGTAAAAATTGCAGAAATCGCGTAGATATTTACACAATGCACTGAAATTGTGGTGATGTGAGCAAGGGCTGTGGGTCTGAGTAACATCGATATCAAAGGATATGCCGGGTGTTCTCCAAAATGTTGATTAAAACTGACGTTTCAGTAATTATTAACTCTCCCAGAGCGGTAGCTCCTCCCGAAATGCCTGATTCAGCTTTATAAGTCACACCGTTGTACATTGGGAGCACAATCAGTTTTCTGTGACCCCATTCATCTCGAGATAAGATTCATTTGAGGCAGGGCAACTGATCATTGCACTACCCGGGAGTAACTTATAGTTAAAACGCAGAAACTGAAGATATACAGCGTATACGGATACCTACAGATAAATCTTGGTGAAAATGGTGGGACGCGGTAGGCGTTTGTATCCCGGTCTCAAATTGAATTGTTGCGCCGAATTGATAACGGGGAAAACGGTAACACGGCTTTGGGGGTAATGTTTCGCTTCTACCCTTCTCAGGTTATGGGCCCCCTGGGAGCAACGAATGTCGACCCTGAACGCCGCCCCAGGGACAGAGAAAGGGTAGTAACAGACTAACACCTTTTCCCTTCTACCACGCTGGAGAAACACGGCATAAACTGAACGAACCGATTATAGAACTGAATTCGGTACGACCTTTGTTATCTTCCAATCTTCTCAAACTTTGATGTCCCATGGAGCCATTGGTTTCTTTCATTTTCACGTTATTTTTCTATAGGTATCTAAGTTTGTATAGTCACGTATCCCTCGATTTACAGTTTCATCTTCAACCGTTAAAGTTGATAGGTGGGTTGGTACTTTCTGTGATCTCATTCTCTTTCTTGTTCAGTTTACCCCTAGGAACTCTTACATTGTGGGTATTACAATAAACACTGTAAACGTTACAAAGACGATATAAGTATGTTCTCAATGACTGCATGAATATGTACCTTGGTACCTATTTATTTACTCGTATTTCCATTAATTGAAGAATATAGTATAAACTAAATTACAGTGTCTATAAAAAATTACCTCCTACTTTAATACTGGCCATTGATTCTACCTTTTTACAGACTGCTTTTTAAACAATGAAAGTTTGTCATGCTTCATGACCATAGGAGCGAATTTTTGACAACCTAGCTGTCTTTGATACCACAAACATTTGGGTTTGACCAGATTTTTCTAGAAAAAATTATTTTAGCCTATAGAAACAGTATTTTTTTTCTGTCTAGAGCCTTCACTCAATAAACAATGAAAATTTTAGTCATGCTTCATGACCATAGGAGCGAATTTTTGACAACCTAGCGGTCTTTGATACCACAAACATTTGGGTTTGACCAGATTTTTCCAGAAAACATTATTTTAGCCTATAGAAACAGTATTTTTTTCTGTCTAGAGCCTTCACTCAATAAACAATGAAAATTTTAGTCATGACCATAGGAGCGAATTTTTGACAAACTAGCGGTCTTTGATACCACAAAAATTTGGGTTTGACCAGATTTTTCAAGAAAACATTATTTTAGCCTATAGAAACAGTATTTTTTTTCTGTCTAGAGCCTTCACTCAATAAACAATGAAAATTTTAGTCATGCTTCATGACCATAGGAGCGAATTTTTGACAAACTAGCGGTCTTTGATACCACAAAAATTTGGGTTTGACCAGATTTTTCTAGAAAACATTATTTTAGCCTATAGAAACAGTATTTTTTCTGTCTAGAGCCTTCACTCAATAAACAATGAAAATTTTAGTCATGCTTCATGACCATAGGAGCGAATTTTTGACAACCTAGCGGTCTTTGATACCACAAACATTTGGGTTTGACCAGATTTTTCCAGAAAACATTATTTTAGCCTATAGAAACAGTATTTTTTTCTGTCTAGAGCCTTCACTCAATAAACAATGAAAATTTTAGTCATGACCATAGGAGCGAATTTTTGACAAACTAGCGGTCTTTGATACCACAAAAATTTGGGTTTGACCAGATTTTTCAAGAAAACATTATTTTAGCCTATAGAAACAGTATTTTTTTTCTGTCTAGAGCCTTCACTCAATAAACAATGAAAATTTTAGTCATGCTTCATGACCATAGGAGCGAATTTTTGACAAACTAGCGGTCTTTGATACCACAAAAATTTGGGTTTGACCAGATTTTTCTAGAAAACATTATTTTAGCCTATAGAAACAGTATTTTTTCTGTCTAGAGCCTTCACTCAATAAACAATGAAAATTTTAGTCATGCTTCATGACCATAGGAGCGAATTTTTGACAAACTAGCGGTCTTTGATACGACAAACATTTGGGTTTGAACAGATTTTTCTTGAAAACATTATTTTAGCCTATAGAAACAGTATTTTTTTTTGTCTAGAGCCCCCACTAGTATTACTTTCTGTAAACTGAAACAATGAAGGTGTTAGTGATGCTGCTTGACAATATTATGAGTGAATCTTCGAAATTTGCAACTTTTGGTGATTGTTGACTCATCAGACATTCCAATTTTATCAAATTTTTTTTTAGGAAAAAATACTTCAGCCTATTGAGTTAATATTTTTCTGTCTAGAGCCATGCGCTATCCATTATACTGCCTTCATTCTTTGACAAATTTATATTTTCAGCTAAGTATTTTTGACTCCCAGAATCTTCAGTTTTACCCAATTTTCACTGGTGAAAAGAATAGAATTCTTATGTTCGACTATTCAAAGCCCGATTTTGTCTTGGGCCGCCGTTCTGTACCATTTGGTGACGTTTCGTAGATTTCCGCTGTAACCCCAGACCTAAAACACTTCCCTACCCTTCCCAATTTCCTTTGCCATGAATATTTATTTGGAGAGGATTTCCCGGACCCGATCCTTCCAGCAGGTTTTTGGGTGCTAAGGTGGGGGAGCCTCGTGTTTAATTAAAAAATCCCGGCCCCAGGAAGCTGTAAAAAAAAGGCGTTGTTTTTTGTAGTTCCACAAGCATAAAATTCAACCTATCGGCAGTTTACGGGGTCCCCTTCAACTTTTCGTATTTCCGCGTCAAAATCGAGCGCTTTTTTTTAAAGGTGATTTTCACCGGTTTGGGAGAAAACGTGGGTTGAAATTATCAGTCGGTGGTAGCGCAAAAAAAATTTTCCCCGCCGGAGTAGAAAAAAAAACTTTTCGATATCAGTTACAGAATATTAATTTTTGCACTTTGATCATCGGACCGCTAATAAACTGCGGGCTGAACATCCGCCAGGGATTCGCTCATCCTGTAGCAGTCAATACTTTTTTTATGAACGGGTTAAATTTATAAATATTATTCATCTTATGGCGAAAAAAGAAGCTGACAATTATTACACAACGGTTTTTATTTACCTGTATAGCTGGGTGAAAAATACGGGGTGAAATTTTCAGAACGCCATGGCTCGAAGACTCAATAGAAGGATATGGTTTTCTTTATGTTTTTTAATTGATCTCAAACTAGTGAGAGACCACCCGGAACGTTGTACGAGCAGCCGTTCGTTTGCACCAAAAAGCTTCGTCAACATGATCGTGAATAAAACGGTATAAATCCGGCCCGGATATCATCACTAGGGAGCACCTGATTATAATCAAGGATGGCTGTATGAAGTCCTAGTTGATTGTTCTGCGATATTTCATTTGAAAAATGATGGATCTATTAGATTTTGTTGGTACGTACTTTTGAAACGTGAACAAACGTTGAAGGGTAAATTTTTGCTCAACGGCAAATTAGTGCACAACGGTTCATCTACCTAGAAGGGGCTGGAATTTGTTTATAGGTTGATTGATGGGCAAATTATTACACAACGGCAAATTATTACGCAACGGTTCATTATACTATCTACGTAGAAGGGGCACCTATACAGGTAAATTATTACGCAACGGTTTGTTATTTGCCTTATGCTTCATGAATAACTGCAAATAATTAATGATTGAATTAATGAATCCCTCGCATTTGTAGGAGACTTTAATTCTGGAGCCGGCTCCTGTACTCGATTTAGGGCTTTGTTGGGAGGGAGCTCTAGGGTATGGACCACAGAAAACAGTGATATACGCAGAAAGGTCATCTATCCAGGTTAATAATAAACCTTTGTGTTATAATTTGCAGCGTTTTTGTAAATAATTTCCAAGTTCGTCTCCCAGCCTATTAACCTGCTGCCCAAGAACCGCCGCCTCACCCGACCCCAGTGCGCTGCATCAAAACTCAATCAGGGCGCTGCATCGTTTTACCTAATGATGGGTCCTCACGTTGTCCGAAACGCGTCGCAACTTTTCCCGCCGTTCGAAAAGCGACCCACACGCGGAACGAGGCGCAACGCGGAAAAGGGGGATTTGATGTCCAAACAGCGGTCGAGTTTGCACGCTGATTGCACTCGGGCCACCGCTAATCGAACGGATTTCTCAGCCCTCCGTTGTGAGCACGGGGGCTTTTCACGAGTGGCTTGTTTTGTTTGGGTTATGCTGATGACACTCGACGTCGGGAACCGCCGCACTCGCGTTTGTCCTTCGCCATCAGTTCCGTGATTCAATCATCGCCTGCACTGACAGGTGGTGCAGCGATGGATCGTGGGTGGGTTTGACGGTTTTTCGGCTTTACAGCTGTTGAAAGGGCGCCAGTGGGGCTGTGGACACGATGTGTTGTCTCTAGGAGCGACCGTAAAAGGCGCGTCCATACAGCTGGACGACATATTTTGTTTGAGAGCCATAAAATTCAAAGAAAAACGGAGTTACTGAAAAAATAATCTATTTCCGCTGTTAAATTATAATAATATAATAATAAATTCTGCCAGCCAATAGGGCTGAGAATTTTGCTATAGGGAAATAAGTTTCCGCTGACCTTCTTAATGGTGATTAAGATTATCAGGTTTGAGGAATGAGAACAAGTATTTGAGACTTAACCAGGAAAGTTGTATTCCTCCTATATAAAGGTTTGGCCTCAAAGTTCTAGGGGAGGATTCTATGATTTAGAATAGAAGGGTTGAACCGCAAGGGTAAGAGACTGGTGGTTATTCGAATGGTATTCAAACGACTCACCGGTGGAAAGCCCGCCGGGTACTTAACTTGCTCTAGGAGACTTCAGAAGAGTTGGAAGCCGAAGAACTGTTCCTTTGAGATACAGAGGTTCCAAGAAACAGTTCCCGTGACGATACTATGCAGCTATCGTCACAGTTGCTTGGTCGATGGCTACTCAAAGGTTGCCTTCTTCGGAGAGAGAAACACCGATAGGTGGGTCCTTACCACTGTTCAAGTGGCCTCAACACCACGCAAGTCTAATATTTTGAGCTCTTCTTCCGAATATTTCCCATTATTTTTTTGTTGGACGAACGTATGAAGATTCTTCACGACTTGGGCTCCTTTCAGTGGCGAATTGGTCGAAGGTTTGGTGGATCGGGTGAAAGGTTTGTCGATCGGATCAGAATGCGTATGGACATCCTCAGGGTCTGTTGGGCGATTTGGCGGGCTAAACCTAGCGATGGGATCTTTCCCCTTGCCCCCACCATGAGCCTCATCACTCTTACTTCTCCTCAAAATTGTATTTTTCATTAAGACATTATAGATTTTTAAATTGAGTTTTCTCTTTGATCTGTCTGAAGAGGCTGTTCGACGCTCTCTCAGTACATATCCCCGTAGGATCCAAGATAAGCTCTTTCCTGGTATTTTTATCGAAGGCAATACTTGTATATTCTACCCTTCTCTCTACTATATCTTCCATTAGGTTTATTATTAAATACTTCGTTAAGCAAGCGGCGTTTCAATTGCCACTCGCAGATATCTTCGGGCTAAAGAAAACATCGGAACAGACCCAATTGTGGTATCAACATGTCTCTGAATGCAAATGTACCAATCCGTATAATTAAATTTTGGCGCGGTTTGGAGTTTTTGGAATAATAGATGTGTCTTATCCCTGCCGGACAAATATTTCAAAATGTAACCGATTTACCGCAAAAGTTGCATTTTTCAAAACGCCGTAGCGTAGAAGCTCTAGAGAAAAGTAGGTACTTAATGTGCTGCTGATCCCGCGATGGTACGGAAGTCCTCAAATAATCATAAAAGGGCAATTTGGATGCAAATGGATGAAAAATGGGTGCACAAATAGGGATTTTTGGTGTATTAGTGAACATGAGCTTGTGTGGTATCGTTTTTCATGTTTTTTAGGGCGCGAAGACCGAATATGTAGGTTGATTTTGACCACAGAGTGCAGAATTAAGGTTGTAACGAAGGTTTAGCTTCCTAAATTCATTGTTTATGTGTCAAAAACCTGGGAAATTGTCTGAAATCACCATAAATTCGTATAGTAGCACTAGCAGTAGTAACAGCAGATGAATCAAGACAGCTAAATGGCACTATCAATGATCAAAGATAATTTCTAAAAAATCATTGGAGCCATTCGTTTTTTGGGGGCCACATATAGCCCCAAAAACCACCAAAAATAACTATTTCGGTTATTGCACATGAAAGAAACAATAAATGAACAGCCAAAATTTCTGTAGATAAGTCCGATAGAATAATAAACCCATATCTTTGCCGCCCATGATTTTGCAGCGTTTTTCTGACGGTTTGCACGTACCTACGCCCACTTCGGTGCTATATTTGTACAGCTGCCTTAGTTTAGATATCCTAACGCTAGTTCACCTACAACCCTTGGGACACAGTTTGTGGGATCGATAAACTCACATTAATACAATCGAGTCTGCCGTATTTCATTCAAAGGGAAACATTCCCCAACATCTGTTGTGTGTCTCTGTTCGTACAAGAAGAAATAACCCGCATCCTATTGTTTCAGGGGCAATCTGACGAACTTGGAAAAGTTCCAGCAGGGGATCTCGAAACACGAGCTGTACCCGGTCAACGATCCAACCGTCACGTCGCTGTTGAACGACATGGCCAACAACAAGATCGTCAAAGTTTGTAAGTTCACCTCTTTACAACTTCCTACTGAGTAACTCGATATTTTGAACGTTATGACCTCACTCATAAACCACAACGGTTCCGTTATTATTGCCTCTGCAATATTATTGCCTCTATAATAAAGCGCTAAAAATACCTGTTACTCAGCCGCTCGAGAGAACGGTCTCAGTGAGCTGAAACATTCAGCTTAGGTTCGAGTTGGTTCAGAGTTGGTGCTTTTTAAACCCATATGAAATTCATTCAAACTGTCAAAAGTCTCGTCTGCGCATGTGTTCCCTTGAAAACCCGTACTTCCTGACCCAAATGTGGAGGTTAGTTGGGAATGGCTGACTGATGGGTTCCTGCATTTCACATGGTCGTCTGGTTGGAATGCTTGGAATTGCAATTCGGATTGTATTGCAGGCAGCTCAAAATATTATAGAAACCGTGAAGCTTTTGTTTCGTTGCCCTCGTTCGTCCACATTTGGTGTTTGGCTCTGAGATCTGGTCACCTTCCCACTCCAAAGACGTGAACTCAATTGAAACCTTCCAGAAGCTTTTCCTGAAATACCTCAGAGCTCAATTATGTAAGCGATTCACTGTGCTCCCGCGGTTTAACTTTCTTGTACAATATTTTTTTCTGACCTTATAGATTGCACCGAACTCTTAGCCGCATACTTTATTAAAGTTCTGTCATTCCGTTTGACTGAAGAGCCTTATTTCACGCGTACTGTATTCTGTATCACGTACGACGTCAATGTTGAACCCACTTCCGTTGATTTCCGACCCATCATACAGCACCTTTTCGGAAAGCTCTCCGTTGTTCCTACAATTTGAAAGAATAAAAAACGCTGCCAATTATTACACAACGGTTTATTATTCACCTGAATAGATCGCTGCGTTAGATCGCTGTTTTCTGTGGTCAATAACTACCCTCGTGCCCCCCCCCCCCCCCCCCCCACCAGGGAAGCCCTAAATGGAGTACTGGAGCCGGCCCGAGAATTGGTACAGTTTCATGAAAATGCACGGGAGTCAATAATTCAATTATTAATTATTTGTTGTTATTCATCAAGCATAACGATTGTTCATGTTGCAAAAGTTCAAATAAAACAAATCCAAAAGATCCAAATCCATGATTTTTCAAAAGAAATAATTGCTCGGCTTCTTACAGCTTACCGTTTTATTCACGATCATGTTGACGAAGCTTTTCGGTGCACACGAACGGCTGGACGTTAATGCTCCTGGTGGTCTCAAAAAAATCTTCAGTTTAAGATCAATTTAAAAACGTTTAAAAAAAACCTTCTATGAAAATTTTCCAGCTGCGGCGTTCTGAAAATGTCAACCCCTATTTTTCATCCCTTAGCTAGGTGACTGACAGTAACTCTGAGCTTCGAGGAACAACTAGACCCCAAACGGGACCTTTAAACCAAATTTCATTAATTTGGGTTCATAGTAACGAAATGTGCTAAGTACGGCGGACGGACAGAAATTTTGGTTTATTATTTTCAATAATGAACCTTTGGAATCGAGCATGAAACAAAAATTTTAACCCCCCTCAACATTTGATGGTTTACCTACGTTTCAAGGTATGTAGATTCCGAAAATACAATCAAGATAAACCAGAATTTCTGTCTACCCGCCGTACGCCGTAGGTACTTATCACTTTTCTTAGTTACCATGAAAAAAAAAAAAATGATGAAATTGATGAACCTATGTTCCTAGACCTATGTTCCGGAACGAAGTTCCGTTCGGGGTCTAGTTGGTCCTCGAAGCTCGGCGTTACTGTCAGTCATCTCTAAGGGGTTCAAAATAGGGGTTGAAATTTTCAGAACGCCGTAGCTCGAAAACTTTCGATAGAAGGGTGTTCGGACGTAGGTACTTAAACGCCCGAAGTAGTGCGGCCAGTGTCCGCTCGAGCGCTAGCTGCGGTTAGCGGGGTCGATCAGATCATGAGGTTTTTTAGATCTTAGAACGAACGAATGTAATTATGATTATGTTAATAAATTGCATCAAATATCACGTCGGCCGTAGTTGGTGCGATTTTGGTCCGACGGGCCAGAGATGAAAATAATGTATGTTCAAATGTAGTTCTTCGGTTTTGCAAACCTGAGCGCCGACCGGGGAGGAAGATGGCGTTCAACCTAAAAAAGAGAGAAAGTTGTAAGAAGTAATTTTTAATGCGAAAATTGTTATCCAAGTCGATCGTTTTTCTCGTTCATTCAGTAAACCAGTTCAAGTGAAGTTCCATCGTGTTTTTCATTCCTGAACAAACATCTTTGGTGCCGAAACCCGGGAATTTGTGCGGGATAGCTGAGATACTCCAGTATTCCGTTTTCTGCGTTCGAGGTTACGTTCGTTCGACGATGAGTGACGGTGCGTTCGGCTTCGCTCGAGGAATTGAAGTTTCGGAGGATGAGTTCAAGAAGTTCAGGCCCGAGCAAAAGACGCTTTACAGATCGCTCCGTTCATGGGCGATTAAAGGACATTCGCTGCTGAAGGTGTCCCAGTGGTCGGAGGAGGCCCGATCACGTGCGAGTGAGTTGACGAGAACCGCCGACGACTTGTTATCGCGGATCGAATCCGCGGACTTTGAAGGGGTCATAAGCGAATCGCTCTTGTCCCAAGTAGCCGATCTACAGGTGGCCCTGGATATAGGACTACCTTCAGTGACCGTGCGGCTGTCGGAGTGCGAATCGGATGGTGCCGGCGATCAGAACAAGTCTACGTTCGAGGCAGTTAGGTACATGAACGTTATGTTGCCTACTGTCCCTTCTTATGATGGTGACATCACTAAATTCGCCGCCTTTCGCGGTCTGTACGATCGGGCGGTTCATCATGTACCGCACTTGCCGAACGAGATCAAATATCGGGCGCTCGTCGAAAAACTAAGCGGTCCAGCTCGTTCGGCTCTCACTAGCTATCGTTCGGACGGCTCGGACTATCAGGCGCTCTATACGGCCTTAATTGCGAGTAATTCCGGTCGGTATCGCCTGGCTCGACGTTCATTTGCGAACCGAAAATCAATACCTGTGATCAAGAAGGTCGACGCACAGCAGCTGGAAGCGTTCTTGAGTACAGCTAGGGCCTGGATTCGCTCAATGGAGGAGGTGGAGACGGATAGTCTCGCGTCGTTCTTGCTTTTTGAGGCTCTTTTCTCTCGGATTGACGCAGCGTTGGGCGATAAGTTCAATCGCGAGGAGATGGAGAGCCAGGATGTAGTCCCGACCCATCACAAATTGCTTGACTTTCTCGACAAGGAACTCAAGATCGTGCAGATGACTCCTTCGACCCTTCCGAGTTCATCCGATCGAGTTGATACGGTTCAGGGGCAGGCCCGGCGATCTTCCCCTACCCCTCGTTCTTTGGGCGCTCAGGAGAATACCCTTCGGCTCAGGTGCCACTTCTGTAAGGATCACCATTTTTTGTACCGCTGCTCAAAGTTCTACAATGTTCCTGTGGACGAGAAGTGGGCTTTCGTTCGCGCTCACAAGCTCTGTGAGAACTGCTTCTCCCATCGTCACGCAAGCCTTCAGGACTGCCCTTCCCGACGACTGTGCGGCTGCGGACGGAAACACCACGCCTGGCTTCATCGCTCGGAAAGGGAGGTAACCCCGGGGGGTGCTCAGGGCCCTAAACCCCAACACGATAGTTTGAAGGGGGGAAAGTGCCAGGGACGCAATACGTCTACCTCGGCACAGGAGCCGCCGGTCATGGGCACCCCGGCCCTCCCCGAGGTCAGAGTGCGTAGGTGGGCCTCGGAGGGGGCTGTGGGCTCGGAGGCGGCTGATTCTCCGCCCCGTTCGGCTAGGTCGGTCACCGATGATGAGTGAGGTTGCCCCACTGGACGGGATCGGGCCGATCCGCGGACCCGTTCTGTCCGGTGTGACCGGTCTGGTCCCTCCAGGGGGGTGGATGCTGTATCGAAATTTTGTTCAAATAATGAAAATACATTCGTTCGTTCTTATAAGGCCCTTTGCATCAGCCCTGATAACCAATCCGGTCCCAAAGGTAGGATGTTCGATCCTAAGTTCCCAGGCAGTAGCTCGGCTGCCGCTCTAGGTAGGCGCATGTTCGTACCTAGGACCACTGAGGAAGGGGGCCCCACTCCGTTGAAACCTTGCGGTGTTATACGCAGGAGTGGAGCTTCCCATTGCACTACTCAGCTGGTTAGTTCTAAGTTAGTTCATAGAAGTCCCTCTTATTTGGTGCAGCCTTCCCCAGTAGGTGTTAGGTCAGGCGCACACGACGAGCCTCACCCGTCGAACGTAGCGGGACACCTTCCGGAGTCTCATACGTTCAGTAGTAGGGAAATTATTTTCCGGGACCCAGTTAGTTCAGGTGCCCAGCTAGTGGCGGGAAGCTCTCTTCCTGCGCTAGGTTCATTATCTAGATCATGTATTAGGCGTCCACGATCAGGAGGTTTAATACCCACCGCACTGGTGCACGTGTCAAAAGGGGAAAAAGCTAGGGGCCTTGTGGGGCGCGCGCTGCTGGACACTGGGTCGGAGGTGAATATAATCACCTCTAAATTTTGTCGAGCGCTCAAATTGAAGGTTTTCCCCTCAGAACGACGCATAGTGGGAGTAGGGGGAAATTCGCACGCTGTTCCGGGAGTTACTTCATTCGGACTGTTCACACGTTCAGGTAGGCACATTTCAGTCACCGCTTTCGTCTTGGACGAGGTGACTGCTCCTATCCCGTCAAGCAGTTTCTCTATCGATCGGTGGCCCCATATCTGGGAGTTAGGGTCTGAATTGGCTGATCCGACTTTTTATACTAGGGGTGAAGTGGACCTTTTACTGAGCGCCGATCTATTCATACAGCTCATAGAAGAGGAACGCGTACCTCCGGTGGGTAACTCACCATGGTTGTTACGTTCTGAAGTAGGCTGGTTAGTGCTAGGTCGAATCGAATCACAGAAGGGGCAGATAGTGAAGTTCGGGGATAAGAATCACCTTCAGTGGTTCATTCCTACCCAAGCCCCTTGTCAAGTTTTTCCCTTAAAGTCCGAAATTAGCGCTCGTTCCAATCCTGCTCTAGTGAGTACAACACAGCCGGCATGGAAGGACGTTCGGTCAGCTGAATATCGTAAGTGGGCCATTCAGGACATTATTAGAGCACTTCAACTAACCTTGGGTGGAGGCAGTGTACGAAAGGGAGAACATTCAAGGGAGGCCCCTGCCCCACCTAAGGAACGTCGCTCCCCTCCTCCTCGTTCAGGAATGCCACTTTTTCATTCCAAGGGTGCCCTGTTAGATCCGGTACGTAATTTATTCTCGGTAGTGCCCCCTGTGGAGTTCTCATCAGTTAGTCCACCATTGTTCAGTTTGGTTTCAAGGGGGGTAGTACCTAATAAGGTGAGTTTTGGATCCCTGAGCTCTGCACACATACAGGTTCAGAGTTCCGTTCACGAAACCGACGTACTTCTTAAGCGAATGTTCGAGATCGAGTCAGTCGAGGAGGTGGAGCCTTGGACACCTGCCGAGCGGGAGGCTGAGAACATTTTCTTAGATCAGGTGCGCAGGGACGGTTCAGGTAGGTACACCGTTCCATTGCTACTTGCCCAGGATCGGAATTCGCTAGGTCATTCTCGATCAATAGCCCTACGGCAACTTTACAGATTGGAAAGCAAATTTAGGCGAAATCCTGATCTCGTTCCACCGTATAAAAGGTTCATGAATGAGTATGCCGCTCAGGGTCACATGAGACCTGTCGATCCCCCGGTGCCGGGTCTAGCTCATTATTATATGCCTCATCATGCAGTTCGTCGCCTGGGGGACCCAGCAGATAAGATCCGTGTCGTTTTTAATGCGTCCCAGCGAACAGCAAATGGTCGATCACTGAACGAAATTTTACATGTGGGTCCGAAGTTACAACCGGACATTTGTGATATTCTCCTCCGATTCCGCTCGTTCCCCTATGTGTTCATTGGCGATCTTAAACAAATGTTCCGCCAAATTTTACACCCGAGAGAGGATCAAGATCTTCTCCGTATTGTCTGGAGAGATTCCCCGGATGACCCTGTTCAGGATTTTGCGCTCTGTACAGTCACTTATGGTACAGCTCCGGCTCCGTTCCTGGCGAACCGGACCTTGAAACATTTGGCAGAGACTCAGGCCAAAGACTACCCCAGGGCCTCTATAGTTCTACTCGAGCAAACCTATGTGGATGATGTTCATGGAGGAGGTGCCTCGATCAAAGAAGCACGTGAGGTTAGGGACGAACTTATTGCTCTGGTAGGCTCTGCAGGTTTTGAGATGCGAAAGTGGGCCGCTAATCACCCCGATCTGCTTCAGGGTATTCCCCAAGATCATTGCCTGATATCGGGCGAAACAGTGGACTTGGATCCCACAGAAGGCACACCCCTTAGAATGCTAGGAGTGGCCTGGGACCCCCGTACTGATACGTTCTTCTTCAAGGTACCAACCACACCTGTAGTTCGAACCAAGAGGGAGCTGGCTAGTGAGGTCGGTAGAATTTATGACCCCGCGGGCTGGGTCATGCCGGTTTCGGTCTTCGCTCGAATGATCCAGCGTGAGGTGTGCCATGCACGTTTTGACTGGGACGATCCACTTCCCCTCTCCTTGGTTACTGATTGGTCGAACATTGCTAGATCCATCGATACGCTCTCAGAGCTGAAGATTCCCCGTCACGTTCAGGTTTCTAGTCCCATTCAGTGGCTAGTAGGATTTGCGGACGCCTCTGAAAAGGCATATGCAGCTGTGGTTTATCATGTTTGCGCACAAGGAGGTTCATTTGTGACCCGGCTAGTCACCGCTAGAGCTCGAATTGCCCCCATAAAGCAGGTTTCAATACCTAGGCTAGAACTGCTCGCTGCCGAATTGCTCGGAAAGACCATGAACAAGATTCGGCCACAATTCGCTCATGCTCAATTGGTTGCGTGCTCTGATAGCACAATCGTTCTGTCCTGGATCACAGCCGACCCAGCGCCGTTATGGAAAGTATTTGTGGGAAACCGTGTAGCCAAAACTCTCTCTTGTTTGCCCCAGGAGCTTTGGTTCCACGTTCAGACGCAGGACAACCCCGCTGATATAGCATCTAGGGGAGCCCTGCCCAACAAACTGATCAAGAATGAGCTTTGGTGGAATGGTCCTCATTGGTTGCGCTCAGACCGGTCCTTGTGGCCTATTTGCAGAATTAGGCCCAACCTCAGTCAAACGAGTGTGGCTGAGGAGATCAGGACGGTGAGGTCGCATGCCACCGCTCTGGAGACAACCGACGAGTTGGAGAAAAAATTCAGCTCATTCGGTCGGCTTAGAAGAGTGGTTGCCTGGATCTTACGTTTCGGACGAAACTCCCGCGTTCGAAGAGTTAGCTGTGCAACAGTTCAGAGAACGCCGATCGAACCATTGGCAACTGAAGAGCTGCGGGCAGCTGATCTAGTTTTAGTACGACGCGCACAAAGTCGACACTTTCAGGACATTTATTCCGCCTTAGACCGTTCCACTCCCCGTACCAAGCTCATGAGACAACTCGCTATATTTCGATCACGAGAGGGCATCATTAGAGTGGGGGGCCGTTTGGAGCATAGCACTAGCGCATTCGAGACTAGGCATCCTGCACTTTTACCCGCCAAGGACCCACTCACCCACCTTATCATTCGTCAGGCTCATGAGAGCTGTTTGCATGTCGGCCCGAGGGCGACCCTAGCTCACCTGCGTACGAAGTTCTGGATTATAGATGGTCGGAATGCGGTCGCTAGAACTCTCGCAAAGTGCACCCGCTGCTTTTCGATCAAGCCCATAGCCTTTCAACCAGAAATGGGTCAGCTCCCATCAGGGCGGGTTCAGGGAACGTTCACGTTCGATCAGGTCGGCATTGATTACGCCGGTCCATTTTCGGTCTCCGTAAGTGGTCTCCGTGGGGCACGAAAAATAGAAATGTACTTGGCCGTGTTTGTTTGTTTTGCCACCAAGGCGGTGCACTTAGAAGTGGTTATGGATCTGAGCACAGACAGTTTTCTGCAGTGTCTGGAAAGGTTTATCGCTCGAAGAGGGGTACCCTCCGTCATTTGGTCAGATAACGGTCGCAATTTTTTGGGGGCAGCCAACCTCCTTAGGAACATTAGGATTGCGCTGGAGACAGGCGTATCGATCACGCTTGCCGAACGTTTGGCTGCTAGGGGGGTGAGCTGGAAATTCATACCACCAAGGGCTCCTCATTTTGGGGGGCTATGGGAAGCTGCGGTCAAGTCAGCAAAGCGACTTATTAGGGTAAATTTGCGCGATCATACGGTCAATTTCCAAACGTTCAGCACCATAGTGGCTAAGGTCGAGGCCATCCTTAACAGTCGGCCTCTTGTGTTCCAATCTGCCTCGCCGGATGATATTTTCGTTCTTACGCCAGGTCACTTCTTGATTCAAAGACCACTTACTGCTCTCCCGGAATCTGAAGGCTGTCTGGACTCGAGCTCACGTCTCATTCCCAAATGGAGGTTTGTGAACCAGACCGTACAGGGTTTTTGGAAGAAGTGGAGTAAGGAGTACCTGCTTGATCTGCAGGCACGGGCCAAATGGAATACTCCTGACCGACCCCCTGTTTTAGGAGATGTAGTGTTGATCATGGACGACAATCGTCCACCGCTCTCTTGGCCCATGGGCGTGATTACCGATCTTCATGCTGGGTCTGATGGTATTGTTCGGGTAGCCAAAGTTAGGTCCACCAATGGAGAGCTGACACGTCCATTGGTCAAGCTTTGTCCCTTGCCCAAGGAGCAGTCCGAATGACGGCCGTCATTGGGGGGGGAGGATGTTCGGACGTAGGTACTTAAACGCCCGAAGTAGTGCGGCCAGTGTCCGCTCGAGCGCTAGCTGCGGTTAGCGGGGTCGATCAGATCATGAGGTTTTTTAGATCTTAGAACGAACGAATGTAATTATGATTATGTTAATAAATTGCATCAAATATCACGTCGGCCGTAGTTGGTGCGATTTTGGTCCGACGGGCCAGAGATGAAAATAATGTATGTTCAAATGTAGTTCTTCGGTTTTGCAAACCTGAGCGCCGACCGGGGAGGAAGATGGCGTTCAACCTAAAAAAGAGAGAAAGTTGTAAGAAGTAATTTTTAATGCGAAAATTGTTATCCAAGTCGATCGTTTTTCTCGTTCATTCAGTAAACCAGTTCAAGTGAAGTTCCATCGTGTTTTTCATTCCTGAACAAACAAAGGGTATGATTTTTTAACGTTTTTAAATTGATCTTGAACTAAAGAATTTTTTGATACCACCCGGATCATTGTGCGTCCAGCCGTTCGTTGCACCAAAAGCCTTCGTCAACATGATCGTGAATCAAACGGTATAAATCCGGCCAGATATCATCACTAGGGAGCACCTGATTATAATCGCGGATGGCTGTATGAAGTCGTGTTGGTTGTTCTGCGATATTATTTAATTTGATAAGTGATGGATCTATTGGATTTTCTTGGTAGGTACTTGTTTGTTCAGGAATGAAAAACACGATGGAACTTCACTTGAACTGGTTTACTGAATGAACGAGAAAAACGATCGACTTGGATAACAATTTTCGCATTAAAAATTACTTCTTACAACTTTCTCTCTTTTTTAGGTTGAACGCCATCTTCACTCCCCGGTCGGCGCTCAGGTTTGCAAAACCGAAGAACTACATTTGAACATACATTATTTTCATCTCTGGCCCGTCGGACCAAAATCGCACCAACTACGGCCGACGTGATATTTGATGCAATTTATTAACATAATCATAATTACATTCGTTCGTTCTAAGATCTAAAAAACCTCATGATCTGATCGACCCCGCTAACCGCAGCTAGCGCTCGAGCGGACACTGGCCGCACTACTTCGGGCGTTTAAGTACCTACGTCCGAACATCCTCCCCCCCCAATGACGGCCGTCATTCGGACTGCTCCTTGGGCAAGGGACAAAGCTTGACCAATGGACGTGTCAGCTCTCCATTGGTGGACCTAACTTTGGCTACCCGAACAATACCATCAGACCCAGCATGAAGATCGGTAATCACGCCCATGGGCCAAGAGAGCGGTGGACGATTGTCGTCCATGATCAACACTACATCTCCTAAAACAGGGGGTCGGTCAGGAGTATTCCATTTGGCCCGTGCCTGCAGATCAAGCAGGTACTCCTTACTCCACTTCTTCCAAAAACCCTGTACGGTCTGGTTCACAAACCTCCATTTGGGAATGAGACGTGAGCTCGAGTCCAGACAGCCTTCAGATTCCGGGAGAGCAGTAAGTGGTCTTTGAATCAAGAAGTGACCTGGCGTAAGAACGAAAATATCATCCGGCGAGGCAGATTGGAACACAAGAGGCCGACTGTTAAGGATGGCCTCGACCTTAGCCACTATGGTGCTGAACGTTTGGAAATTGACCGTATGATCGCGCAAATTTACCCTAATAAGTCGCTTTGCTGACTTGACCGCAGCTTCCCATAGCCCCCCAAAATGAGGAGCCCTTGGTGGTATGAATTTCCAGCTCACCCCCCTAGCAGCCAAACGTTCGGCAAGCGTGATCGATACGCCTGTCTCCAGCGCAATCCTAATGTTCCTAAGGAGGTTGGCTGCCCCCAAAAAATTGCGACCGTTATCTGACCAAATGACGGAGGGTACCCCTCTTCGAGCGATAAACCTTTCCAGACACTGCAGAAAACTGTCTGTGCTCAGATCCATAACCACTTCTAAGTGCACCGCCTTGGTGGCAAAACAAACAAACACGGCCAAGTACATTTCTATTTTTCGTGCCCCACGGAGACCACTTACGGAGACCGAAAATGGACCGGCGTAATCAATGCCGACCTGATCGAACGTGAACGTTCCCTGAACCCGCCCTGATGGGAGCTGACCCATTTCTGGTTGAAAGGCTATGGGCTTGATCGAAAAGCAGCGGGTGCACTTTGCGAGAGTTCTAGCGACCGCATTCCGACCATCTATAATCCAGAACTTCGTACGCAGGTGAGCTAGGGTCGCCCTCGGGCCGACATGCAAACAGCTCTCATGAGCCTGACGAATGATAAGGTGGGTGAGTGGGTCCTTGGCGGGTAAAAGTGCAGGATGCCTAGTCTCGAATGCGCTAGTGCTATGCTCCAAACGGCCCCCCACTCTAATGATGCCCTCTCGTGATCGAAATATAGCGAGTTGTCTCATGAGCTTGGTACGGGGAGTGGAACGGTCTAAGGCGGAATAAATGTCCTGAAAGTGTCGACTTTGTGCGCGTCGTACTAAAACTAGATCAGCTGCCCGCAGCTCTTCAGTTGCCAATGGTTCGATCGGCGTTCTCTGAACTGTTGCACAGCTAACTCTTCGAACGCGGGAGTTTCGTCCGAAACGTAAGATCCAGGCAACCACTCTTCTAAGCCGACCGAATGAGCTGAATTTTTTCTCCAACTCGTCGGTTGTCTCCAGAGCGGTGGCATGCGACCTCACCGTCCTGATCTCCTCAGCCACACTCGTTTGACTGAGGTTGGGCCTAATTCTGCAAATAGGCCACAAGGACCGGTCTGAGCACAACCAATGAGGACCATTCCACCAAAGCTCATTCTTGATCAGTTTGTTGGGCAGGGCTCCCCTAGATGCTATATCAGCGGGGTTGTCCTGCGTCTGAACGTGGAACCAAAGCTCCTGGGGCAAACAAGAGAGAGTTTTGGCTACACGGTTTCCCACAAATACTTTCCATAACGGCGCTGGGTCGGCTGTGATCCAGGACAGAACGATTGTGCTATCAGAGCACGCAACCAATTGAGCATGAGCGAATTGTGGCCGAATCTTGTTCATGGTCTTTCCGAGCAATTCGGCAGCGAGCAGTTCTAGCCTAGGTATTGAAACCTGCTTTATGGGGGCAATTCGAGCTCTAGCGGTGACTAGCCGGGTCACAAATGAACCTCCTTGTGCGCAAACATGATAAACCACAGCTGCATATGCCTTTTCAGAGGCGTCCGCAAATCCTACTAGCCACTGAATGGGACTAGAAACCTGAACGTGACGGGGAATCTTCAGCTCTGAGAGCGTATCGATGGATCTAGCAATGTTCGACCAATCAGTAACCAAGGAGAGGGGAAGTGGATCGTCCCAGTCAAAACGTGCATGGCACACCTCACGCTGGATCATTCGAGCGAAGACCGAAACCGGCATGACCCAGCCCGCGGGGTCATAAATTCTACCGACCTCACTAGCCAGCTCCCTCTTGGTTCGAACTACAGGTGTGGTTGGTACCTTGAAGAAGAACGTATCAGTACGGGGGTCCCAGGCCACTCCTAGCATTCTAAGGGGTGTGCCTTCTGTGGGATCCAAGTCCACTGTTTCGCCCGATATCAGGCAATGATCTTGGGGAATACCCTGAAGCAGATCGGGGTGATTAGCGGCCCACTTTCGCATCTCAAAACCTGCAGAGCCTACCAGAGCAATAAGTTCGTCCCTAACCTCACGTGCTTCTTTGATCGAGGCACCTCCTCCATGAACATCATCCACATAGGTTTGCTCGAGTAGAACTATAGAGGCCCTGGGGTAGTCTTTGGCCTGAGTCTCTGCCAAATGTTTCAAGGTCCGGTTCGCCAGGAACGGAGCCGGAGCTGTACCATAAGTGACTGTACAGAGCGCAAAATCCTGAACAGGGTCATCCGGGGAATCTCTCCAGACAATACGGAGAAGATCTTGATCCTCTCTCGGGTGTAAAATTTGGCGGAACATTTGTTTAAGATCGCCAATGAACACATAGGGGAACGAGCGGAATCGGAGGAGAATATCACAAATGTCCGGTTGTAACTTCGGACCCACATGTAAAATTTCGTTCAGTGATCGACCATTTGCTGTTCGCTGGGACGCATTAAAAACGACACGGATCTTATCTGCTGGGTCCCCCAGGCGACGAACTGCATGATGAGGCATATAATAATGAGCTAGACCCGGCACCGGGGGATCGACAGGTCTCATGTGACCCTGAGCGGCATACTCATTCATGAACCTTTTATACGGTGGAACGAGATCAGGATTTCGCCTAAATTTGCTTTCCAATCTGTAAAGTTGCCGTAGGGCTATTGATCGAGAATGACCTAGCGAATTCCGATCCTGGGCAAGTAGCAATGGAACGGTGTACCTACCTGAACCGTCCCTGCGCACCTGATCTAAGAAAATGTTCTCAGCCTCCCGCTCGGCAGGTGTCCAAGGCTCCACCTCCTCGACTGACTCGATCTCGAACATTCGCTTAAGAAGTACGTCGGTTTCGTGAACGGAACTCTGAACCTGTATGTGTGCAGAGCTCAGGGATCCAAAACTCACCTTATTAGGTACTACCCCCCTTGAAACCAAACTGAACAATGGTGGACTAACTGATGAGAACTCCACAGGGGGCACTACCGAGAATAAATTACGTACCGGATCTAACAGGGCACCCTTGGAATGAAAAAGTGGCATTCCTGAACGAGGAGGAGGGGAGCGACGTTCCTTAGGTGGGGCAGGGGCCTCCCTTGAATGTTCTCCCTTTCGTACACTGCCTCCACCCAAGGTTAGTTGAAGTGCTCTAATAATGTCCTGAATGGCCCACTTACGATATTCAGCTGACCGAACGTCCTTCCATGCCGGCTGTGTTGTACTCACTAGAGCAGGATTGGAACGAGCGCTAATTTCGGACTTTAAGGGAAAAACTTGACAAGGGGCTTGGGTAGGAATGAACCACTGAAGGTGATTCTTATCCCCGAACTTCACTATCTGCCCCTTCTGTGATTCGATTCGACCTAGCACTAACCAGCCTACTTCAGAACGTAACAACCATGGTGAGTTACCCACCGGAGGTACGCGTTCCTCTTCTATGAGCTGTATGAATAGATCGGCGCTCAGTAAAAGGTCCACTTCACCCCTAGTATAAAAAGTCGGATCAGCCAATTCAGACCCTAACTCCCAGATATGGGGCCACCGATCGATAGAGAAACTGCTTGACGGGATAGGAGCAGTCACCTCGTCCAAGACGAAAGCGGTGACTGAAATGTGCCTACCTGAACGTGTGAACAGTCCGAATGAAGTAACTCCCGGAACAGCGTGCGAATTTCCCCCTACTCCCACTATGCGTCGTTCTGAGGGGAAAACCTTCAATTTGAGCGCTCGACAAAATTTAGAGGTGATTATATTCACCTCCGACCCAGTGTCCAGCAGCGCGCGCCCCACAAGGCCCCTAGCTTTTTCCCCTTTTGACACGTGCACCAGTGCGGTGGGTATTAAACCTCCTGATCGTGGACGCCTAATACATGATCTAGATAATGAACCTAGCGCAGGAAGAGAACTTCCCGCCACTAGCTGGGCACCTGAACTAACTGGGTCCCGGAAAATAATTTCCCTACTACTGAACGTATGAGACTCCGGAAGGTGTCCCGCTACGTTCGACGGGTGAGGCTCGTCGTGTGCGCCTGACCTAACACCTACTGGGGAAGGCTGCACCAAATAAGAGGGACTTCTATGAACTAACTTAGAACTAACCAGCTGAGTAGTGCAATGGGAAGCTCCACTCCTGCGTATAACACCGCAAGGTTTCAACGGAGTGGGGCCCCCTTCCTCAGTGGTCCTAGGTACGAACATGCGCCTACCTAGAGCGGCAGCCGAGCTACTGCCTGGGAACTTAGGATCGAACATCCTACCTTTGGGACCGGATTGGTTATCAGGGCTGATGCAAAGGGCCTTATAAGAACGAACGAATGTATTTTCATTATTTGAACAAAATTTCGATACAGCATCCACCCCCCTGGAGGGACCAGACCGGTCACACCGGACAGAACGGGTCCGCGGATCGGCCCGATCCCGTCCAGTGGGGCAACCTCACTCATCATCGGTGACCGACCTAGCCGAACGGGGCGGAGAATCAGCCGCCTCCGAGCCCACAGCCCCCTCCGAGGCCCACCTACGCACTCTGACCTCGGGGAGGGCCGGGGTGCCCATGACCGGCGGCTCCTGTGCCGAGGTAGACGTATTGCGTCCCTGGCACTTTCCCCCCTTCAAACTATCGTGTTGGGGTTTAGGGCCCTGAGCACCCCCCGGGGTTACCTCCCTTTCCGAGCGATGAAGCCAGGCGTGGTGTTTCCGTCCGCAGCCGCACAGTCGTCGGGAAGGGCAGTCCTGAAGGCTTGCGTGACGATGGGAGAAGCAGTTCTCACAGAGCTTGTGAGCGCGAACGAAAGCCCACTTCTCGTCCACAGGAACATTGTAGAACTTTGAGCAGCGGTACAAAAAATGGTGATCCTTACAGAAGTGGCACCTGAGCCGAAGGGTATTCTCCTGAGCGCCCAAAGAACGAGGGGTAGGGGAAGATCGCCGGGCCTGCCCCTGAACCGTATCAACTCGATCGGATGAACTCGGAAGGGTCGAAGGAGTCATCTGCACGATCTTGAGTTCCTTGTCGAGAAAGTCAAGCAATTTGTGATGGGTCGGGACTACATCCTGGCTCTCCATCTCCTCGCGATTGAACTTATCGCCCAACGCTGCGTCAATCCGAGAGAAAAGAGCCTCAAAAAGCAAGAACGACGCGAGACTATCCGTCTCCACCTCCTCCATTGAGCGAATCCAGGCCCTAGCTGTACTCAAGAACGCTTCCAGCTGCTGTGCGTCGACCTTCTTGATCACAGGTATTGATTTTCGGTTCGCAAATGAACGTCGAGCCAGGCGATACCGACCGGAATTACTCGCAATTAAGGCCGTATAGAGCGCCTGATAGTCCGAGCCGTCCGAACGATAGCTAGTGAGAGCCGAACGAGCTGGACCGCTTAGTTTTTCGACGAGCGCCCGATATTTGATCTCGTTCGGCAAGTGCGGTACATGATGAACCGCCCGATCGTACAGACCGCGAAAGGCGGCGAATTTAGTGATGTCACCATCATAAGAAGGGACAGTAGGCAACATAACGTTCATGTACCTAACTGCCTCGAACGTAGACTTGTTCTGATCGCCGGCACCATCCGATTCGCACTCCGACAGCCGCACGGTCACTGAAGGTAGTCCTATATCCAGGGCCACCTGTAGATCGGCTACTTGGGACAAGAGCGATTCGCTTATGACCCCTTCAAAGTCCGCGGATTCGATCCGCGATAACAAGTCGTCGGCGGTTCTCGTCAACTCACTCGCACGTGATCGGGCCTCCTCCGACCACTGGGACACCTTCAGCAGCGAATGTCCTTTAATCGCCCATGAACGGAGCGATCTGTAAAGCGTCTTTTGCTCGGGCCTGAACTTCTTGAACTCATCCTCCGAAACTTCAATTCCTCGAGCGAAGCCGAACGCACCGTCACTCATCGTCGAACGAACGTAACCTCGAACGCAGAAAACGGAATACTGGAGTATCTCAGCTATCCCGCACAAATTCCCGGGTTTCGGCACCAAAAATGTTTGTTCAGGAATGAAAAACACGATGGAACTTCACTTGAACTGGTTTACTGAATGAACGAGAAAAACGATCGACTTGGATAACAATTTTCGCATTAAAAATTACTTCTTACAACTTTCTCTCTTTTTTAGGTTGAACGCCATCTTCACTCCCCGGTCGGCGCTCAGGTTTGCAAAACCGAAGAACTACATTTGAACATACATTATTTTCATCTCTGGCCCGTCGGACCAAAATCGCACCAACTACGGCCGACGTGATATTTGATGCAATTTATTAACATAATCATAATTACATTCGTTCGTTCTAAGATCTAAAAAACCTCATGATCTGATCGACCCCGCTAACCGCAGCTAGCGCTCGAGCGGACACTGGCCGCACTACTTCGGGCGTTTAAGTACCTACGTCCGAACAGTACTTTTGAAACGTGAACAAACGTTGAAGTAAGTATTATTGATGGGTAAATTATTACACAACGGTAAATTATTGCATAACGGTAAATTATTACACAACGGTAAATTATTACACAACGGTTCATCTACCAAGAAGGGGCTGGACTTTGTTGATAGGTACCTACTTTTGCAACTTGTACAACCGTTGAAGTATTATTGATGGGCAAATTATTACAAAACGGTAAATTATTACCCAACAGTTTATTATTTGCCTTATGCTTCATGAATAACTACGAATAATCAATGATTGAATTATTGAATCCCGCGCATTTGTAGGAGACTTTAATTCTGGAGCCAGCTCCTGTACTCGATTTAGGGCTTTCCTGGAGGGAGCTCGAGGGTATTGACCGCAGAAAACAGTGATCTGCGCAGAAGGGGCATCTATACAGGTAAATAATAAACCTTTATGTAATAATTTGCAGCGTTTTTTTATTGCATTTTCGGTTTCTACATACCTTCCTTGAAACAAAACCATCAAATTTTGCGAGGGGTTACTTTTTTTTTTAATGCTTGATTCCAAACGTTCATTATTGAAAATAATAAACCAAAATGGACGTCCAGTCCTCATTTTTTCAAGAGTTTGAACTCCGAGAATCGCATTTTTCACAAGTCGTTTGGTCAGTTCGAATCGTCGTGCTGCTGTACTTTTTTGACCAGTGGCTCACATGCTCTACATCCATCAAGATGATGCGCTATTGCACACTCACATCTGCATATATTTTAATATTTACTGGTACCTGTTAATTTTGTTATTGTATTAGTTAAAGTTGTCAATAATAAAGATCATGGCTTGTGTAATGATGTGATTAGGCTTTGCCTGTTTTATGACACGAATCATAGAATATTGTATTCTACCTATGGTCCAGATTTTCCTTAGTTTTGTATTTTTTTCATCTTATTTCCTCCCTGATATCTCACGAAATATTTCCGTAGCGTAGTACAGCCAACCATCCCAACATACAGTTGTTGATTCTTTTCAGTTTAGTATGACATTTCAGGGCAAAAAATTCGAACTGTGCTTTCAGTATTTTGGCCTTCAGCTCAGTCTGTTGGTGGGTACAACATTGATGTCTGTTTTAGATTCAGTTTATTACATGTTCAACTACTATGGCGGCCCTTTGTTGTCTCCACAGTTATGAACGCTAATAGTGAACCTTGGATGGAGGTAAGTTGATTCTTAAATAATGATCTCGTGAATTAATGAAGGGCGTGACATTGTGAACCTTTTGAAAGCGGACGAGATTGGAAGTTTTGTATAAGTGAATATTGAAAAATACCTTAGATTAACATCGAATCTTTATGGATTTTGTCGATATTAGTTCTGGAATAGATCGAGGACATTGATAAAGCGTGTAATTCCTAAAGATTCCTCGCTCAATAGGAGGCCGTTATGATGATGTTAGAAAAGGGACGACCTTATTACGAGTTGAAAACAGTCGAATAGGAGGCCGTATGTACCGATCGAGGGGGCCTGTTGTAAATCATAGTTTTTCATTGTGTATGCCGAACAAAAGGAACGGAGAACATATCGAGAGAACTGTTATTTTGGAAAGACAGGAACTCTGTTACGGGGGTCTCCATCAAGTACGACAGGTTGATGGGTTTTACTTGATTTTCTCTCTTGGAGAGTAGATGAAATATGATCGCGTTTTCATTATGTATCGCTTGACGTGGGCAGCGAATTGGTTTTGGTGTTAGGAGCCGCGGAGTCCCGATTAATTTTCCACTCTCATCGCTGGTTATCTCGACGAGCCTTGTGATGAAACGATTTCTATCCTTGTAGGGATCGAGTATCTCAGAAGGAACCCAATACCGAGTGGTGAAGACAATTTCTGCCGGGCGGCTGAGTGAATTTCATGTTACGAAACCACCTATCAGGTTTTCGGGTTTGATAAACACAATATTTTCCTCCTATCGTTTTCATCTCAGGCATAGGTCCCTAACGTGGAATACCTTCTGTGCGAGAGCGCCTAAATATAGGAAACAATCAAAGATCTCGAGAAATAATCAAAAATCTATTTTAATTGCAAGCAATACCATACAAATCCATCCAAACAGTGAGAGGTAGGTTGGTGACTCTCGAATCACGAAAGAACACTTCTGAAAAAAAAGTTCGAAAGTGCAAGTTTTTCTTCTTAAACTGTAATGTAACTTATATTATTTATGCATTTGTTGACCCAAAATTGGAGTGAATTCGGTACCCAAAATTATCCAGAATGAGCGAAGGTGGTGGTTTGACGCAACGAACGATTTCGAATTAAGGAGACGATCGGAAACAATTGTTTTCTGTGGTCAAAACCATGGAAACTTCCTAGTTTATTTTAAATTCCTTCTTATTTTATGATTTAATTTACGTTAACTACGTAAAATATTCGCCCATGTGGTCTTGCTGCTTGACTGGAACTCATTACCCTGGAGAATCTTGTTTAGAGGAACCTATTTGATGATAAATCAGAATGAAAACTACACATTTTTGCTACGAAACTTCCCAAAAACGAGGAAGTTTCCAGTCAGTGGAAAGGTCTCAGCGGAATGTTTGCGACGACAAGAATGCTCGACCGTCCCGTCAGTGTTCAGCTCACCGAAGGAGTGGGGAGGGGAATGCGAAGAATTTCAAAAACACACATCCAAGCCAACTAACAGTATAATTTACTCGTGTAACTGTCCACATCGACTGAGGGGTTTTGTGATGCGTCGTGGTAAATTTTGATTCACTAATGAAACAGTCTTGACGTTTTCATATGAAATAAACTTGTGGAAGGTATCGACTAACCTTGTGATTACGCTGCATTTCGTTGCAGTTTGCATCAGATGTCTTTGGGCCAGTTCCCAACTCGCACCTCAGTGTGGCCATATGGGACTGTACTCGAGAGGACTATTATATATGGTTTGTATTCACGAGAGGAGGAAGGAAAGCTGGAAAAGAAAAGTGGTACTACGATGGGAAAGAAATAGCTGATGTGAATACTTACAATTACCTTGGTGTTACCTTATCCTCCAAGCTCTCCACGAGTCATTTCAAGGAAAAAGTGCTGGCCAGCAACGTGGGGGTGGACGCAGTGTGGAGGAACTTAATTCAAAACCAAAAACGCTGCAAAGTCCTTGTCACATGGGTTTATTATTCTACTGGACATACGTACAGAAATGCTAGAAATACAATTATTGTTTATATGTGCAATAATTAAAATTGCTATTGTTGATGGTTTCCACCAATTTTGGCCCCCAAAAACACGAATTAGGCTCGGCTTTTTTAAAAAGATTATCTTTGATCATTGATAGTACCATTTAACTGTCTTGACTCACCTGTTGATACTACTTCCAGTGTTATTATACAAATGTATGGTGATTTCAGACAATTTTCCGTGGTTTTTCTTAATAAAAAATGAATTTCGGGAGCTTAATTCTTCGGTCAAAATCAACCTAATATTCGGTCTTCTTGCCCTAAACAACATGGAAAACGATACCTCACAAGCTCATGTTACTAAAACCTCAAAAATACCTCGAAAACCCATATTTTTACCCTCATTTTTCTCCCATATTACTCCTGGGTGTATGCCGATCGGGCTGCCGTGTTTCGGAGCACAACTAGGACCAAAATGTGTTCCCAAATGGGGACCCGAACCGTGTGCGGAAAAACGACGATTTTAGACGAAAATTTAACGTAAATTTAAGGCTGAAACTTCCTTAGAACCTCAATGTTCCACTCTTGAAGTCAATTTTGACCTCATATTCGGTCTTCTCGTCCCAGAAAACATTGAAAACGGTGCCTCAAAAGCACATGTTTGTAGCATGTTACTAAACCACAAAAAGTACCTATTTTTATACCCATTTTCACTCATAACACCCCTGGGTATATTCCGATCTGGCTGCAAAGTTTCGGGACACAACTAGGGCCCAAATGGAGCATGTGTGCGGCGGAAGAACGAATTTTTTAGACCGAAAATGAAGCCGGTATGCGTGATACGGCGGACGGCGGGACGGACATTGCATTTTCGGAATCTACGCACCTTGAAACGTAAAAGAAAAAATTTTGAGGGGGTGTTATAAAATTGTTTGCTGAGTGATTACATAGGTGTGTTATTCACAGAATAATAAACAAAAAGTGCCACTTGAAGCGAAGTTCAAGGTGTTTTCTTCGGGTAGAAGGTCTGTTGTCTGCCATGGGGCGCAGGTGTGGGGTTCGCAGAGGAGTGCACTGGTGGAAGGCTGTTAGATGTACTTTATCCGCAAGATGTTTGATCTGGCTACCAACTCGCCACATTACAAGCTCCTCCTCGAAACTGGTCGACAATCATTGTTCCTCTACACGTTATCCCTCAACGCCAAGTACATCTTAAAACTCCTGTTTCGACATGATGGAAGGCTCACGCAAGTCGTTGCCGAAGAAGTTACTAAACTAAATGTGTATTGGGCCAAAGATTTGGTAGGATTGGCAAAGGAAGTTGGACTGGAGGTATACTGGGAATGTGACGTGAGGGCATGGAAGGAATTATCGAGCAAGTTGATCGAGGAAGTGGGGAAGAAGGAACTAGAGGAGCTATGCCAGAGAGCTAGGGATTCGAAGTATCACGTACGTTTTCAACGATTAATCCCAGTACAAGGAAAAATACCCGAGTACTTCAAACACCATTTGATAAAAGTTCGCTGGTGCTTAAAGCTGAGATCTGGCCTCGTGTACTTGGATTTCCGACCATGAAGAAGGGAAGAGGGTCAGAGACGTCCACTCTGCAACAGCGGCGTAAAAGAAGATGTAGCCCATTTCCTTGGAGCCTGCACGGTCTTGAACGGGATTAGCAACACAAGACAAGAAGAACAGGCAAAGGATAAGAAGAAAAAAGATAGGTAACACTTCATTAATTTTTTCGGAGAGGAAAAGCCAATGAAGTAGATGGCTATACTTATATTGACTGTCGTGGTATCCTCCCAGAACCACAACTCTTGTACGTAGAAATAAGATCTCGCCAAATAAACTTAGAAGTGGGGACATAAGACGCAGGAGAGCCGAGGGCCAGCCTGGAGATCCCCACCATCCTCTACTAGCTAGAGGATGGAGGGATACAGCTCCCCAGCCTATATATACTCGCCTTTTTAACCATTCTACGCTCTCCTCTAGTCGCTGACTACTCTCTCTCCTCCTTACCTCGTCTCTCTCCTTACCTAAAAGATCTTTGGCATGGTGGTGGTCCGCCCATAACCAAACCGGGCACATCCCCCCTCGACGCCGCTCGTAGTGGATGTGCGTCAAATTTCGCATTCACTTCATTGACTATACTTATATTCTTTGATTTTGTCCAGAACAACAAGTCTTGTAAATCTATTATTGTAAATAAATCAATTTCTATCTATCAGATGTCTTTGGGCCAATTCCCAACTCGCACCTCAGTCTGGCCATACGGGACTATACTTTTTGATGTCAAGATTTACATACCAAGAAAAACATATTTGCTCGAAAAAATAATTGTTCGTGGTAGTTCAGGATTGATATTGTAAGAACTTACAATAGTAACAGTCAACAATCGCCAACTACCTATATTTTCAAAATAATTGCATCCGAAACTCGACAACTTTTGTGAAATCGGCAAAAGGTCCTGAGTGAGCTGAGCGCTAACAGAGCACACCTGAGAACAGCTATGGGTTCACCACAGTATGTCGACCATCTCTGGGCATCACCCCACTTACCCATCATATTTCACCTTAATATTAGGTACCTATCAAATTTCATTAATTTTGGTTCATGGTAGCTATGGAAAGTGCGAAGTGCGGCAGACGAATTGATTGACAATTTATTTATAATTCTGTATAAATATTGGGCCACGTGGCCCACCCTTCCTATTTATACAGAAACGAATTACAAATAGAAATTTCACCGTCGTCAGGCAATGCAAAACAAAATATCATGAAATTTTATTAAAAAGCAGAAAAAAAAGTTTAACTGCTTCTGAAGTGGCATAACAACTAAATAATTCTTGTAAACAAACTCCAGATTTAGTATTGGATCACGGTTCTTCTTCTGTCTAAGAATACATCACCAACTTCCTAAATAGGTACATCATATTGTTTTCAAGTTTAGTTTCACCTTAGTGAACAAGTTTACTTAGTTTCTACGTAGTACATGAATAATTTTTAATGTTTTAATAACAATAGTATTTTTATAACTTCAAATAGTTTATCCGCTATTATCATACATTCAAAAATAACGACAATGTATTAGATTACAACTCTTATTTTGCTCATATAATAGCTTTTGCATATAATTCCTTTTAAATGTTGTTAGGGAATCAGCCTCAACAAATAAACTCAAATTCATGTTAAATATCTTAGTTCCACCTACCGAGAAAGATTTAGCCATATTTCGAGTCCCACGTTTGGGAATCAGCAGCGTTTTTCCTTTATTCCTAGTCCTCATGTGTTCATCTGGTAATTGCTCGAATTTAAATATGTTCCCCAAATTTGACGTCATGTATGTATCGAATTGATGCATTAAGTGCTTTTTGCAGTTTATCATCATTTCTTTCATTCATATCACAGAGATTGTTTCACTCAGTTTTCTTGAGTGAAAACCTTGGAACCAAAAAACCATCTCTTTTTCTCGATTCCGAAGGTTCATCGTTGAAAATAATAAACCAAAATTTAAGAAATTATTGTTAGATAATGCCGAAACCAATAGTCAAATAGCCTTTTCACTGCTTCTCTATGAATCCTGCTCCCGAACTTCATCAATTCCGCCTTTACATATTAATTAGTTGTTCTCCAACACTCTCTCCATAGCGTTCGAAAATGTGGGCAACCAAACCAACGTGATTTCAAAGCCTTTCGCGAAACAAACGGATCTTGTTTGTACAGGCTGGTCACAACATCGCGTCTTCTGTTTGTTTTAGCTCGAATCGGACTGATGGGCGTAACTCTAGCTCATTCTATCTATGGGTAAAATACCGTTCGCGGAGAGGTGGATTATAAATGGTTTGTTTGGTGTGTGGTTTCGATTTACTGTCGCCGGCGGGAGTTGGGTCACACTCACCTGGCACGCCCTTTGTAGGTATCATATAATACGCCAGTGAATTGTTTATTTTTAAAAAAAATATACATATTACCCAGCGCTTCGCAGCATTACGACTATGTAGGAGTTACGTCTTGCTCAGACCTAATTTTACGCTTCGATGCCAAGTCAGGAGTTTTTCTCTTTGGCTGGCCTTTCGAGGGCGGAACGCCTTTTGTCACGAGGTGTTTTTTTCCAGGCCATTCGGAAGGGATAGGTCGGCCCTCCCTTCGGTGTGGGTTGAAGTTGACGGATAACTCCGTCCGTGATGATAGCACAATATTCAGATTGGGTATTGTGACGATGATGCCATTCTTCACCGAATGTGACAACATGTCAGCACTTTCACTTTCATTTCCCGGGGAAAAACGAAGGAATGAGGCAACTAGAAATGTTAGGGAGGAGATCCGACGAAAAATAAGTTCATTATGTAAAAATAAGATTTTTGTATCAAAAATTGCTTGATCAATAAAGTATTAATTTCGAAACGTATGAACCCGACTACGTGATAGTCGGCGTCACGAAATTACAAGATGTCAATTGGTATTAGTGGGGATTCAGCCGGAATTTGAAGTAATTGTTAAATCATTTTATTAACAACGGCGTTTCAGGCCTCCGTGCTGGCCCATCATCAGGATGAAACCAACCAGAGACAATCCCATTGCAATTACAGCACAATAATCAGGGGCGTTGCGTCCATAAGGCCACTTGGGCCACTGCCCCGGCATCCAGAAACACAAAAAACTCCAAAAAAATGCCAACCATTTGTTCAGTTGGCATTCGAATTTCCTTCCGTATACCTACTGTACCTAGCATTTTTCACGAAGTTCAACAGCGACTCGACAGAGTTCTCTCTCTCTCTGTCCCAACCTATGTCTGGCATGGCTGCGGCCAAGACAAGTAACTGGGAAGAAGAAGAAGACAGAGTTCTCTGGCTATGGATATTCGAGCATTTTATCGGAATATAGCTACAGTAATCGATGTCTTGCAATCGAAAACGAAACCTACACTTTGAAACTGGCAGGTCCCGTGACCCGGTGTCCCCATGGCAACGGAGAAAAGTGGCCCGTCCGCGCAAGCTCAGTCGAGTAAAAATTCGGTTAGCCCCGCCCATTTTCGGCCCGGGGCCAACCTTTCCATCCAAAAATCGTTTGTGTTCACAATCGATTGGATTGTTTCAATTCATGTTGTTATCTCGATACGAGATGCTTGTCCTTCTATCTGTCCTCCCCTAAAAATTCTTATCATGGAATAAAGGGAGCCCTTTATTCCATGTTCTTATCGCTTTCGCCGTTCTGTTCCTATGTTGAGTTTTCAATTTTCTGCTTACGTTTCGAATTTTGTATGTTCCCATTCGAGTTCCCAGGGCAGATTTGGATTTGCGATAATTAAGTGCGTTGTGTCCTGTCTGTGGTCTTGTGGATTGATCGACGTCAACATACACAGATAAGTACCTACCTGGCTTCTAGTCTGATTCTCCATCCAAGGAGGTACTGGCCGGCGGGTCATTTCTTCGTTGTATTTTAGTCTAGTTCGTTGTTTTTAGTGGTTGTTTAGTTTATTTGCTTCTGTATTTTTGTACCACATGAATTCGGTGGCTAACTTACAGTCGAAATTTTCGACGTTTTCCTACGAGGATAGAGTGATGATTAAAAGTTTAGGAAGTTGCTGAGTATTAGTCAGTATGAAGCTATAGAACTTTTAGCTTCTGGTAATCCCGGGTACTGGTCAGAACTATTGTGAACACAGTGCTTACATTCTGACTTGCTAAGAGCTGCGGTTGATTAAAATCACCCATTTCTCATAAGAAGACTCCACTGTTGGAAAACATTTACAGGTATTTTGTAGAAAAAGCTGTAATTTGTGTTCCGGTTTGGTGGCCCACCATTTTCAGAGCCCACGCACCGCTACTGACAATAATCCAAAGACAGGTCAGTACAAAACAAACTTAAAATAAAATGGTAAAATGGAAAGACCAACCTTTCCGTAGAAAGTTGTCAGTGGCACATTAACATTTTAAAAAACCCTGCAAATTAATACTCAAAGGTTTATTATTTACCTGTATAGATGCCCCTTCTGCGCAGATCTCTGTTTTCTGTGGTCAATACCCTCAAGCTTCCTCCAGGAAAGCCCTAAATCGAGTACTGGAGCCGGCCCGGGAATTGAAGTTTCATACAAACGCGCGGGATTCAATAATTAAATCATTAATTATTTGTAGTTATTCATGAAGCATAAGGTAAATAATAAACCGTTGTGTAATAATTTACCTGTATAGATGCCCCTTCTGCGTAGATAGTATAGAAAACCGTTGTGTAATAATTTACTGTTGTGTCGCCATTTATACCGTATTTACCGTTGTGTAATAATTTACCTTCTTCTTATAATAATACTTTTAATATTCTCAAGTCAGAGTCTTGATTTTTTCCCGTCGTCTTATCTATTTACTCGTAGACACCTACTACATTTCTTGTTCTATTCAATGCTACCTATTTGTTTTAGCGAATTTTCAAAGAAAATGAAGCTATTGCAATGGCTTCGAAATTTAAATAATATAAATTTTTGGAAATTTTCTTCATAGAAATCCGTTTCAGACCATTCTAAAACGATTCCTGAAATTTAACACTTTTTTATATGTATATATATATATATATATATTTATTTATATATGTGTCACTCCAGACGATAACTCTCGCTAGAATTGAGATAAACAGCTCAAATTTGCACAAAAAATCTATCTTGGCAATCGAAAGGCTAAGTTCGAAGATGGGCGAAATTGGCCTACTCTAAGGAGGGTTTTGGCGCATTTAAAGTGCGCAAAAATTACCCAAAAATCCCCAAAATGTTATTTTCCAACAAGTGACCCCTCATTTTAAAGGTTTTTGCACGCTGAACACGATGGTGGAATCGGATTTTAGATATCTTGATCCGTTCTCAAATTAGAGCATTTAAAGTGCGCAAAAATTACCTAAAAATCCCCAAAATGTTATTTTCCAACAAGTGACCCCTCATTTTAAAGGTTTTTGCACGCTGAACACGATGGTGGAATCGGATTTTAGATATCTTGATCCGTTCTCAAATTAGAGCATTTAAAGTGCGCAAAAATTACCCAAAAATCCCCAAAATGTTATTTTCTAACAAGTGACCCCTCATTTTAAAGGTTTTTGCACGCTGAACACGATAGTGAAATCGGATTTTAGATATCTAAATCCGTTCTTAAATTAGAGCATTTAAAGTGCGCAAAAATTACCCAAAACTAGGATAATCTTTAAACTCTTACCCCCACCCCCTTAGAGTGGTCAGATTGAAAAATGTGAGAAGTATTAATTGAAGACGAGAGTTCGAAGCAAAAAAGGGGGAGGCAAACGATTAGTACAACTCCTTGAATTTACCCACAGCGATCAAATAAATAAGCACTTAGTACAATTACGTAATAAACAAACGGTAGAATCAGGATGGACAAAACGTACAAATTAAAATAAATACGAAGAGAATATACATAGAAAACCAAATTTTAGACCGAAGTTTTCCTTTATTCAAAACCATAGCCATTAATTCGAATATTTCTTTGAAAATTCGCTCATTAAGTCATGCTGCATGACTGGTTTTTTTTATTTTATGTTGTTTTGGAGATTAGTATCGGGGCTGTTAAGCTAGGGTCACATCGGGTGAAAAACAGAGGGCCTATTCACTAAGCCAAAGAGATATATATATTTTCGGTCCGACTCTCTATTTTGGCAAAAGAGATTTTATAGCATCCATGACAGGGTTATTCAGTAACTTCTAGAAGAGAGAGTTGGCGACCGTCTTGGCATTTTCGATCTCTTTCAGAGAGATAATTAGGTGTCTTTTCTCGAGAGTGTCTCTTTCTCATTTCTGTTTGTTCGACGTGATTTCGTGTGTCATCCTTCGTTCATCCACTACCGTATCGGTCATTTTGACTTTGTTTTTTCATCTCTTAAAGTTAAGTCGATTATTCATTAAAAATACATACAATTAATGATTAAATAAGTCTTAAGTACGGGTTGCGAGCTATTCAGTAAAATAGGCGAAACTGGAAGACATTGGAAGAGACTGTCTCCCGAGGGAGAATATTTCTCCCTGGAGATTTTAAAAATAAACCTCTTTTCACTATATCTTTTACCAAGTAGCCCCCAGGTACGGCAGTCCTGTATGGCAACGCGTTAGCTGGATTTTTGCCGCAGAGTGGCAGTAAGGAGCTGGAATCCGAATCAGATGTCAATTCCAATACGGCGCGAACAGCGAGACGTTAAAGGTGTGCGCAGTAACCTCTGCGCAGATCCGGCAAGGTTAGGGCAGCGGAAAACTTCTGGAGATTTTGATATAGTATCCATGTGTTGCGTTGTCGTAATCCATTTTGCGTTGACCAGTACCTATTGCAGAAGATTGCCGCCCCATGTGAACCTAGCTCTACATTACCGCCTAAATCTTTCACTATTATTGCCCTTCCTTTATATTTCTAGTCAAGTCTTTGGAGTTCCTTTTTAAGTATCCATGCTTCTTTTGCTGTCTAGTCTTGTTATGTACTCTGTGGAGAAGAAGAATTTGTTGTTGTTATCTTGTTTTTATTCTTGTCACCACGATGTTTTTTTAAATTTTAATGTGTCATTGACAACTTTCTACAGGTATACAGGGGTACAGGGGTATTCCACAGGTATTTTATCAATTTATTTCAAGTTTGTTTTGTGTTTGTTTTGACTTATCTTTGGATTGTTGCGGTGTAATTGCAATGGGATTGTTTCTCGTTGGTTTCACCCTGATGATGGGCCCAGCATGGAATCCCGAAACGTCGATTTTAATAAAATGATTTAACAATTACTTCAAATTCCGGCTCATTCCCGACTAGTGCCAACTGACAAATAGAATATTATGCGGCCGACCAATACGTCAAACTAGGATTTTGCTCCAAAAATTCGCCTAAAAATCATTCTATTTGTTGTATAAAGTTTTTGTTGAATACAAAAATTGAATTGAATATTATATATGTGAATGTGGAGAAAAACGGCCTTAAGGAACGTTCGTACTTTCTGAATGTAGTAGGAACGAAAAATCTGAATTCATACGATCTCGCGACCACAAGATATCAACGGAGAAACTATGCGCGATGAATCGCAAAAAATTGTCTCCTACCGAATTCATAGCAATTGCAGCAGTTGTAGCGTCGGCGCATGCGCAGTTATTCTAGCGGCGCACTAGTTCTACCTAGTTTCGAACTCATTTCAATTATTAACGTTCAAACATTAATAATATTATTGTTGCATTTCACTCATGAGGTAGGTATATCGAGGTTGACTCCAAGCTTTACTGAAGGTGATAATTTTTAATTAACGAAGTGTATGTGCTCGTAACAACCTACGCTGAGGTTGAAACAGTAGCAAAACCTCATTAGCGTTATTGAGAATGTTTTTACCATATTACGTGAATACTTTCTTTATCATTATGAACAGGCTCAAATCGCTAGCATGGAATTGTGGTAATATGCGAAATATAATAAGTGAAAAAGAGAACGAGTAAGTACGCCTATCAAATTTAATCATCCAACACAGATCCCCCAAAAACACATAATAAATATTAATCAGAATCGCGCTTGACTCATTTAATAAGCCTCGTTTAATTTGGTAAAACGCCTCATCTCAAAATTTTACGGCAATGGGGTTTTCGCGTGATCCAATATTTCGAACGGTACCTCGAAGTGGTGACGCAAAAAGAGGAAATTTCCATCGGAAAAGCCCTTAAAATATCAGGAATAAAGAATATCAGGATATCAGAGATTTGGCGGACAAAACACCTCAACTTACCAACGTTCCAGACAAAACCAACCAAATCAGATGCCATAAACAACTAAATCCGTTTTTTGTATGCTCTTGACTCGAAAAGCCAAAACGCTAGTCAGCATCGTCGATGAGTCGTTTTACCCGCAAATTGTAAACTGTCTGCATCACTTTTGGTTTATTATTTTCAATAATGAACCTTCGGAATCGAGCATCACAAAAAAAATCAACCTCCCCTTCCCCCAAAAATTTGATGGTTAACGTTTCAAGGTTCATAGAATCCGAAAATGTAATTTAAAAAAAATTCTGTCCATCCGCCGTACGCTGTACTGAGCACTTTTCTTAGTTAGCATGAACCAAAATTGACGAAATTCGGTTTATAGGCCCCATTTTGGTTCTAGTTGGTCCTCGAAGCTCGGCATTAATGCACTCATTCCTAGGGGGTGAAAAATAGGGGTTGAAGTCTCCAGGACGCCGTTCTCTCGAATTTTTTTACGGTATTAAATAATAAATTCTCGAACTTGGGAGTTTTTTAAGACCACCCGGAGCATTGTACGTCCAGCCGTTCGTTCACAGTAAGGCCCAGAAGTTTGCACCAACAGGCATTTTCAACAGGATGGTGAATAAAATTGTATACATTCAGCCCAAATATCATCACTAGGGACGCGCTAACAATCCGGAATTTGCCCGAAATCATCATTGCTAGGGAGCACCTGATTATAATCAAGGATGGCTGTATGAAGTTGGTTGTTCTGTGATATTATTTCATTTGAAAAATGATGGCTGTTTTGGAGTTGTTGATAGTTAGTGAAACTCGAACAAACGTTGAAGTATTATTGATGGGTAAATTATTAGTCAGTGTAAATTATTACACAACGGTTCATTGTACCACCTACGTAGAAGGGGCTGGAGTTTGTTGGTAGGTATGTTTGTAACTCTTTTCACTCCACATCAACAATTTACCTATAGAACTTCATTATTTGCGTTTCTTTTTGCCATTTCAGTTAGTTTTTTTCATCGACAGAATTATTTTAGCAACATTTAACTCGTGATTTAGGTAGGTACCTAGTAACGAGTACGGGGTTAGGTACTGACCTACGGAGGATCTGTGATCTACATAATATTTATAGATAGACTACTACATATCATATAGACGGGTTATCTACACAGAGAGCTGTGATCTGTAACAGAAGGCTATTCTGTGCAAAATAATAAACCGTTGTGCAGGGATTTGCAGCGTTTTTTTAAAGTGGTCTGTACTAGCACAATCGTGAATTTGTTTTTATGCTGACGTCAACTTGGTGATCATTCATCTTCGTTCGTCGCATTTGTCACACAGTTGGGAAGCCATCAAGCTTTGCACAAGTTGAGTCGCAAACAGTTTGGGTGTTTCAAGTTGTAGGGACTTGGCAAACAGGGCATCGCGATTGTCTGTTTTTGGTGGAACCCTCCCCAGTCCGAAGTATCTCACTCCGACATCGACTTTCAATTTCAAATGTACCGGAGGAAGAGCAAGATATCTCAATTTAAACTCCGGGAAATCGCCAATCAACTTCAACGTAGGTCAAACCTTGAAACCCCTCAGTTACCATCACGTTTAACCCTCCCTCACCGGCCGCAGGGCCCTTGCCGCACTCTACATCATCCCCTTAACATCTGGTTTTCCCATTTAACCCCCTCGGGCGGTTGTCGGGGGTTAAAGTTATTGTTGGGAGGCCAGTTGGGACAGCTTCCTCCCGTGTTGGAACTCTAATGGAGTTTGAGGATTCCAGGAGTTCATCCCGCGCCTCCGGAGCCCGCGGAGTAAGGTTTCTCTGCGAAAAGGGCCATTCATGCGGGGTGACACGAAGGGTGAAGGTCCGGAAGGTAATTAAAAGCGGTCAGGAGAGTCCATACGTGAAAATACATCGTTTTTCCACAAAACTAGAATAATTATGTTCCGAAAACTGTAGGGCAGCCGGGAACTGTCCTGACTCAGTTCATGGATTCTCCAAGTTAGTATGTTTGTACGGATTGTTGTTGGTGGCGGGGGAGAGGAGCTACATTGAGTAATAGGATATTGATTGATAATAATCAGTGTGTCTACTACAAACCTATTCTGGAACTTTCCCGATGCAGATCCTTTCGGAGCATTCTGACGCCATCAACAGGGCAGAGAAATGATGAGTTAAAACGCGACCAATTTCGGAAAAAGAAAATTTACCATTTAAATTTAGTCAAGAGTTGGTACCTAGCTTGAAATGCCCGAAAATGGTACTTACGTATGTCTGTAGGATGGAGATAAGTGGTCTGTAGGATAAGTGGTATGTCTGTAGGATGGAGATAAGAGGTCTGTAGGATATGTGGTATGTCTGTAGGATGGAGATAAGTGGTCTGTAGGATAAGTGGTATGTCTGTAGAATGGAGATAAGAGGTCTGTAGGATAAGTGGTATGTCTGTAGGATGGAGATAAGAGGTCTGTAGGATAAGTGGTATGTCTGTAGGATGGAGATAAGAGGTCTGTAGGATAAGTGGTATGTCTGTAGGATGGAGATAAGTGGTCTGTAGGATAAGTGGTATGTCTGTAGAATGGAGATAAGAGGTCTGTAGGATAAGTGGTATGTCTGTAGGATGGAGATAAGTGGTCTGTAGGATATGTGGTATGTCTGTAGGATGGAGATAAGTGGTCTGTAGGATAAGTGGTATGTCTGTAGGATGGAGATAAGAGGTCTGTAGGATAAGTGGTATGTCTGCACGATGGAGATAAGAGGTCTGTAGGATAAGTGGTATGTCTGTACGATGGAGATAAGAGGTCTGTAGGATAAGTGGTATGTCTGTAGGATGGAGATAAGAGGTCTGTAGGATAAGTGGTATGTCTGTAGGATGGAGATAAGAGGTCTGTAGGATAAGTGGTATGTCTGTAGGATGGAGATAAGAGGTCTGTAGGATAAGTGGTATGTCTGTAGGATGGAGATAGGATGGTGATAAGTCACATGGGTTTATTATTCTGTCGGACATACCTACAGAAATTTTGGCTGTTTATTTATTGTTTCTTTCATGCGCAATAATTGAAGTAGCTTTTTTGATGGTTTCCATCAATTTCGGCCTCCAAAAACACGAATTAGGCTCCACTCTTTTTCACAAATTATCCTTGATCATTGATGGTGCCATTAATTGTCTTGATTCGCCTGTTGCTAGTGTTACTATACAAATTTATGTAATTTCAGACAATTTCCCAGGTTTTTGATTAATAAAAACGGAATTTTGGGAGCTGAACCTTCGTTATAACCTCAGTTATTCACTGTTAGGTCAAAATCGACTTCATATTCGATCTTCTCGCCCTAAAAAACATGGAAAATAATACCCCACAAGTTCACTAAACCCTAAAAAAAAATCCCTATTTTTACACCCATTTTCCCCCTGTAAAACCTCTGATGTATTTCGATCGGGCTGCCGAGCTTCGGAGCACAGCTAGGACCCAAATGTGTTCCCAATTTGTATGGAGGAACGTCGATTTTAGACAAAAATTTAACGTAAATTTAAGGCTGAAACTTCTTTAGAACCTCAACTTTCCACTCTTTGGTCAAAATCGACTTCATATTCGGTCTCCTCGTCCTAAAAGCATTGAAAACTATACGCCACAAGCTCACGCTACTAAAACACCAAAAACCCCAATTTTTTACGCCAATTTTTCACCCATAACACCCTTGGGTATATTCCGATGAGGCTGCAAAGTTCCGGGACACAACTAGGGCCTAAATGAAGCCTGTGTGCGAAAGAACGAGGTTTTTAGACCGAAAATAAAGTAGATATTGTAGAAATGCGAATTGAAACAACTCCACTAATCCCTGTTTACCAACTTGTTGCCAACCATGTGTATGAATGTTTTTACACATGTTGAGTTTCCAGCATCTTTTGTTAAAATTTTCTATTGGTTAGAGTAGAGCTTGGAGTTTCTGCTTTGCGAAAAGTGGGGTGATCGTGAAATCCCAACCGTGAACATTCAGAGAATTGAAAGTTTAACCAAGGACAATTATGACACGTGGAAAGTGTTAATGGAAGCTCTTCTAGAGAAAAGTGATGGTATCCTATATGTCGACGGAACAATTCCTCGTCCAACAGTACTTGCAGGCGCTGGAGAGCGAAATTGCCGAAGCTAGGAATTGGGATCGAACTGATAGAAAACATCGAGCAGACATACTTTTAGGAATCTCTCAGTCTGAAATCAACCAAGTCAAAGACTGTAAAACGTCAAGAGAGTTATGGCTAAGGTTGGAATCAATATATGTGTCAAAAGGACCTACCAGAAAGGCATCCTTAATGAAACAACTCATGCTACACAAAATGGTAGACGATGATGATGCTAGAACATTTTTGGCCAAGTTCTTTGATGGAGTGGACAAACTTAGATCCATGGGAGTAGAAATTCACCCCGAACTATTAACGATCATGTTGTTGACCGGATAGTTTTGACAATTTCAAATGCGCGGAAGAAGCGCGAGACGATCTCCCAACCCATGAAAATCTCAGAATTAAAGTAATTGAACAATGGGACTCACGAAAAGAAAAGAATTGGGACCCTAACGCTATGATAGCTAAGAATAGGTATTGTAAACCAGATAATGACTCGGAAAAGAAAGAGAAATTCAAATTCGAGTGTAATTTCTGTAAGAAACCAGGCCATAAAGCAGCCAATTGTTACAAAAAACAGTCAGCAAAAACCTCTGACGAAACATTACTGGCATGCCCATCGGAAATGACACGGCGTACGGACACTGCATTTTTGGAATCTGCGCACCTTGAAACACAAAAGAAAAAAAATCGAGGGGGTGTTACAAGCAGTTTTTGCTGAGTGAATACATAGGTGTATTATTCACAGAATAATGAACCAAAAAATCCATGTTAATTTCAGTCGCCAAAATCATTTTTTCTCGAGTACCTGTCAACGTGGTGTTCATTGAAAATTAAATAATAAATAATCGAATTACTCTTGTTGATTTAATACTAATGAATGATTATATCAGTAAAAGCTAACCAGTAACGTTCATGGTTCAACGACTCCTCGAGCCCTCTCGAGCAGCGGTATTCAGGCCATAGCGGACCTTTTCATTAAGCAGTTCGTGTGTGTGGGGTATGTCGCTGTTGTCCTCGTTCTTCTTATACGTACATAAATTCTCTGTCGGTGCAGACACCGTTCAAATGCCTACTTATAATTTCAAGACATGTACAGCGATACATAGTGGAGGTACACCATAATAATTGGTACCTAGACGTTCACCAATTATTGGTAGATGGTTGCCAATTATTTGACAATCAATTGCGTTTACCAATCAATAATAAAATTATTGATAACAACCCAAAGTTGTTATCATTATTATGCTGATATTCAATCATAAGCGAAGAACTGATCCACTGCTCTAAACAATACAGCGAGCCGTAGAAATCGTTCGAATAATCAAGTGAAGAGCAGTTCATTCCCGTATATGCATGATTTAATTTATTGTATAGCGTAATTATGTTATGAGGCTCGACTTATTCACTTTGATTAGGGCTATTCGACTTATTCAGTGTTATATTAGGCCTATTTATTCAAATAGCTAAAGAATAGATACTAACCATAGTAGTATTGAAATAGTAATAGTTTGAAAATAGTATTGAAAACTACAAAAATAATATTTGCACATTTTCTGCACCATATTGTTCAAATTTCAACGATAACTGCCTACTTACGTACCCAATATACTTCAAAATTCTGTAATTGCGTAATTATTGGTAGAGGCACTCTATTGATAATTAGGCTCGGCTTAATTATACCAGGTACAGAATTGCTCTACCAATATTAATTACGCACGTACAGAATTTGAGGTATATTACGTACCTAGGTTGTTATCGTTGAAATTTGAACGACAGTATGGTACAGAAAACCTGCAAATATTATATTTGTAGATTTCAATACTTTTCAAAAGGTGGGTTCAAGACTATTATGGTTGATATTATTTATTCTCTAGTTATTTGAATAAGTAGGCCCATACTTATATTTATGCACCTGATGATTTTGTCGTTTTGGGTATTTGTGATTGTTGCATTAAGCACAAGATTAATATTATATTGGCGTGCATCATTAATTAATAATTACCTAATCCGTTTGCTTTCAGATCAAAAAGAAGGCGGAACTCAAATCAAATTGGTCATCGACTACGAAAACAAGGACCAAGCCCTCTTCAAACCTATGAGGTAATGCTTTTGTCTTGGCGTGTATATGTGTATGTGTATATTTCATTAATATTTAATTAAATTATTGCAATTTTCCTTAATTTCTCTGATGTTCGTATGTTAAGACGTTTTGAAGGTTTTAGGATCTATTAAGTTGGTTGCTGGTGCATATTTCGTCATATTTTCGTATATTTTGCATTTATTATTTTCGCATGTTCTGAATATTTTTGCTTCTCACGTACCTAGTTTTCAAAACGGATTTGAAAATCTCTGCAAAAATAGTTCTGTTTATAGTTTAATGGCCTGACACAAAGCTGGGTACCGGAGGGCCAAGTGAAAGTACTGTAGGCAGATGAACAACAGGTAGGTATGCATTGGTTCTTATGGAAGTGACGGCTAAACCGCTTACTGTTTATCCTGGTGGCTGTTCCCGTGTCCTAAGGCCACGTAGACCTGGCATTTCATGCGTTCCCTTAATTTTTACTGCTACTTACCTGATATCATTGATCACACATATTCAGCTTTGTTGCCCTTGAGAGTTGTTTGTAATCCTATCAGGTCTCTTTGAGACTCTGTAGACATCAATTGTGTACGTCTCTGTACTCATTACTGTAGCTCGGATTTTGAAGTCGCTAAAAAAAGCCGTTTTATGCACCTAAAATATGTTGTTTGAAACTTGAAATATGCAATTAAGAACGCAATATGCAACTAAAAATTACTTATATCCCGTAATATTCGTTTATTTCTAACAGGAAAAGTTTTTTAATTGTAGATTCATACGGATTGAAATTTATTAGCATACCATTCATAATGACTCGACCTGACGCAGAAAAAATTACTCAAGTGTACTCTGCCATTGTTTAGCCACCAAGAAAAATAATTTCAAGACTACCAATTAACGAAGATTCTCTATAAAGACGTGGATAGGTACTGCAGTGGACACTGAAATGACGAAATGGATCAATAGGTATTTCCCTGTGAATCCGACGGGAAAAAATATAATTGCTTTTGAATTATAAATTATTTATTTAATTTTAATGTTCAATCGTATTGTAGGAAATCATTTGGGGCCTCACCCGCTCACATAATATCTTCATAATTTGAGTTCTTTACGATCATTTTTACGGTAGTTTTTAGCGAGGCAAGGATTTCACGTTCGTGCACGCGCAGATAATTGCAGGACGATCGTTGCGGAATTTATATGGGAGGTCTAGGATTCAACCACCTCAGCTCGTTACGAATATTCGTTATTTTTGGATTTGCGGACACAGAAGGGCGCGGAACCAAATTTGTTCAGGGATGCCGAAATCGCTGAACTAGAGAGGAAATTTTGATTTTGGAGGACAAAAATTGTTGTACTCCCGAAAGTGATCATAAGGCAGGCATCTTGGTGGACTTGAATGCAAAATCTGAAATAGTCAGTGCCAGAACGGTGATCTAGATAGAGGGGTTTGGAATGTAGAAAGAAAATCTCCGGAAAAAATCGGCGGAAAAAAAATCCCCAAACGGACCTCTCGGGGGAAAAAAAATCCCCGGCGTTTGTCATAAGCGGAAAAAATCCCCGACGTTGAAAGCTGCGAAAAGCAGAAAGTTCAGCTTATTGATTTTGAAAAAACATATGGATTTTGAAAAAGCAGCTATGAATGCTATAAACAGGACGTTTTTCCGGAAGTACAAGTGCTAGGCTGCTTTCGGTTTATTATTTTCAGTAATGAACCTTTGGAATCGAGCATGAAAAAAAAATTTAACCCCCTTCAAAATTTGATGGTTTACGTTTCAATGTATGTAGAATCCGAAAAAGCAATAGAAAAATGTCTCTCTGTACGCCGTACGTTAGCAGTTTTCTTAGTTACCATGAACCAAAATTGACGAAATTTGGTATAAGTCCCTTTCGGGGTCTAGTTCGTCCTCGAAACTCAGCGTTACTATCATTCATCTCTAAGGGGTTCAAAATAGGGGTTGAAATTTTCAGAACGCGGTAGCTTGAAAACTTTCAATAGAAGGGTATGGTTTTTTTTACGTTATTAAATTTGTCTTGAGCTAAACAATTTTTTGAGACCACCCGGAGCATTTTATGTCCAGCTGTTCATTTGTAGCAAAAAGTTTCGTCAACATGATCGTGAATCAAACGTTATAAATCCAGCCCAGATACGAGTATCATCACTAGGGAGCACCTGATAGTAATCAAGGATGGCTGTATGAAGTCGAGTTGGTTGTTCTGCGATATTATTTCATTTGAAAAATGATGGCTCTTTCGAATTTCGTTGATAGGTACTTTTGAAACATGAACAAACGCTGAAGTATTATTGATGGGCAAATTATTACACAACGGTTCATTATACCATCAACGTAGAAGGGGCTGGAATTTGTTAATAGGTAATTTTCCAACTTGAACAACCGTTGAAGTATTATTGATGGGCAAATTATTACACAACGGTTCATTATACCATCAACGTAGAAGGGGCTGGAATTTGTTAATAGGTAATTTTCCAACTTGAACAACCGTTGAAGTATTATTGATGGGCAAATTATTACACAACGGTAAATTATTACACAACGGTTCATTATACCATCAACGTAGAAGTGGCTGGAGTTTGTTAATAGGTAATTTTCCAACTTGAACAACCGTTGAAGTATTATTGATGGGCAAATTATTACACAACGGTAAATTATTACACAACGGTTCATTATACCATCAACGTTGAAGGGGCTGGAGTTTGTTAATAGGTAATTTTCCAACTTGAACAACCGTTGAAGTATTATTGATGGGCAAATTATTACACAACGGTAAATTATTACACAACGGTTCATTATACCTTCTACGTAGAAGGGGCTGGAGTTTGTTAATATTATGTACTTTTGCAACTTGAACAACCGTTGAAGTATTATTGAAGGACAAATTATTACACAACGGTAAATTATTACACAACGGTTCATTATACTATGTACGTAGAAGGGGCGCTTATACAGGTAAATTATTACCCAACGGTTGATTATTTGCCTTATGCTTCGTGAACAACTACAAATAATTAATGATTGAATTAATGAATCCCGCGCATTTGTATGAAACTTTACCCGGGCCGGCTCCAGTACTCGATTTAGGGCTTTCTTGGGGGGGGGGGGAGCTCGAGGGTACTGTCCATAGGGAACTGTGATCTACGCAGAAGGGGCATCTGTACAGGTAAATAATAAACCTTTGTGTAATAATTTGTAGCGTTTTTCCATTTGTGTCAAAGCTACTCCAAAATTGACTAAACAAACTGACGGTCGGGTACGCTGAAGTGGACGTCACTGATGAAGAGAGCGTGCTCGATTTCTCAAGTAGTATAGCCAAAAATATTGCATATAGTCGCTCTCATCGATCACCACCACCATCTTAATATGATATTATGTATAATTATGTGCTGTAGTTATAACGTAATTTCGTGATTTTTAATTCCGGGGATTTTCATTCCCGAGGGGTCCGTTTGGGGATTTTTTTTCGGTAATTTTTTTTTCCGGTGATCGTCTTAACGCTTACCAGGGGTTGTTTTTTTTTAACCACTGTGTATGAATTTTAGCGTTTTACATGAGTGGGCGTTCACTCAGACATCGATTCGCTTTTTGCACACTCCTCTGTACCTATTACCATAGTCCAAATGTGTCAATTTGGAACACGAGCGGGGATTCGTCACCCCTCACCGACCCATATCCGTCACATTACCGTTGACCGCAAACTGTTGAGGTCCGCGCTCACCGGTCGTCGGGGATTGAACGCACGCTTCGCTCGCTTCCCGCGATTTTGATAACGGTCGAATTAAACCTTCGGTTGACCGTAACCTCGAGGGTTAACCCTGGTGTGAAACTGCGGTCGAGCCGTTGGGGCGTTTCTAAATTGAAATGTCATCTATAGGCCTATAACGTCTGTCGGAGTGGGCGTACAGCGTATTGTGCCCAACCGGTGGAACCACTCTCAACCATCCCCTCATGTACACTAAAATGTACCTACTTATTCATGTTTTCGTACACCATAAAACGCTGCAAAGCCCTTATTTCTATTGGACATACCTACAGAAATGTTGACTGTTCATTTATTGTTTATTTCATGTGCAATAATCGAAACAGCTGTTTTTGATGATTTCCACCAATTTTGGCCACCAAAAACACGAATTAGGCTCCTATTTTTGGCAGATTATCTTTAACCATTGATAGTGCCATTCAGATGTCTTGGTTCACCTGTTGATACTATTTCCAGTATTATTATACAAACGTATGGTGATTTCAGACAATTTCCCAGGTTTTTGAATCATAAGAAATGAATTTTGGGAGCTGAACCTTCGTTACAACCTCAATTATTCACTCCTTGTTCAAAATCAACTTCATATTCGGTCTTCTCGCCCTAAAAAACATGGAAAACCATACTTCACAAGCTCATGTTCACTATAACTTTAAAAAAAACCCCTATTTTTACACCAATTTTTCACCCATAACACCCCTCGGTGTATTCCGGTCGAGCTACCGAGTTTCGGAACACAACTAGGACCCAAGTGTGCGGGAGAACGACGATTTTAGACCAAAGTTTAACGTAAATTCAAGGCTGAATCAAGGGAATGAATTTGGAATCAAAGGTAATGATGAAGGGAATAAACTGGAATCAAGGGTAATGAAACAGCGGACGTTTTAGCGAAAAATGGTGCTTTGTTTGGTGAGAGCAGCGCAGAATCTCTGCCCCACACTGATCTCAAACTACGATTCAGAGCCCAACTCCTCGAACGCTGGCAACAATACCATGATGCATACCCATCTGCAAACAGACACAGAAATGTATTCCCATCGGTCCAAAGATCGCTGTGGTACCTGAAAATTGATGGCAAAGGGAAGAGTTTCTACTCTACGCTGTCCCGGTTGAGAAGCCGGCATGGAATACATGCAATGCCTCCCTCCGCAAAATAGGTCAAGTTAGTGAAAGTACGTGTGAGTTTTGTGGCGATATACTAGAACTAGAGGATTTGGAACATATCATTTTTCTCTGCCCGCAATACATTACCGACAGGCTACGTATGTTGAGCAGCCTCGCTGGTCTTGTTGCAAATCCATTTAATTTAGACGTTTTATTAGCTGAAGGAAGTGAAGAAGTTTATTCCATTATTTTCAGATTTTGCAGTGACATTCATCGCAAAATTCAAGTTCACTACCTACCTTTTATGAAGTTTATAATCTCGTTTATAATCTTGTTTTTCTAAACTATATTGTAATAATACGTAAATAATACTGTGTGTTGTATAATATGGTAAAACACTGGCTGTAAGGTTTCATGCTGATGCTAAAATGAATATTAAAAAAAAAAAAATTGAAACTGTTAGAACCTGAAGCATTCACTTGCTGGTCAAAATCAACTTTATATTCGGTCTCCTCGCCCTAAAAACCATGGAAAACAACCTCACAAGCTCATTCAGCTGTCATTAGTTGTTATGGTTGAGGATTGTGACGATGAGCTGTCAAAATTGCACGTTTTGTTTTATTATTTTCAATAATGAACCTTTGTAATAATATTTGTGTTTTAAATTATTTATTATTTGGTATTTTAGTTTTGATGAAATTTCCCACCACCTTGGTGACTTACCATCCACATCTGCCTATGAAGTGGGCATCAAAAAAAAATCAGGTGTAGGCAGTATGTCACACTTATCCGATTTTAAAGTTTTTTCCAGTATGTGATGCCTGTAAGGTATTACGCACCAATAGAATATCGCCTAAATATTGATTACTAGCCGAAAAACATGGTTTTTTACCTTAGACATGGGTTAGATACACTGTATTGACCATGTGGAACACATCTGAAACCATCTTGTGATAACAGTACAGAATTGTCGAATCCACAATTTCAAATTGTAATTCACAAAACTTTGTGATTTGTGGGTCAGCTCGTTGTTTGGAAATGGAATCCATATTATGAATGATAAACGTTGATTTTTTGCTGATTCCAAGTCCTCGAAATTCCGTAGAACGATGGAAATTTCCGTACGTCGTCCTAATGAAATTTGTAGAATGGTACGTAGAACTTCTTATCGCCAGAAACACGAGGCTGTTCCCGATAAAAATCCCACTTCAGGTCCTATTTCTTATAATGTCTCACCATTGCAAAGTACCCAAGTTTCATAATTGTTGAACCCCACTTGGCCATTCCTGGTTCAAATTGGTTTATGTCACATTCCATTTGAATTCTGAATATTCTATTTTAAATATTTTATTCTGAAGAGTAGGTATTGTAGGTACATATTTAAATGAATTCAGGTGTAGCGTCATCATCCCAGCTCCTATTACAATTTTTCACTTTTCGATGGTCATTGAAGAGAAATGCTCACGTCCCCACGACGTATTCCACAAGTTTTATCTAATGTTGATAACCGTGTAGCTGCAATGTTCAAATAATAACAGACAGACAGGAAAATGATTCAATGGTGCCATCGTACAAGTGAAATAAATGGCGGAACGAAACTGGTGTTGAGTTTATTGTTTATTTGTTTATTTGAGTACAAAACGGGCTACGCCCAATTTAAATATTAAATTACAATGTATACGTCAGCTGGCCGGATGTACATTATGTATTTTTACAAACATTATTGGTTCTATAGGGATGGATTTACAAAGGAGGAGACAATGAAAAAAATAAATGATGGCAATGATAAAGTAAATAATACTGGGGGTAGTCAGAGGGAGGATGATGAGCGGAGAGCGTGGATTATAGAATTCCTGAAAGTAGTCTCGGAGCCATGGAAAAAATCTAGTTGGGGGGCCAGCCCTAGTACGTAATTAGCTTGCCTTGGAAGCCGAGTTAGCGGAAGTGTCGTGGTACCCCTCAAAATTCTAGATTTACCACTCCCGTGTAATATGGTAAAGATTTAACCAAGTAAACGAAGGGAACGAGGAGCTGAGCGACGCCTCAGGGAAAGTAGGAGGAGGGTCCCCTCCATCATCCGTCACCGCCCCTCAACGGTTGTAACGGCTGTTGATGGACGGTGGACAGGGTGAAAGGGGCCTTTATAAGCAGCCCGGCCAGTCCAACTTTTCATTAAACCGACTGTCCCTCGACACGCGACCTCTCTCGACCCTCTCACTCTCTCTCTCTCTCGTCCTCTGCCTCCTACCTTTCCTTGCACCTGCTGTGGTGGTAACTGCGTGGTATTTTATACTTGCTGTGGCGGTAACCGCGGGGTGCCTTCCTCTCTTTCATCTAACACCTCTTGTGGTCGTCACCGCGGGGTATCTAATACTCGCCGTGGTGGTAACCGTGGGGTGCTAGCAAGACTCCCAAGGAGCACTCCCTCTCTTTCATCTACCACCTGCTGTAATGGGGTGTTTTATACTCGCGGTGGTGGTAACCCCGGGGTGCTAGCAAATGAGTCCCAAGGAGCACCTAATACCTGCTGTGGTGTAAACCGCGGGGTATTATTTTCCTTCCTACCCAAACCTACCCTCCATATCGATCACCACATACCCTAGCCATCATAACAGGAGGTATTCCTTGTTTAGTTGTAGCGTCCAGGTAATTAAAATGAAGAATTTGAAACCAGTAAACAGTGGACTGAAAAATAAAGTTTTTATGGAATCTTCCTGTTGATTTGTGATGATTTGTTTGGTACTAAAGGTTTTCAGTTTTTCTGTAGAACCGAAGTCACTTATCGAAAATCCGTATATGAAACGCAAGGATACGTTGATCTGGCAGTCCTGGCTATTTGGTGAAACAGCAGCGGTACAAAGTACAAGGAGATTTCGTACAATATATTTATGTTATTCATACGTACGGGTAAGAATTCAATTATTTATTGAACTATTGTAAGTAGCAACGAGTAACAATACACAGAAGAAACGCTCTTCATCTCGTTATACGTCGAGGCAGCTCAGTAGCAAGCCGTAGGCAGGTAATGGAAACTCGTGCAAATACCTTCAGCGCCTTCCAGTTCGTTTTTTGACGTTAAAAGAAGCCGACGTGTTCAATTTCTTTCGTGATTCGCGATCAAAACTCAACACTGGGAACCGGTCAATGAGAAATGCTATCAGTCGTGAAGCGAGAAAGTACATTGACACTCATACGAATTTTCACTTTCAAATAAGCGATGTTCCATGTCGTTATTCATCTGGAAGAAACTTCATTCGAAGCAAATTCTAGGGAGATGATACAATCAGGGATTTCAATTTCCTGGTAGGTGCATCGCTGAAGTGATGAAATAACGCTTTATGCCCATGTACAGTTGATTTGTTGTGACCGTTGATTTGAATCAATGAAGAAAATCATACTGCAAGCCCTGGTGGGGAGTGAGGAAGCTTTCAAAGGTCCCGGACCCGGAAGGACTCTGAAGGTTTCCGAGTTTTTTGCGTATATCTCCGTGAATTGAATATCAGTCCTAGCGAGAAATACCAAATTTGCAAACTGAAATACACTAAAGTAAACTAAATTTTGCTAAATCACAAATTTAAAGTAGTCAAACTTTTCTACAAAAAATGTCTTATTCACTTTTGTTGTAGGATCAACACTGTCAAAGGCCATGCGAATTAGACCAAAAAAGGTCGTCCCCCCCCCCCCCATATTCGTGTAAAGCTGGAAATGAGCTTGAACCACTTTGCACGTCCCAAGTAAGAGTAATATAATGAGTTCGAGACGGTTTCTGAGTTGGGCTTGCCTTTTGAGAGCCAAAAAACCGCAAAATTTGTGCACTTTGTTCAAATTTTGGCTGACAGCGTCGTTATTTACAGAAAATTTCACTGGCACAAAAAGTAGAGATCATTAAGTTTTGCGTCTCATAACTTCCCTAAACATCAAATTTGGTTCAGCTGTTCGGTCGGAATCGGCAGTAAAAAATAGGCAATTGGAATCGAACATGAACAAATTTGTTCAACTCCTCCTCAAAGTTTGATGGTTTCCGTTTTAAGGTATGTAGAATCCGAAAATGGAATTTAAAAAAATGTCTACCCGTACGCCGTACTTCGCACTTAGTTACGATGAACGAAAATAAATGAAATTTGCTATGTGGGTCCTATTTGGGGTCTTGTTGGTCGGCGAAGCTCGGAGTTACTGTCCGTCTTCTGTAAAGGGGTGAAAAATAGGAGTTGAAAATTCCAGGACGCCGTTATATCGATTTTTTTACGTTTTTAAATTGGTCTCATATTGAGGAGTTTTTTGAGTCCACCCGGAGCCTTGTCCGTCCAGAAGTTCGTTCACAGTAAGGCCCTGAAGTTCGTTAACATGGTCGTGAATCAAACTGTATAAATCCAGCACACATTATATCATTGCTAGGGGAAACAAGGTTATGATCACGTATGGCTGCATGAAATCGATATGGTTGTTCCGTGATAATTATTATTTCATTTGAACAAGGAACGTTATGCTTCATGAACAATGGTTCCTACATAATTGATTATAGAATTCTTGAATCTACCGCGTATTAGTTATTAAACTGTAATTCCTCGACCGGATTCATTGTTCGATTAGGGCTTGCCTTGGTTAGTGACGTTGGGACCACAGAAAACAGTGATCTACGCGGAAGGGGCATCTAGACAGGTAAATAATAAACCGTTGTGTAATAATTTGCTTCTTTTCTCCCCATTTTGACTGAAAAGGTGTTTCACACGCCTGCAACTAAAAAACGATTGTTTTAAAATTATAAATGTCAGATAGCTAAAGTTAGCTATCGGATAGCTGCGGGCTAATAACCTTGGACAAAAGAGAAAAGGTCCTTTGCTGTAGGAAATTTCGTCTACTTGTGGTTTGTAAAAGGTATAATTTTTAGGTAGGATCGATATTTACAGGTATATACGCCAAAAAAGGTGGGCAAAAACACCGTTTGAACAGCTCCTTCACCCCCGCTCGCCCACCAGTCTCCAGGGTTCTAGTGTGATGTAATGTAGGTACCTACCAACCAACAACCGTGCCAGATTTCCAGGTTTTTTTTCTGTCGATCACAATTTTTTTTTCCAATTTGACTGGGCTAGTTGGGATTTTAGAAAATTAGATAGGAATCTGTATTTAGCGCGGATTGAAGTATTCAGAGTACATTTATTTTATTTTTATTTTTTTGTTGCCGGAAGATATTTATTTACGCCGTAGGCTTCGCTAGGTGGGTCTTGAACCCTATGATGCTCTGCGTAAAATTGGTTTATTTTTATTTTTAGTAATTAATTACTTTTTTTAATAAATGAAACTCCCCTCAAAGGCGGAGGGGGCACACCATAAAATACAAATAAATAACTAAATCAAATCATGGGGAGACGCCCAGCGTTACCCGACGCCGGCACGTGGCGGTAAGGAAGATGAAGGAAGTTGGGAAGAGAAAGTGGGATGAAAGGAAGTGCCCCTATAAAACGACCACCAGTTAAGGTATGAACCGTGGAAGACGCGGGTGGTGATACCGCGGAGTACTCCCGCAGAGATGCACCAGTAACTACAACAGTAACACTACGGTAACAGTTCACAACAGTAACTACATGTTCATATTTCCCTACTCCGTGGACATAGAGGGTAGTGCATCAGCCAAAACGTTTGAAAACGACGTTGAACTCATAATTTATCTAAAATAATGAATGAAAGAATACAGCAATTTGTCCGTTATACGAGAAGGTTTAGTTTTCAGACGCTGTGTGTGACGGATAGGCTATCCGCTACGTCCGCAGCAAGAAGAGGAGAAATATGAATATGTATTTCGGTCGAATTATGAATGAAGAAGTAGTTAAAAGGTGTTTTCTAGAGCCATTCTGTTCGGGTGTTGTAAGACTGTGATGTGGATGTTGAAGGGCTAATGACTGATGGCCACAGGGAAATCTGAACCAGTCGTTGACTGATATAATTATAGTACTGTTATAATTTGGTCGCTAAGGACAAGTTTATATTCCAAACTGGTTTCAAGGACGATTAACACAGACGATCCTCCACGGTATCGGCGAAGGATTTTGGTTTCTGCATCGCGTCCTGTCTCCGCAGGGAGTTGAACCACAGGACAACCTCTTGTATTGTGTAATCCGTTGAAAAGATTCATTTCGGAGTGAATCCTCAATGTTGTAGTGTATTGTGTGGTGGTACGTGCTGGTGTACGTGTCCATCAGGTTATAAGGTAAATTTAGGTAAATTTGGGGTCACCACTGCGATTCAAAAGCGATCACAGGGAGCTGGTGTAAACGTTTTTCCTAATATAGGGCCGGGAGGATCGTATTACTAATATCCCGCGAGCATGAACCACAGCAGATGGTAGTTGCTCCTTCAGAATCTTTTGCCAGCACTCCGCAAGCATGAACCACAGCAGGTGCTAGATGAAAAAAATGGGGCCTAGTACTAATATCCCGTGAGAATGGACCACAGCAGATACTGGTTGCTCCTTAGGAGTATTTCGGAAGAGCGACCTACTACCAGTTTCCCGTGAGCATGAACCACGGCAGATACTGGTTGCTCCTTAGGAGTCTTTCGAGCGCCCCGCGAGCATGAACCACAGCAGGCGCTAAAGAGGACGGATCTAGTACTAATATCCGGCGAGAATGAACCACAGCAGATATTAGTTGCTCCCAAGGAGTCTTTTGACCAGTACCCCGCGGAATGGACCACAGCGAGTGTCAGAGGAAGGCTAGGAAAGAAAGAAGTCTCACGTCGTGGGTCGAACCGCCGAATGAAAAGTTGTGCCAGAAGGGCTAGTTTTATAGGGTCTTTCCCACCCGTATCCCGTCCACAGTCGGCCGTTACGCCCGTTGAGGAGCGATGGCGGTTGGGGAAAACCCTCGGCGTCGCCTAGCTCAGCGTTCTCCGTGTTTATTTGGTAAAATCTTACAAAATTACAAGGAGTGGTTGCTGTGAGGTAATCACAACGTATTGTACACTGTAACTCCCTCGTATTGCGAAATGTAGGTTAAACGAATAAATGAATCAAAACTGTAAAGACCGAAAGCCTAAGCCTCTAAGGTCAAACACTTCAAAAAATCATTTGTTGGGGGTAGACAGTAGAACTTCCCCTGATAATTCTAGTACGTAGTTCTTGTGTCTCAAGTTGGGAGGACAGGAGTTGCGAAGTGTTTTGATGACCGTCCTGGCAAGAGAGATAACAACCAATAATTTTCAATCTCGCAACATCGTTTAAAAAAGAAGAAAAAGAAAAAAACCTTTTTTCCCAGACGATCCTCCAGATATCTTTGAAAATCTAGAGCTGGAAGTCGTTAGCTTGCACAAGGTCTTTACTGCGAACGCTGATTGAGCATTGTGTCGTCGGCGGGGGATTTTCTTCTTTCGCAACTTCCGCGGGTAAAACCTCAAGTTTATCCCTGAGAACTGGATTAGAACTTACTACAGATGTCCAAATGTACGAGGCAAACTCGGTTCTGGGTACGATAGGAGAAATTATGCAAGTCAATTCAAACAACATAATTCCACAATTCATACCACTTTTTTTTAATTCTAAAAAAGTGCAAGACAATTCGTACCACATGATGAGGAGTAACCATGACTTCTCTTTATAATATTTTCCAATTTTTAAATTAAAGCAGGTTCCATTCTAAGAATTTCGTGACAAGCCGCACTCTCCTGCGATGAACGGTTCTTTTTCTGTGACCTTTCAAAGTTTCGGCAACAAGTGACGTCATTGCACCTCTGTCCAGTGTGACGTCACTTGTTGCCAGAAATTTGACAGCTCATAGAAAAAGAAGTATTCATCGTAGGACAGACAGTGCAGTTGAGCTCAAAATTAAAACCACATTAAAAAATAAAAAAAATTAGTTTTATTGCTTTTAAAAAGCCAACCTTTTTATAGCCAAGGCCGTTATAGTGCTTTCTGAATCCATCCCTTGCCGTTAACATTTTTTATAGGTGTCGGTCGCGCCAACTAAGTTGAACCTCAACGTGACAAAATACAACCTGTTCTGAAAACATTTTCTGCGAATCAGGAGACCTAAGCCAAAGTACTCTCTACTCATTTTTTTCAAATGGGTAGTATACGAGAGTGACCTATCAGATTGGATATTTTGCCAATTTCGTCAACAAGTGGAGGCTCAACTCAGTTGATGCGACCTATACACCTTTTAGCAAATTTTCGAAGAAAAGGAAGCTATTGTTCTCGGTCCAAAAATTTTAAAACTCGAATTTCCGAAAGATTTTTATACCAAAATCCGTTTCAGACCATCCTGAATTCACTGCCGAAAGACACCAAAAATTATATGTATATATATATATATATTTATATATATATATATTTATATATTTACATCCTGCTATCATAGTGGCATCCGCACATAACGCGTTATTGTGGCACCCTTGCAATCCAATAATATATATCGAATTTTTAAGGCGTATACTGGTCCATTACATTGATAGAAAGTGATGGGTGTAATTTTTTTCTTGAAATTGGAAACAGAAATGAAATCCCATAATGCTATCATTATGGCATCTTTTCATTCTTAGATCAATACGGCACCCGAAGTATACATTATCCGAATTCACATCATTGCAGAACCCACTTGTGTATACATTGAACATAGTGCTATCAATATGGCACCATGCGCTGTTGCCAAATCTCTAGTGGGGAAAGCATTTAACCTGGTAGTGTAGAATCGTGGCCCGGGGTGACCATGTAGATCTTAGTAACCCCAAAGTTGGCGGCAACTGGTCCTCGTCTCAGGTGGGCACCAATGCAAGCTTTTCAAAGCTTGTGCTTACTCGACCAGCGATTAGCTCTTCACCTCTCATAGTAATCATGCGAAGTCTACAGGGACTAAAGATTGAGTAAGGTCCGAGTAAAAAGTTCCCCCCGGGATATACCCATTGAGTTAAAATTCAGGGTTATAAAAGACATTTAATTTAATTGTTGGAATCCATCTCTACAGTACCCAATACGGTCGATTTTTCAACTCCCACATATCCCCTACCTATTTCTGGATGGATAAACTTGCAGCAAGGAAATTAATTGAGCTGTGTATGTATTAAAACGTCACTGTTTCATTAGAGTAAACATTTGTATACGTACCTATAAGGAACATCCTAGGCCAATAAAATTAGGATTTTTCCAGGAATTAATTGACGAAAAATCGGAAATCGTTTTAGTACCTTCAGATGATTCTAAATAAAAGTTTAATACCTTCAGTTGATGCTAAGTAAAAGAATCTGCGTTTGCACGGTCACAGGTAGTGAGCTTAAATTTTGAGAGCAAAAACACCGACATTTTGGCACTTTCTAAATTTTTTAGTTAGGTATATCTTCCAAACCGTACATCCTACCTTCCACCACTAGAACCAAAGATCATTAAATTTGGCATCGAATCACATGGTAGCTAAGGAAAGTGCTAAATACATCGTACAGCGGACGGACAGAAATTTTTTTATTGCATTTTCGGATACTACATACCTTGAAATGGAAACTTTCAAAGTTTAATGGGTTGTGGGAGGGGGGGGGGGGTAACAATTTTATTTATTCGTCCTCGATTCCTAAGGTTCCTTATTCATAATAATAAACCCAAATTAATGAAATTCGGTTTGTGGGTCCTATTTGGGGTCTGAATGGTCCATGGAGCTCTGCTGTAAGGGGAGAAAAAAACGCTGCAAAGTCCTTGTCGCATGGTTTTATTATTCTATTGGACATACCTACAGAAATGTTGGCTGTTCATTTATTGTTTCTTTCATGTGAAATAATTTAAATAGATAAGTATTTCTGATTGTTTTCACCAATTCATATTCGGTCTTCTCGTTCCCAAAAACATGGAAAACGATACCTCAAAAGCTCATTTTACTAACATGTTACTAAAACACAAAAAGTACCTATTTTTGTGCACATTTTCACCCATAACACCCCTCGGTATATTCCGATCGGGCTGAAAAGTTTCGGGACACAACTAGGGCCCAAATGGAGCATGTGTGCGAAAGATCGAATTTTTAGACCTAAAATGAAGCCGGTACATGTGATACGGCGGACGGACATAGCATTTTTGGAATCTACGCACGTTGAAACGGAAAAGAAAAAATTTTGAGGGGGTGTTATAAAAATTTTTTGCTGAGCGAATACATAGTAGGTGTATTATTCACAGAATAATAAACCAATAGGGGTTGAAATTTTCAGGGCTCCGTTATTTCAGGGCTCGTTTTTAAATTGATCTCGAACTTAGGAATTTTTTGAGACCACCTGGAGTATGTACAGCCGTTTGTTCACATTATGGCCCTGAAGTTTGCACCGAAAACCTTCGTCAGTATGATCGTGAATGAAATGGTATGCATCCATCACGGATGGCTGTATGAAGTCGAGTTGGTTGTTCCAAGATATTATTTGATCGGAAGAATTATTGTTATTTATTATTTTTCTAATTGGTAGGTACCTACTTTGTAGCTTAACACACGCTTCATGAATATCAACAAAAATAACTTATTAATCACAGCATTCTTGAATCCACTGCATATTTATGAAACTGTAACTGCCCGGCCGCCTCCAGTACTCGATTTAGTGCTTTCCTGGGGGTCCAAGAGGGTAGGTATTGACCACAGAAAACAGTGATTTAAATTATACACCGTTCTGTAATAAGTTGCAGCGATTTTGTTCTTCTATCTATGGGATAAATTAGTACTATTTTTTCGGGTTATTATTTTCAATAAAGAACCTTTGGAATCGAGCATTAATACAATTATTTTGAAAGCGTTTCAAGGTACCTACATAGAATCCGAAAATGGTAAGAAAAAAGCTGCAAATTACTACACAACGGTTTATGACTTACCGGTACAGAAACACGTCTACGCTAAAGACCACTGAATTCTGTGGTCGAAACCTACCCTCGTGCGTCTCCCAGGAAAGCCCTGATCGCCTAATGGATCCAAATGGGCCATTTCAGTTGATAAAATGGGTGATGGATTCAGATTCAAGACCTCTACCAAAAGTGTAAGGTGTATTTTTCGAATTAATTTTTTCAACTTGTATGAGATGAATTTCTTGAGTCTAATGACCTGATCTGGTCTTATTCGGAAGTGGCGTATGTTGAAAATGGGAATAAAAAAGGGGGAAATCTGACCCATTTGACCACAATTTCTTTAACAATATAAATGTCAAGTGGGATGAAATGTGCTGGCTGAATTCGGGTGGGAACGTTCTGTAAATTCCGAAATTTTAAATTTAGGAATCTAAATCTTACGATCACGTTTGCGTGTTGCGTCTTATTGCCGAACGTCAGAGATGCCTCTGACTTGTCAACATTTCGGGGTATGTCTGTACTGCGCTGCAAGCCGCAATCTTGGGTATTTTGGCTTGAAACTTTGAGGCTAGCCTCATTCGGCCTTCCAAATTTGCTATTGGTGCCACCATGTTACCAGTGGTACCATCTATCAGAAAAATGTGTTTAGGCCTCCAGAATTTTCTGTGTAGTTTTGGTGCCACCATGGTACCAGGGAACGACGCCTGTCATCTCTGTCATCTGTCAGAAAATGTGTGTTTGGTATAGTTTTTCATGTTTTCCGGCGTGCTGAATCGAATACAATTACTTTCAACGCTCTGCCAGTCATCCTTACAGCAACTGCTAAATATTAAGCCATAAACCGCTCCGAAAAATATATATTATTGAGCATGGTTTATAGGCAGTGAGCTTATTTTCAAAATTGCGAAATGCGTCTGGTCAGTGGACCCACTAGTATTATCTGATTCTGCATCATATCCTGAATTGAAAGGCACTTGTCTGCCAACTGAACTAGTAGGTTCAGCAGACAAATTTTAAAATGTCAAGTCTATTTGGCAACCAACTTCTGACTTATTTTACCGCGTTTGTTTCCTCTGTTTCTTGATTCTACACTATATCCTGAACTGAAAGACACTTGTATGTCAACTGTCAAGGCCGCATAGGCTCGGGAGACAAATATTAAAATTTTAAATTTTGGAAACAAACATCTGACTCATAAGACTATTGTATTCCCAAATTTAATCCACACAATTTTAGCGATTGTCTCCTTGATTTGTTGACTATTACTGCAAATGCGAGTCGCGCCGAAACGGCGAACGTTTGATTTCGAATGGCACCTGTTTGAATCATTGGGAAATGTGGCAACAGTACAAGTTCTCCTTTAAATGTTTCTTTTAAAATTCTAGCTTCGATGGTATTGTTCATCATATTTTTCAATGAAAGCCTGGTACCTTAGCAAAGTCATGCTGAATTCATTGAGGACCCCTACCTATTGGTTTATTAGTTGTGGGGGGGGGGGGGGGATGGGTGTAAAAATAGGGGTTTTCCAGTGTTTGAGGTTTTGGTGAACATGAGCTTGCGAGGTATCGTTTTCCATGTTTTTCAGAGCACGAAGACCGAATATGAAGTTGATTCTCCTAAAGACCAAAGAGTGAAGAATTGAAATTGTACCTAACGTTCAGCTCCCGGATTCATTTTTTATGGGTCAGAAACCTGGGACATTGACTGAAATCACCATAAATTTGTACAATAACACAAAAAGTAGTATCAACAGGTGAATCAAGACAGTTAAATGGCACTATAATTGATCAAAGATAATTTGTAAAAAAAAAAAAAAAACGTGTTTTTGAGAAACGATACATGAACAGCCAACATTTCTGTAGGTAAGTCCAGAAGAATAATAAACCCATGCGACAAGGACTTTGCAGCGTTCCTATATTGAAATATTCAATTCACAATTTTAATTGGTTGAAAAGAAATTGCTGCATGAAACCGAGTTGGTTGTTCCGCAATATTATTTCGTTTCGAGGAAGATGGTGTTTTCGATTTGGTCGATAGGTACATACTTTAGCAACTTGAACAAAAATTTGGTTCGATGTATGTCTATCCGTTTGCGTCCGCAAACCCTTGGCACGCGCATAATATCCTCAGTTCGAATCCGATTTTGGCAACATTTGCGGGCTGGGATATGGGGCATCCTTATAGGAAAATAATAAACCGTTGTTTAATAATTTGCAGAGTTTTTACGTTTCTTCCCGCCAGGTCCTTTTCCTAAATATGCGGTAGAGTCGAAAATTGTATCTACAGTTATTTGCTGTAATGCATGAAGCATAATGTGTAGTTTAAAAATAGTAGAACGAAAATTCCTACGCCTAGTTTGAAGAACCGTTCCTAAAAATGCCATCGAAATCGGGCGGTCAAAGAATGATAGAATACGACTGTATAACCGACTTTGTACTAACCTAGCTTCTACTAATACTTCTACAAATAGGGAAAAAAGAAGTCGTGAGTTTTTCAAAATTAATAGGTAACGCTTTATTAATAGGTAAGGCTTCTGTACTTGTCCTCAGACGGCAACATGAACAAACACAGGTTAATGAGAAATCAAGTACCTCGATTTTGCGTCTACGCAAGCACAGTGGTCGTACTAATGATCCGAGCGATTTGAAATTCATATGGGACGATCTAGGAGCTACTCCACCCCAACTATCACTGAATTTGAACAAAATCGGGCGGCCGCCGCCGGTAACGCCGAGCTTCGCGGAACAAAAAAAGACCCTCATTGGAACCTACCAACCAAATTTCATTAATTTTGGTTTGTGGTAACAAAGAAAAGTGTCTGGTACAGCGCGGCGTACAGCGGACGGGCAGAAATTATTGTTTAATCTATTTTCGGATTCTACGTGTCTTGAAACGAAACCGTCAAATTTTGAGGGGGCTAAACTTTTTTCTTTTCCCTCATGTTTGATGCCAAAGATGGACTTCATTAAGATGATTCATGTAAGATGGACCGTTCGGGTAAATCTTATACATAGGTAAGCTAAAAACTGGAAAAAGTCCTACAATTTTGAGGTTTTTTGGCAGACAAAAGTTGTCCTAAACTCAAAAACGATTATTCGAAATGAAAAGTGTTATAATAGGTAGGTTACTAAAGTTGTAGAGCACCAAATTCATAGGGGACGACCTAGGAGCTACACCCTCCCCACTATCACTGAATTTGAACAAAATCGGGCCGCCGCCGCCGGTAATGCCAAGCTTCGCGGATCAAAAAAGACCCTCATTGGAACCTACCAACCAAATTTAATTAATTTTGGTTTATGGTAACAGCGAAGCGTACTGCGGACGGACAGAAATTATTGGTTCATATATTTTTGGATTCTACATGTCTTGAAACGTAACCATAAAATTTTTAGGGGGCTACTCCCCCCTCCAACCATGTTCGATGCCAAAGATGGACTTCAAAATATTTAATTGAAATATTAAAGTTTAGATCAATTAAAGTTTTAAATTGCAATTTTAATAAAACATATGGGTGCTTTGAACGCAGAATTGAATGATGTACAACTTTAGTTATATGATATGTTTCATTTGGAATACCCATTTTTAGTTGCAGGCGTGTGAAACACACTTTTCAGTCAAAATGGAAAAAAATTCCGAGTTTAGACCGTCAATTCCAGCCAAACGGCTGAACCAAATTTGATGTTTAAGACAATCATTCTAAGTAGAATTTAATGCTCTTTAATTTTTGTTCGAGTGAAATTTTCTGTAAGAATCATCGTTTGGATGTTATAAGCCCAAAACTGCACGAAGTGCCAATATTTCACGGTTGTATGATGTACCAATCAACAAGCATGCCATACTTCAAATTTTTAGGATTTTTTTCCCGCTGGTACCTTTTTTTCTTTTCTAATTTGACTGGGCTAAATGAGTTGATACTCCAAAAGTGCTCTTCTGACAAGCCCCCATGGCCCTACAGCCCACGAGGGGCTTGGGCTGGTCGACTGATTCTCTGATAACAGTGTTGCCAAATCTCCGGAGGTCGCAATGATAGGTCTTCGTCAATTTTATGATATACTGTGTATATTCTCGACTGGCACCAGCGCTGCGTTTGGAAAAACCGTGAACTATCGCCGTATAATTGTTATCCATCTTGCTATGTTTGTGGCACCCATGTGACAATTTTCAAATCAATATATCTGACTCCTCTTATCGATTTACCCCCTTCTGTGTATCGATAGTTGTTGATAATCGATACCTGCAGCACTTCCGAAGCGTTTCAATTTTTTTCTTCTATTAACCTCCAAACTACGTAGGGATTTCAAAGTGGCACCCTTATACGGATGTCGCATGCACACGGGTGCCACTTTAAATGCAACTTTTCTGTGTGTGGTAGCCACAATGATACCAGGATGTATATATATATTTTTATATATATATTTATATATGTATGTGTCATTCCAGACGATAACTCTCGAAAGAATTGAGATAAAAAGTTCAAATTTGCACGAAAAATCTGTCTTGGCAATCGACAGGCTAAGTTCGAAGATGGGCAGAATCGGGTCACTCTAAGGGGGAGTTTTGGGGAGTTTTAGGGGGGGGAAAATTACCCATAAATTCCCAAAATGAAAAAGTGTGACAAGTGACACCTCATTTTAAAGGTTTTTGTACGCTGAACACGATGGTGAAATCTGAATTGCGATATCTCATTCCATTCTCAAACTGGAGCACTTTGAAGAGCGTTGGAAAATCTACAAACCGAGGTGTTACTCGGCAAAAAATGGAACAAAAAATTTGTTACGTATCCAATACCTACTCTTCTGGTATTCAAAACATTTTTGATTTCCCCCTCCCCCTCCTTCCACCCCAAATTTTACTTTGCGTAAAACTACTCCTGTTTTAATTTTGTATGGTATCAAGTTGGGAAAACATTGGCCGAAAATTAATTTTCAGAAAATTTTAGGCGGAGGAGGAAGATGCCGAAAACTTCGAAAATTCGCTCTTATAGCCATGCTGCATGACTGTGGTTTTTTTTGTCTTTCAGGGCGGTGTCGGACCTCGGCTAAATGATGAAAAATTGCAAATATGATAGGATGAGTTCGAAAGTGAGTAACTTTAATAATGTCAAGGGGTAAAATTCGTGTGATAAAAGTGCTCAATTCACCAAAAATCAATATAACACTCCAAAAAATCGGTGCACTGGTGACTCGAAACGAAAAAAACGCTGCAAAGTCCTTGTCACATGGGTTTATTATTCTATTGGAGTTCTAGAGATTCTTGTTGGCTGTTAAATTTATTGTTTCTTTCATGTGGAATGATTGAAATAGCTATTTCTGATGATTTCCACCAATTATGGCACCAAAACATGAAATAGGTAGGTACGCTTTTTTTTTATCAGATCATCTTTGATCATTGGTAGTATCATTTAATGGTCTTGATTCACCTGTTTACACTTTTTCCAATGTTATTATACACATTGATGGTGATTTCAGACATTTTTCCAGGTTTTTGACTCATAAAAAACCAATTTTGAGAGCTGAACCTTTGGTACAACCTCAATTTCCGCGTCTTTGGTCAACATCGACTTCATAGTCGGTCTTCTCGTCCCCAAAAACATGGAAAAAGATACTTCAAAAGCTCATGTTACTAACATGTTGCTAAAACGCAAAAAGTACCTATTTTTACACACATTTTCACTCATAACACCCCTGGGTATATTCCGATCGGGCTGAAAAGTTTCGGGACACAACTAGGGCCCAAATGGAGCATGTGTGCGAGAGAACGAATTTTTTAGACCGAAAATGAAGCCAGTACACGTGATACGGTGTACGGCGGACGGACATTGCATTTTGGTTTATTATTCTGTGAATAATACACCTATGTATTCGCTCAGCAAAAAATTTTTATAACACCCCCTCAAAATTTTTTCTTTTCCGTTTCAAGGTGCGTAGATTCAAAAAATGCAATGTCCGTCCGCCGTCCGCCGTACGCCGTCCGCCGTCCGCCGTATCACGTGTACAGGCTTCATTTTTGGTCTAAAAAATTCGTTCTTCCGCACACATGCTCCATTTGGGCCCTAGTTGTGTCCCGAAACTTTTCAGCCCGATCGGAATATACCCAGGGGTGTTATGAGTGAAAATGTGTGTAAAAATAGGTACTTTTTGCGTTTTAGCAACATGTTAGTAAAAAACGCTGCAAAGTCCTTGTCACATGGGTTTATTATTCTATTGGACATACCTACAGAAAGGTTGGCTGTTCATTAATTGTTTCTTTCATGCGTAATAATCGAAATAGCTACTTCTGATGGTTTCCATTAATTTTGGCCCCCAAAACACAAATTAGGTACGCTCTTTTTTTTTAACTATCTTTGATCATTGGTAGTGCCATTTAATCGTCTTGATCCACGTGTTGACACTTTTCCTAGTGTTATTCTACAAATTGATGGTGATTTCAGACGATTTCCCAGGTTTTTCACTCATAAAAAATCAATTCTGGGAGCTGAACATTTGGTAGAACTCAATTTTCCACTCTTTGGTCAAAATCGACTTCATATTCGGTCTTCTCGTCCCCAAAAACATAGAAAACGATATCTCAGAAGCTCATGTTACCAATATGTTGCTAAAACGTAAAAAGTACCTATTTTTACACACATTTTCACTCATAACACCCCTGGGTATATTCCGATCGGGCTGAAAAGTTTCGGGACACAACTAGGGCCCAAATGGAGCATGTGTGCGAAAGAACGATTTTTTTAGACCGAGAATGAAGCCTGTACACGTGATACGGCGGACGGCGTACGGCGGACGGCGGACGGCGGACGGCGTACGGCGGACGGCGTACGGCGGACGGACATTGCATTTTTGGAATCTATGCACCTTGAAACGGAAAAGAAAAAAGTTTGAGGGGGTGTTATAAAAATTTTTTGCTGAGCGAATACATAGGTGTATTATTCACAGAATAATAAACCAAGAGCTTTTGAGGTATCGTTTTTCATGTTTTTGGGGACGAGAAGACCGAATATGAAGTCGATTTTGACCAAAGAGTGGAAAATTGAGGTTTTACCAAAGGTTCAGCTCCCAAAATTGATTTTTTATGAGTCAAAAACCTGGGAAATCGTCTGAAATCACCATCAATTTGTAGAATAACACTGGAAAAAGTGTCAACAGGTGGATCAAGACGATTAAATAATGGTACTATCAATGATCAGAGATAATTTATATTAAAAAAAAAAAAAAAATCAGTCATGCAGCATGACTTAATGAGCGAATTTTCAAAGAAATATTCGAATTAATGGCTATGGTTTTGAATAAAGGAAAACTTCGGTCTAAAATTTGGTTTTCTATGTATATTCTCTTCGTATTTATTTTAATTTGTACGTTTTGTCCATCCTGATTCTACCGTTTGTTTATTACGTAATTGTACTAAGTGCTTATTTATTTGATCGCTGTGGGTAAATTCAAGGAGTTGTACTAATCGTTTGCCTCCCCCTTTTTTGCTTCGAACTCTCGTCTTCAATTAATACTTCTCACATTTTTCAATCTGACCACTCTAAGGGGGTGGGGGTAAGAGTTTAAAGATTATCCTAGTTTTGGGTAATTTTTGCGCACTTTAAATGATCTAATTTAAGAACGGATTTAGATATCTAAAATCCGATTTCACTATCGTGTTCAGCGTGCAAAAACCTTTAAAATGAGGGGTCACTTGTTAGAAAATAACATTTTGGGGATTTTTGGGTAATTTTTGCGCACTTTAAATGCTCTAATTTGAGAACGGATCAAGATATCTAAAATCCGATTCCACCATCGTGTTCAGCGTGCAAAAACCTTTAAAATGAGGGGTCACTTGTTGGAAAATAACATTTTGGGGATTTTTGGGTAATTTTTGCGCACTTTAAATGCTCTAATTTGAGAACGGATCAAGATATCTAAAATCCGATTCCACCATCGTGTTCAGCGTGCAAAAACCTTTAAAATGAGGGGTCACTTGTTAGAAAATAACATTTTGGGGATTTTTAGGTAATTTTTGCGCACTTTAAATGCTCTAATTTGAGAACGGATCAAGATATCTAAAATCCGATTCCACCATCGTGTTCAGCGTACAAAAACCTTTAAAATGAGGGGTCACTTGTTGGAAAATAACATTTTGGGGATTTTTGGGTAATATTTGCGCACTTTAAATGCGCCAAAACCCTCCTTAGAGTAGGCCAATTTCGCCCATCTTCGAACTTAGCCTTTCGATTGCCAAGATAGATTTTTTGTGCAAATTTGAGCTGTTTATCTCAATTCTATCGAGAGTTATCGTCTGGAGTGACACATATATAAATAAATATATATATATATACATATAAAAAAGTGTTAAATTTCAGGAATCGTTTTAGAATGGTCTGAAACGGATTTCTATGAAGAAAATTTCCAAAAATTTATATTATTTAAATTTCGAAGCCATTGCAATAGCTTCATTTTCTTTGAAAATTCGCTAAAAGGAGCGTACCTAATTCGTGTTTTGGGGGCCAAAATTGGTGGAAACCACCAGAAATAAATATTTAAATTATTTTATATGAAAGAAACAATAAATAAACAGCCAACGTTTCTGTAGTTTTGTGTTGTGGTAACATGTTAGTAACATGAGCTTTTGAGGTATCGTTTTCAATGTTTTTTCCTCGAGAAGACCGAATATGAAGTGGATTTCGACCAATGAGGGGAAATTGAGGTTCTAACGAAGTTTCAGCCTTAAATGTACCTACGTTAAGTTTTGGTATAAAATCGTCGTTCTTCCGCACACAGGCTCCACTTGGGTCCTAGTTGCGCTCCGAAGCTCGGCAGCCCGATCGGAATACACCAAGGGGTGTTATGGCTCAAAAATGGGTGTAAAAAAAGGGTTTTTCGATGGTTTTTTAAAGGTTTTAATGTACACGAGCTTGTGAGGTATCGTTTTGCATGTTTTTTTTTCGAGCGAGAAGCCCGATTATGAAGTTGATCTTGTCCAAAGAGTGAAGAATTGATATTTTTACGAAGTTTAAGCTCCCAAAATCAATGTAGTGAGTCAGAAACCTGGAAGGTGGCTGAAATCAACATAACTTTGTATAATAACACTGGAGGTAGTTTTAACAAGTGAATCAAGACAACTCAACGACTCTTTCAATGATTTCAATTGGCCTCGCAACACAATTATCTTTAACTTCTGTTTTACAACTGCACACGTTATCAATGTATAAATGTTTTACAAATATGTACCTTTCTTAGATCAAATTTCTATAATGATTATTGACCGTTGTTGTGTTTTAGCAACATGTTAGTAAAATGAGCTTTTGAGGTATCGTTTTCCATGTTTTTGTGGACGAGAAGACCGAATATGAAGTCGATTTTGACCAAGGAGTGGAAAATTGAGGTTGTACCAGATGTTCAGCTGCCAAATTTGATTTTTTATGAGTCAAAAACCTGCGAAATCGTCTGAAATCACATCAATTTGTAGAATAGCACTAGGAAAAGTTTCAACACCTGGATAAAGACGATTAAATGGCACAACCAATGATCAAAGATAATTTGAAAAAAAAGGAGCGTACATACCTAATTCAGTTTTAGGGGCCAAAATTGGTGGAAACCACCAGAAATAGCTATATTTCAATTATTTTACTTGTAAGCAACAATAAATGAACAGCCAGCATTTCTGTAGACCAATAAAATAATAGAATAATAAACCCATGTGACAAGGACTTTGCAGCGTTTTGGAATCTACTCACCTTGAAACGGAAAAGAAAAAATTTTGAGGGGGTGTTATAAAAATTTTTTGCTGAGCGAATACATAAGTGTATTATTCACAGAATAATAAACCAAAAATTTCAATAATAAAACACAAAGAGGGGGTCAAATTATGGTTTTTGGGGGTGTTTAAAACCTGTGAACTGGGTAAAATCGCTAAAAATTGACATCAATCCATTGGCTCAAGGGAAAATACTATTTAAATAATCTAAACATTTTTCATAAAAGAGAGAGGTCAAATTTGCATTTTTAGGGTGTTGAATCGCTAAAAATCGTGAAATATGTTTGACAGTGAGTGAGCAGAGGAGTCGCACGGCGAATTGGACTCACTTGAAAAAGAGACGAAAACGAGAGACTGAAAACATCGATTCTTCTTCAGCACTGTCGAGAAACGGCTTTGCTAGTGGGTGGGGGTCTGCTAGGAAGGTTCGAGGTGACTCACCTCCATCACACCTAATTAGTTTTTTCCATTCCATTCCACACTTTACTCTAGAAATAGGAACCGTAGTGCATACACCTAATCTAAAATTCATTCATCATAATCTCTTGTAGTTGCTTAGCTATGAAACAACCACGCCTCCTGTATGACGAGATACCAACATAATATTACGTTAAACAGATTTAAATTACTCATTATTAATGGAAATTACTTCGACAATTCCCTCATATGGTCATAATGCATGACTGGAACTTTTAAATTTATCGTGAGATAATGTCGATCTTCAAAAATACATGTAAAATCCTACAATATAAAGCACATCGGAAGTAGGTACGTCCCATATGAGTGTGTCTTCAAAACTTATTAACTATATTTTTAAGGGTGGTTTAATGTTTAAAATAAATATAAATAACTTCTGTGTCTTTGATTTCGAAATCTGCATAGAATAAATTAATTTGTTTGTGCAAACAATTTTTTGTTTTTCCTATTTTTTGTAAAATACGAAATTTGTTACCGTACACTACTGCCGTGTAAATCGTCTGTTTTGTGCAAACAATTTTGTTGTTGTTCCTATTTTTTGTAGAATATGAAATTTGTTACCGTTCACTACTGCCGTGTACATCGTCAAGGGGAAGTGCTATTTTACACTAGCTACACTAACAGTGCGCTTAAAATATTAGGCCTAAAACGAATTTATAAATAGGTTTAAAACTCGTTTAACAATATACAGTATACAATAAGTCATGTTTTATTAACGGTCTTTATAGCAGCCGTATCAACTTCAGCAACCATCTTATTTATTTTTTTAAACCACATTTTCTCCGCTTTCACGGAAAAACATTGAATCATGGGCATATTTTTGGACGCACGAATTGACAGTGATTGACTGACTGATTTGGGAAGATCCCCCCACCTGGTCATTTTTACACTCAACAGTCCTACAGAGGCTCCATTTCGAATTTCATCCTCGTAGGTCAAAACAGGAGGGAAATTACCTTGTGGGCTCACTCATTTTCTCTAATAAAACGAAATTAAATGAAATGAAATGATGAATTCAAACAGGAATGAAATTGCCTAATTAGCTTCTGGGAAATCACAGCGTTACATTTTTTCGGTGTCGGAAATTTCTGAGTTTCCTCCAGCCCAAAAACATATTCATGTTGAAAAATACAAACAGCCTGTGTGTTTGAAGAACCTTAGTATTTGTTGCATTATATTTATGCTGTTGTAAAACTGATAATAAATAAGCTTGAATTTATAACACTTTATAATGTTTAAGGCAACTGAAAATGGTGGGGGGGGGGCTAAATATTATCCGCCCAGGGCGCCAGCTACCTGAAATCGGGGTCTGTGCTCGCAAATACCTGCGAAGTTGAGCCAGTTCCCAATTACTCTGTGCACACGAGCACATGGGATAAGGTTTTCATGTAAACGTCCAACGAAACTAATATTCGGGGATTGGGTGCTTACTATCATATATAAGCTGTAGGTAGTTCTTCAGCGTAATCTGAAGCCCAGTCATGTGCCCAAAGGCTCAGCCAGCTATAGAAAAACGTCTGCCAATACGAGTGGGCAGTACACTTGAATCACATGAACGTATAGACTAGTTGGGTAGGTTCATTTTGAAATGGGACCATCTGCGATCCAACCCACGTGTACCCTCAAAATTTCAGCTCTCTACGACTGTTTTTCGCGTAGTTAGAAGCGTTACAAGGAAATTGTCAACATTTCCATGCGCAGATGAAAGTTACTGTACGATTCCAGTTAAATTCATTTGGAACTATCAAAGCATTATTCCTAATCGACCATCTAAGTTTGAAATCATTTCAGCGATATTATTTAGGGTATTAATGAGCTTTTCAAGTATTTCATGTTTGCGCATGCGCAGCCGAAAGTTACCATACTTTTTCAGTGATTTTGGTATGGGACCGTCTGTGATCCAACCCGCACCTACCCTCCAAATTCCAGTCCATTTCGACCATTATTTCGGGTAGTTATGGGCGTTACAAGGAATTACCAGAGACAGACAAGGAACCAAAAATGTTCCTCGATGTCTGAAACGCAAAATGGTTGTAGAAATTTTCATTTTGGAAGACATAAATTTTTTTTACTCAGTCACGAATCCAAGGCTTCCCTACCTTCGGTAGTGAGGAAGCAAAAATTGTGATAAATTGAATAATAGATTAATAAGTACGTATTCCATATATTAATGTAAAGCGTTTTAGCCAGTTTAGCGGAAAACAATAAACCTAATGGGTCCCAAATGTTTCACTCAAATTTCGATCCACGTATTAGTAAAAGTAAAGATGCTCTGTGACGCACTTTTACTTGTTTTTCTCTAATTGACCGTAAACTGTGTGAATATTGTTGTAAAGGGATTTTAGCTCTTGAGTTTTATTTATGAAACATTTCGAGCATACTAACTACTAATAAGAGCACGTAATATCTGTGGCATGTTCAGGATTTCGTTGAAAAGGGGGATTCACTGCTACCTGTCATCGATATAAAAGCTACCTGCTTTCCTCTCAAGACCTTATTCTATAATTAAAATCGTCAAGAGGTTTTAATAAGCTCAATAATCCGGTGAAACCATAATTACCCCCACCACTGAGAGGTACCGACCTCTGTATATAATTGCCAATTAACCATTCTTCTACCTCCTTCCGCCACAGTCCTTTTGTGGATCATTCTACCGTCAATCATTATTTCCAAGCTTTCATCTTTCCCCTTATTAAACATCCATTATTTGTTGCTTTTTTTCCCCGCTGTGGAAAACGTAAAGCTGTAAGAAGAAAAAATTCCGTTGGGATCCACTGAAGGAGGTTTTTATTCTTTAAATTGTAAATTGTGACCGGGGGGATGTTTGAACATAATTAGGTTACTATGAAGAGATCCTTAGATGAGATATAATATTGTTATTCCGCTACCAGCTCCTTACCGAGGTTTCGAGGTGGGACTATCTCATTTCTTTGTTTTTCATATTGTCTCTGCGAGTTCCACAGATAATCGAACTGAAAATGCTTCTAATGATCTTGTCGGCGCAGTGAGGATTCAAGCAGAGAAAAAAACGACCTTTTTCTGTACATTTCGAACACAGTATAGAACTGATGATATGGAATAATAATATTTACAGTTTGGAGGTTCTTGAGGTTTGGTCAGTGACCGAGCGGTCAAGAACCTCATCATAGAATAATAATATTATCAGAAGATTGTTGAGATTTATTGAGATAGGTCTAACCGGAGTAAACCGACTGACCATTGTTGTCAGGACACTGAGCATTCGGTACCACCTTCTCAAAGTTATCGGATTTCAGAGAAATCAGCTGTGTTCGTGGAGTCCGTCAGAGCTTGTTCAGAGTAACCTGGGCATGCGCAGTAAGGGCGAGGCAAACATTCGCTGTTTGTGCAGACCTAGGGCGAGATCCTAGCCAAGTGGTCTGGTGTCCGTGCTGTCCCAGGGCAGATGATTCGGTGTTCGTGCTGGCCACGGGGCTTCCTCCGAGCTGCTCTGAGCAGGCCCTCCCGTGCCCCACGAGAAAACCAGCCTGAGCTCTGCTCTTCCGCGCATGCACCCTAGACCTGTTCGAGCTGCCCGTGCTCTGAACAAGCTCCAGGCTCACCCTGCTCCGAGCTAGCGTGTTCAGAGCTCACCTTACATTAAGCCAGTTTGGGTTCAAGCAAAAACTGAACTTGCTCGGAGCTAGCCCCAAGGGGACAGCACGAACAAAGCTATTTTGTATTATCTACCATGGATACTATATAGAATGGTCCATGGAGGTAGTTTTTATTACTCTTAGATTTTTAGGTTTTCAGTGGAATGAAATTAGTTAACTTTAGGAGCACGATTTTGATTGTACTAGACTATATATAAAAGGTTCCTCTTATCAATTCAACCTGATAACAGGGTGAAGCCGGACGGCAACGCTGTCAGTGGTAGTACAATTCAACTAATACTACAGTAGTGAAGAGGAATTACCCCCTTATTATAACTGTATTAGACTTCTACCGAATCCTGTATTTCAGTATCTTCGGTGTAAGGAGGTTCGTTCTTACTGGATTCTTATGATAGCTGGTTGACCCCTAGAAAACCGTAAGAAACCATCCATGAACCATTACCATCTTGACAAGCGTTTGAGTGTGGTTTTGGTTGGAAATCGAGAAGGCAGTACGTTCCTGTCCGCTCTTTTCTGTGGACTGAAATGGCGATCAGAAAAACTGGCTTTGGAGAGTCAGGAAAACACTGCGAACGCCCGTTCATGGATACTATACAGTCAGAAAAGAGTCTAACATTCACTGCGAACGGCCTATCGCCTTTCTGACGGTCAGATAACCGTCAGATGGACCTGCGAACAAGCCTTAGGTTCATGTCCTTCATGGCTACGACTGGGAGAAAAAATAATAGAGTTAATATTCTTCTTCTTCGTTTTACCTTCTACACTGATTTAATGCGCTGAGTTATATTTTGATGAGTGTGTAAATATCAAAAGGAAATGAATAGTGACAGTGAAGTTATTCAAATCTTGGATTACCGTTCAAAATTATACGTTACATGGTACAGTCCATGGATTATCCTACACGACGATAATTATCGCACACCTGTCAACACTGCTTATTTTGCGGCACTTTCATACAACAACAAGTACTGTTATTGAATTTGTACGTTCAATTTGTTGCGCTTAGAGTTGTTTGGTGGATAACGAATGTCCTCGCTGTGTAGCAGTTTTGATGATAGTTTCTGATCATTTTATGCCAAATATAGTACGTGTGTAACTTTGCGAACTTTCAAAAATTATTTCCCTCATTTCGGTTAATTCGAGGCTGATTTCAATTCGCTTCGTTTATTTCGAGGTGGCTGAGGTGTTTTTGAGTTGAGGGTTTCTTTTTTGGCCCAAAACACTCAAAAACCGCCGCCAATTATGTTTTTTTGCCTAAAAATTGTTCAAAGTCCGGGACCTATAAAACATGGTTTATTCGCGATCACGCTGTGCAGTTTGTTCATAATAGGACGTTGAAGTTTGGCACAAAAGATTTGTTACTCCTCGGGTCAAAATGAGAAAGTTATGAACATGTTGGAAGAGAGAGGGGTAGGTGGTTGTAGTGGTGAGTGGGGGGGGGGGGGGGCAGTTGAATTTATTATGTACATAGACAAGCGAAGTACATGACCGCTAACGAAGGTCGTGCGGCAGTTGATTCCCCCCCCCCCCTTTGATATCCCCCCCGGAAACTCCCCTACCGGACCTGACGGCCACCTAATCAGTGTCATGTAGAATTCAGTAGGAAGCGAAGAAGGGGAATTTGTGGTGGGGGATGGTGAGGGGATAGAATAGCCTTTACCTCGTCGCCCAGTTTCTAACTGGATTACCCCCTCCACTTGTTCATATTCCCTCAAGGCTTACCCGACCCTTCCCCCCCCCCCTCACAAACTCCCCACCCTCGACACAATAATTCAGCAACCCCCCTCCCTCACTTACTACCCTTATCCATCTCATAACCCTCAGGACTGACCAGCTGAAAGGGATTTCCCGTCTTTTCTTCGTGTTAACATCACACGAGGCCGGTCGTGTTACCTAATCTCTAATCCGTTACTAATCCTTTTCCCGCTAATCCTCTTAAAATTATCCCTGACGAACCCGCGTCTTTAGCCCTTTTGCATAGAATCCGTCCCTTAATAAATTTATATAATCGTTAAAATATTTGTTGCATTAGCGTTGTTCGGCTGTTCTACAAAGTTCCCTTCGTTAGCCTTATTGTTCGCATTTTGAATTGAAATCTAATAAAAATCGCGTTATAATCTTTGAACATTAATGCAGCCACCTCAGTAATTTCACTGCAAAGAAAACCGAAATCAGGGCAAATAACGTTGATGAATTTTCAACAAATGAACGTTTCGTTGTGCTTCAACGTAAAAATACATAAATTTACATTGGTGGCACATATGCGGGGAAAATTTGATGAATAATGACAATGAATACAGAGATTTTCGTTGAGTTTTACAGTGTGGAAATTGGCCGGATTTTTCATGAATTGTTTATACATAATATATAAATATTGTTGAAATTTGAATGACTTTGTATGAAATTGTTTTTAAAGCAATTTTGGTTGACCTTTATTGTATGGAAATCAGACGGATTTTCCATGAATTGTTTATACATAACATGCAAATATCGTTGAAATTTGAATGGTTTTGGTTGGTTGGGTGCCATTGAAGAGGGAATGGGGTTTAGGCTAACCAGCACGACACGAAAGTCGTGCCGAACTATATAACTTCGAGAGAATCCGAGCTTACCATTCAAGTTGGTTATAGATTTTTTTGCTCCAAAGGTTGCGTGGGGTTAACAAAAATTGCGTCTACTCGTCGAGAAAATATTAGCATAAAATTAGAGGAGCAAATAGAAACTTGGAGTTTGAAAGAAAAGCCGGGGCGTGACGTAGAGTTTTAATTCACTGCCTCCTAGTATCGGGGAAAATTAAAACGGAATGAACAAGATCGAGATGGAAATATTATAAAATAGCTGAAGTTTCCTCAAATAGACGTTAGACAGACTGAGCGGAGACCTTGATCGCCGAGATCCCTGTGGGTACTATAATAATACCTTACAGCTTTCACACGCACACGCACGCACGCGATCGCGCGCGCACACACGCACGCGCACACAAACCCCGGCCGAGACGTACGCGTAGTACCCGTTCTTTTTCAACATCCTTTATCTTTATTTCGCATTTCCTTCCTTATATTACTACACAATTATCACCACAATCCCCAGCACAATCCACATCCTTTTTGCAGTTACTTGAACTAAAATGTTCCAAAAATCGTCTCATTAGGCTCACTGGAGTTACCCCATTTCGCCCATCGCCTCAACCGAAGCGACTCATTTAACAACAACAGTGGCGGGGCCAGGATTGTTGAATGGATCGGAAATAGAAAAAACTCCAGTCATGCAACATGGTTTTAAGAGCGAGTTTTCAAATACATATTCGTGCTATTGTGTAAGAATATCATATGGCGGGAAACCATACCACTTTTTGTAAAATTATATAATTTTTTCGTGATTTCAGCTATTTTTAGCGATTTTTCACCCCGATCAAATTTGACCCACTTGTTTTTCAGATAAATATTTTTGTCATCGAAATCGTCCGACGTCAGGTGAATTAATATTGATTTTAGCCCTCAATACCAATTTTTGACCACCAAAAATCCTCATTTGACCCCTGTTCTGTGAGAAAAGCAATGAAATGTTATTTTTCTGTCTTTCTGTTCCATACCACATTTAGTGATTTCCTATCAATTGTTTGCAATTTTAGCCGTTTTTAACGAATTTTGTCCCCTAAAAACTCAAATTTCACCCCCTTACATTTGCTGAAAATTGCTCATCTTCGAACTTATCCTTTTGTTTGACAATACAAACGTTTTGGCTAAATTTGGAATTTTCATCATGTACCCAAGGACAGATATCGTCTGGAGTGACATATAAACATCATACTTATATATTTTTGTTACCATCTGGGGATAAATTGAGGATGCTCTGAAACGGATTTGCGTGTAAACAAAATTTCAAAAATTCATGCTCTAAAAATGTTGGACCCATTGCAATAGCTTCATTTTCTTTGAACATTCGCTTATAAGGCTTGACTTTAAAAACAAAGCTGAATGTAAATTTAATAAAGCACTCAATGTTACAGGTCACGTTAGTTAACTGTAAAATAAAACATATTTATTTGGCAACAATGTTAGCGAATTTTCAAAGAAATTGAGGTTATTGGAGTGGGTCCAAAATTTTCAGAACATAAATTTTTGAAATTGTTTTATAGGCAAATCCGTTCCAGAACATAGGTACTGAGTTCATCCCCACATTTGGACGCAATTTATACGTATATTTATATATATTTATTTATGTTTCACTCCAGACGATATCTGATCTTGTGTGTGTGATAAAAATTCCAAATTTCGCCAAAATTTTCTTATTGCCAAACAAAAGGATGAGTTCGAAGACCAGCTATTTTAAAAAATTCTAAGGGGGTCTAGTTTGTTTTTGGGTAAAAACCTGGTAAAAACTACTAAAATTGCGATATAATATCACTGAAAGTGGAATGGAAGAATGAGTAAAGACAGAAAAATACCGTTTCATTGTTTTTCATACAGAATAGGTGTCAAATTTGGATTGTTTGGATGGGTGGGGTGGGGGGTTGAACAATTTGTATTAAGGGCTAAAATATATAGATATTAATTCACCATTTCGATTATAGAAATACTTTTCACATTCATGTACACATTCATATATTTCAGAAATATTCACATTGCTCTTCTGTAATCAAATAACCGCAGTTTAACTGTTTATTCATGTTTGATTTACCGTTTAATCTGTTACTGTTGTATTTGTTTGTCAGTGTTGTGATTGATATCGTTCTTGAAGATTTAACTTTAATTTTTGATAAAGCCCGCTGCACATACGTACTTAACTGTGAGGAAGTCTGTATAACTTGGAGACAGTGCGATCCATACCATTCGATTAGGAGATTGAAATCCTTTTAAATTCATCAAAAATATCGACCGAAATTGCGAGAGCTTGGAATTCTGGAAAATCTCAACCCCCCATTTTCCATCCGGTACTGGCGGTTTTCAAAATAACGGACCAATAGCTGTGCCGACGAATAAAATAAGAAGCCTGAAACAAACGACGAGTCTCAGGAAGCTTTTCGTTGAACCCGCTTTTTCCGAGGCTTGTGAATTCCTTAATACTTCACCTCAGGACTTTTCGGGGCTCAGCGGAAGAATATTTGATGTAAGAGAATGGCAGATGCGTGTTGAAGAAATTCAGTTCCGGCTCTGTGGGTTATAAAAGATTTCGAGGAAGCAGAGTTTTTCCGAATTCATCAACCTCAGAGAGTCTGGTCGTCCGTCTTTTAAGAGAAAATTGCGGAAAGTCGTCTATCATATTGATGATAAATATTCAATCCAAGTAGTTTGACCCAATTCTTACATATAAAAAAAAGTGATGATGTAGGTAGTTAAAAATAAATTTTTTTTTTTTTTTTTTTATAATCGATATATTTGCTATATCAGTAACATAACAACTGAGCTTAGCCCATCAAGTTAGTTTGCTATAATATTATTCAACTGTTTGTAGAGTTTTTAGCCCAGTGGCTGTAACTCAAGAGAACACTCAATCACTACACTTGTCACATTGTCACATCACAAGGTCGAAAGGTTTTGTTCTATCAAGCCGCCGGGTGGCGTTGCTGTTGTCTAGGAGTCGAAGAACTTCTGGATTCATGTGTTCATGAAGCCGCTGTTCGTATTTAATCGCATGTTGCTTTGCCACTTCGCTGACGGAATCCATCTTGAGGTCTCGATGGAGGTCATCATTTCTGATGTACCAAGGGGCGTTGACAATACTCCTCAGTACCTTGTTCTGAAAAGTTTGTATAATCTTGCTGTTTGTCTTTTTAGTACAGCCCCAGAGCTGGATACCATAAGTCCACACAGGTTTTAGGATTTGCTTGTAGATTAGCAATTTGTTGTGTACAGATAGTTCAGAATATCTGCCTAGCAACCAGTACATTTTTTTGAACTTCATATTTAACTGATCTTTTTTTTTAATCACATGTTCCTTCCATCTTAATTTGGCATCAAGAGTCATCCCTAAGTACTTTGCTGTATTAGCGTAGGGGATCTGTTGGCCATTCATCATGACTGGTATCGTTGTTATGTTCTTGTTCGTAAAGTTAGTATGAGTAGATTTCAGTTCATTAAGCTTAAGTCGCCATTTTTTGGTCCAGGCGCTTACATCATCAACAGAATGCTGTAATTTCCTAGTTGCTTCCTCTACTGAGTCACCAACCGCAAGTATGGCAGTATCATCAGCAAAAGTTGCGATTGTCGTGTGTTCATTGCTAGGTACATCACGTGTATACAGAAGGTATAGTAAGGGCCCAAGCACGCTTCCTTGAGGGACACCTGCCCTTATTTTTTTGAGACTGGAGTATTCTCCTTCGTGTTTCACTCTGAAATGTCTTTCGGAAAGATATGATTTCAAAATTTGAAAAAATGGCTTCGGTAAGTCTCTCTCAAGTTTGTACTCTAACCCTTGATGCCAGACTTTGTCAAAAGCTTGGGAAACATCCAGGAAGACACTTGCACAAACTTGTTTCTTTTCTAGACAATTCTCTATTACATCAGTTACACGATGCACTTGTTCTATGGTAGAGTGTTTTTCCCTGAACCCAAACTGGTGGTCGGGGATTAGCTCTTTTTCTTGAACGATTGGTTTCAATCTTTGTATCAGTAATCTCTCAAAGAGCTTAGATATTACTGGTAGTAATGATATAGGTCGGTAGGACTCTTTATTCTTGGATTCTTTCCCAGGTTTCAGTATCATGATAACCTCTGCCACTTTCCAGCAGCGGGGTACATATTTCAGTCTCAATGCCGCGTTTATCAGATACAATAGCATTCGCATGCCTTCCTCTGGTAGTTGCTTAATTGCCTTTCCTGTAATGAGATCATATCCAGGAGCTTTGTTCGTTTTGAGATTGCGAATTTGATTTTTCAGTTCACTGAGCGTTACTGGTTGTATGAAGTGTATATCCGTGGAGGAGGATACCATGGGTAAGCCTCCTTCATCACTGTTCCTGGGGAGTGGCACAAATGTGTTTTCGAGGTGTTCAGCAAAAATCTCTGCCTTTTCAGTAGGACTTTTTGCCCATTCCCCATCATCTTTTTTAATGGGAGGTACATGTTCCTTCGGCTGTTTGAGTGATTTGGTAATTTTCCAAAGGGAATATTCCGTATCTTTTTCCGGATTTAAACTATGAATTAGTCTTAAGTGCGTTTCTTGCTTCATTTCTGCTGATAAATTATCCAGGTGGTTCTTCAATCTATTCAATTTTGTTTTATCGCATGGGGCTCTGGTATGTTGCCATATTCGTCTAGCTTTCCTCTTTTCCCTAATCACTTCACGGATTTCACGAGGATAAGATACATTATTAGCTGCATATGTAGTCTCTGGTGGAGTACTAACCCAAGCTGCTCGTTGAATACATTTAAAGAAGTTCTCAGCTTCATCTTCTAATTGCTCTGTAGATTTGAGGGGCACAGACAAATTAATATTAGCAGATATGTGCTCCCTAAATATATCCCAGTTGGTACGTTGTGTAACTAGTCTGGGGGGATTTTCTTTAATTATTATCGTGTCACTAATTGTGAGAACTATTGCCGAGTGATCTGACATGAGACTTCCACAGTCTTCGACGTGAATGAAGTTGCTTGATATTCCTTTTATTACAAAGAAATCAATCAGATCTGGAATTTTTGCTGTATCTGAGGGCCAGTAGGTAGGTTTTCCAGTGGAGTAGAAATCACTACGTGTTTTTTTCGCGGCAGTGAATAGCTCTCGGCCCTTGGTTGTTGTTAAACGGGAGCCCCAGTACGTATTTTTTGCATTGAAGTCACCACCAATGACAAAGTTTGATCCCAAGCTTTTAAATAGAGATGCGAAGTCCTCTTCTTTAAGACTGTAGCGCGGTGGGCAATAGATAGCTGCTATATTGCATTTTTTGCTATTTACTAAAACTGTTATAGTGGAGACTTGCATACATTCTTCTTGAATACTTTGCTGCACATAGTGACTAATGGCATTCTTGATAAGGACAGCTGACCCTCCTCGTGGTCTTCTAGATGGGTGGTCAGCACGATAGCACTCATATCCTTTGACTTTAATGTGAGATGACTGTGTGAAGTGTGTTTCCGATAAAAGACATATATCTATTTTTTCTTGGTTCAGGAAAATATCTAGTTCTGAGAAATGCCGCTCAAGTCCATTCGCATTCCATGCTGCTATTCTAAATGTATTTTGTATCTTCATGGTTTTTTCAAGGACGGTTTAGGTTTAATACTCTTTTCGAGTGTGGCTACTCTTTCAATTAAGAGTCTGTTGGTATGCTTTTGTTCATTTAGCATTTCGAACATCAAGGTAAGCATTTTGTCGACAGATGAATTCGTATTATTGCCACTCACAACACTGGCGTACGACATAGTATTACTATTAGCATGAACTTTGTGTACGATGCTAGTTTGGTTTTTTTGAGTGTTATTAGATGAACTTTTTTTGTCCGAATTTCCAGGATGGGGATTTTTTGCTCGATCTTTGATTTTTTGTAACTCCTTAGCAACTTCACACCCACGATAGTTGGCTGGATGGGCATCGCCGCAGTTTATGCATTTCGGGTTCACCTGTTGAGGGCATGACGTGGTATCGTGCTTACCTGCACATTTAACACACCTAGTTTCCTTTTGACAATAGGTTTTTGTATGATTGAATCCTTGGCAGTTTTTACACTGCGGGATGAGATTCGTCGTTTTTCGCAGAGGTTCAATCTTGACCCTCATGTCCATGATCGTTTTAATATCATAAATTCTATTGATATCCTCGGTGTTGTCAAAGTTGAGGATGAAAAGAGGAAGGCTCCTCTTTACCAGCACCGATTCTCCCTTATCATCAACTTCTCTAGTTTTCTTTATAAGGTTCACTGCATCAGTTATTTTGTAACCTTTTCCCTTGAGGTCACTCACTATATCATCAGCCTCGCACGAGTGGTGCAACCCTCTTGCAACCACTTTAACGGGTCGCGTGTTTTTATCCTCATATGTGTACCATTGGAAGTTCTTATCTTTCAGCCCAGTGGTTAGTTCCCGGTATGAACCGCTGTCTGGCGCGAAAATTTTCCAAACATTATTTGATAATGCCTTGACACTACATTGCTTTGAAGTTATTGTTTTAATCAATTGATGGATCACACTGTATTCCGCTACTCCAGTGACTGTAATCGGAGGCGGGCGTTCTTCCTTTTTAGTTTTATTACTCTGTGTAGTTTTGGATCCAGCCTTGTTTGTATCTGGCCTGCTAGAAGGACCAGCTACTTCCGGGGAAGAGGTGGCTTTACGCTTTTTGCGGCTTCTTTTCAGAATCCAATCGGTTTCCCTTGCAAGTTCTTCATCATCTGTATTATATTGAATAGGAACTTGTTGGTGAGTCTCCTTGTTATTAAGTTCATTTTTTTTCTTTATGTCTTCCAATTCCTTGGTGACAGATTTCATTCTAATTTGTGTATGGTTTACATACTCACACAAGCGTAGAATGCAATCGTATAATTCGTTGAACGATGAATTGACTTTGTCGTCTTGTTGTCGGTAGGTTTGGGTTCCCGTTCTGTGTTGCGCAAGCCATAGTTTGGTTTGAACGTAATACGAATCCCAATCCGCGGGCTCCTCCGTCCCGTCGTTCATCGTTGTTTGGTAAACATTCACGGCACACTGTAAACTGTAAACATTCACAAGAGCTCTGTCCGATAGATGGTTACCGTTCGGTGGTTCGCGAGAGACTGTTAAAAATAAATAAAAAATAAAAAGTTTCAGTCATGCGGCATTGCTATAAGAGCCAGTTTTCAAAGAAATATTCGTGATATTGTGTAAAAAGACGAATACAACGAGAAACCATATACCACTTTTCGTAAAATTATACCATTTTTTTTCGTGATTTTAGCCATTTTTATCAATTTTTGAACCTTATCAAGTCACATTTGACCCACTCTTTTTTGAGAAAAATATTTATATCATCGGAATCGTTCCTCCGTCGTGATTCACCATCCCACACAACGTCAAGTGAATTAATATTGATTTTAGCCCTTAATAGGTACACATTTTTGATCCCCCCCCCCCCCTCCGAAAGTCACGATTTGACCCCCCCCCCCCCTATATTCTGTATGAAAAACAACTGAAATGGTATTTTTCTGTCTTTACTCAGCCGACCATACCACTTTCAGTGATTTCATGTAAATTGTTCGCGATTTTAGCCGTTTTGACCCCTTAAAACTCAAATTTGATGACCCCCTTGACATTTTTGAAAACTGCTCATCTTCGAACTCATCCTTTTATTCCAAATTTTCGGCGAAATTTGCAATTTTTATCATGGTTTCAAGGATATCGTCTGGAGTGACACATGAACAAAAAATATATGTATATATAATATACTTTTTTTGTGCGTTAAAACCTAGGGATGAATTCAGGTTGCTCTGAAACGTATTTTCCTGTAGCAAGTTATCTAAAATTCATGTTTTGTAACTTTTGAACACATTGCAATAGCTTCATTCTTTAAAAATTCGCTAAAAATATAAAATAACAAAAAATTATAGGGATCAGTAGGCTAAAGCGTGTTTTCTGGACTTACAGCCGTTGGAAAAACTTTGATTTCGAAAATGGAAGCATATATTTACTTTTCAATCTGATTTCTCGACGTTTCAGTTTAGATGCTCCAAAATTATCCATATTGCGGAAGGACCTAATAATTATGTTTCCATCGGTGTCCCTAGTTTTTATTTAAGTTTTTCAAAACGGAGTCATGGTCATTTTATGGCATAAGGGAAAAAATCCGGGAAATGAAGGGTTTTTGAGAAAATTGTCAAAACAGTTTCTGTTGATTGTTTGTTAAAGAATCGTTCCTTTAAGTGTGGGCCTGTATTTTCCTTTCTCCTTGTATTAACGCCCTCTCTCTGATGTATCCTTTAAGATCATTATAGATTAGTGAGAGTAATAGGCCCTTTTGTTGTATAGTAGATGAGCAGTCTGGAAATCCTGTCAAGCCGCGGTTACACTTGCGGTGTTGGGCCCAACACAGAGTATTCGCCCATACTCGCCCGAATATTTACCTATGCTCGGAGTTTGCCGAATCTTGACGCGCACCCCGCACACACATGCGGTGTTGGTGTCGTGGTATCCTCCCAGAACCACCCCTTGTAAACTCGCAAATATTAGATCTCGCAAATAAACTCGCAGAAGTGGGGACGAAAGAGCAGGAGCACCGAGGAACCCAGTGGGGTTCCCCACCATCCTCCACTAGACAGCCCTCAAGGGCTATATAAACTCGACTCCTTCGCCTTTCTAGCCATTCTACGCTCTCCTCTAGTCACTGACTCTCTCTCTCACCTCAATCCTCCTCTCTCCTTAATACCTAAAATATCCCGTCGCAGTGGTGACATCTGTTAGTGTGGAACCTTTACCGGTGACATCTATTAGTGTGGAACCTTTATCGGTGACGTCTTCTAGTGTGGAACCCGCCGGGCACAACCTCATGCCACCCGGGCACAATCTCATGCCGCCCGTAGTGAATCGCAGCCATACTAGTTCACTACAGTTGGCTCTCAACATGTGTATGCACACTAGTTGGCCAATATTCGCCGCCTTTGACTCGGGACAAAAACCGCTTTTTGACCGAGCGTCCCGGAGCACCAATATTTGCGCGCATTCGGGCATTTGTCCCATGGTTACACTTGCGGGAAGAGGTCGACGAATATTCGGTGTTGGGCCCAACACCGCAAATGTAACCGTGGCTTCACATCAAACCATCTACGTACAGATGGAATTGATACCATTAAGTTGACCATACAGTGAGAAAGATGAGTAATGTGCGAAGCAAAATTAAATAGTTGTGGAATGAAAAGAGAATAATAATATAATTATGGAAAGTAGGGAATTTGGCAGCTGTCAGTTTTCGAACCCGAGACATTTGATAAGCAAGAACGTGTATATATGGCTGTGCTTTGCTTCTTGGTGGAGAATTAGCACTGATATTGATGACTGTTAATCAATACCTCAGGCGGAAGGTGCCCAGGCAAGGTTCTTAATCAACAAAGTTGAGAGATTGAACATAGAAATTACTCATGATTTGTATTCCAACGTCTGAGGAATTTATTGGAGGATTTATAGCCTCGGCTCGTGGGGAAGGGGGTGCATGGGTATTTATCTTTCGGATATCCTGAAACTCAACTCCGCTGCGAGAGAAACTGCGAACTCCAGAAGTTGCTTTAGGAGGCCGATTAGCTTCTGAAAAGGTTAAGATAATTTCGGTTGGAAGACGAGAAAACAAGACGGCAAACCCCGGGTTATGAGATTAGGGAAATTAACCCCGTAAAGCCGAAGCGGACGGTCACGGGGGCGGGCGAGAGGCCGAAAATGCAAGGAGACGCGCGTAAATCAGACGCCTGCTGGGGAAAGGGTTAATTGAGGGGAACGGATGAGGGCGAGGGAAAATTTTCCGCGTTAGGTCGGTTGTATTGAGATCAGGTCGGTGGTTTTCCAGGGAGGGGAAATCAGGGGAAGGGGGAGGGGAGGCAATCAGGGGATGGCGGCATTGGCCCCCTGTCAAAACCAATCTGGCGCCCGCTTTTCGGTTCGGGAATTTTGCCGGTTTGACGCGTTCAAATTAATCCAAAACTGGGTTTCGAAATTGTTTGTTCCGAAACGGCTAATTGATTGGTAAACTTTTACGGTTCGGTAGTTGTTTTTGAATGGGAAAAACACGAAGCCGAGATGAAGTTTACCTCGAGCGGGTTGAGAGATCCGATGCAACTTAACAAATCAACAAATCTAATCACAGAGCCAGTCCAACTGGATTCAAGATCGATCCGCTTGGGATTTTACTTCCTCACTACCGAAGCTACAGAATTATGTATACCTATTTTACTTCCTCACTACCGAAGTTGAATTTAGATGCAAAACTGTTGTGTAATAATTTGCCGTTGTGTAATAATTTACCATTGTGTAATAATTTACCCATCAATAATACTTCAAAGTTTATTCAAGTTTCACAAGTACCTACCAACAAAATCCAATAGTCCATCACTTATCAAATGAAATAATACCACAGAACAACCAACTCGACTTCATACAGCCATCCTTGATTATAATCAGGTGCTCCTTAGTGATTATTATCTGGGCCGGATTTATACCGTTTGATTCACGATCGTGTTGACGAAGCTTTTTGGTGCACACGAACGGCTGGACGTACAGTGCTCCGGGCGGTCTCAAAAAATTGTTTAGCTCAAGACAAATTTAATAACGTAAAGAAAACCATACCCTTCTATAGAAAGTTCTCGAGCTACGGCATTCTGAAAATTTCAACCCCTATTTTGAACCCCTTAGAGATGACTGACAGTAACGTCGAGCTTCGAGGACCAACTAGACCCCGAACGGAACCTATAATCCGAGTTTCATCAATTTTGTTTCATGGTAACTAAGAAAAGGCGGACAGACAGAAATTTTTTTATTGCAGTTTTGGATTCTACATATACCTTGAAATGTAAACCATCAAATTTTGAGGGGGGGGGGGGGGGGGGGGTTAGAATTTATTTTTTTTCATGCTCGATTCCAATTGTTCATTATTGAAAATAATAAACAAAAGCTGAATTTGAAATGGAAAACGCTGCAAATCCCTGCACAACGGTTTATTATTTTGTATAGAATACCCTTCTGTTACAGATCACAGCTCTATGTATAGATAACCCGTCTATATAATATAATATGTACTATTCTATACATATTATGTAGATCGCAGACCCTCCGTAGGTTAGTACCTAACCCCGTACTCGTTACTAGGTACCTACCTAAATCACGAGTTAAATGTTGCTAAAATAGTTCTGCCGATGACAAACAGTACCTAACAAAAAGAAACACACATAATGAAGTTCTGAAAAGAAATTGTTGATGAGGAGTGAAAAAAGTTGCATAAGTACCTACCAACAAACTCCAGCCCCTTCTACGTAGATGGTATAATGAACCGTTGTGTAATAATTTACCGTTGAGTAATGATTTACCGTAGTAATAATTTACCCATCAATAATACTTCAACGTTTGTTCAAGTTTCACTACCTACCAACAAACTCCAAAAGAGCCATCATTTTAGCGAATTTTCAAAGAAAATGAAGCTATTGCAATGGCTTCGAAATTTAAATAATATAAATTTTTGGAAATTTTCTTCATAGAAATCCGTTTCAGACCATTCTAAAACGATTCCTGAAATTTAACACTTTTTTATATGTATATATATATATATGTGTCACTCCAGACGATAACTCTCGATAGAATTGAGATAAACAGCTCAAATTTGCACAAAAAATCTATCTTGGCAATCGAAAGGCTAAGTTCGAAGATGGGCGAAATTGGCCTACTCTAAGGAGGGTTTTGGCGCATTTAAAGTGCGCAAAAATTACCCAAAAATCCCCAAAATGTTATTTTCCAACAAGTGACCCCTCATTTTAAAGGTTTTTGCACGCTGAACACGATGGTGGAATCGGATTTTAGATATCTTGATCCGTTCTCAAATTAGAGCATTTAAAGTGCGCAAAAATTACCCAAAAATCCCCAAAATGTTATTTTCTAACAAGTGACCCCTCATTTTAAAGGTTTTTGCACGCTGAACACGATGGTGAAATCGGATTTTAGATATCTAAATCCGTTCTTAAATTAGAGCATTTAAAGTGCGCAAAAATTACCCAAAACTAGGATAATCTTTAAACTCTTACCCCCCCCCCCCCCCCCACCCCCTTAGAGTGGTCAGATTGAAAAATGTGAGAAGTATTAATTGAAGACGAGAGTTCGAAGCAAAACAAAACCATAGCCATTAATTCGAATATTTCTTTGAAAATTCGCTCATTAAGTCATGCTGCATGACTGGTTTTTTTTCAAATTAAATAATATCACAGAACAACCAACTCGACTTCATACTCCGCCAATATAATCAGGTGATCCCTACCAATGATTTTATCTCCGCCAAATTTCCTATTGTGGGCGCGTCTCTGGTTACGAGATTTGGTTTGAATTGTATACAATTTCATTCACACTGGAGTCGAAAATGCCTGTCGGTGCAAACTTCGGGGCCTTACTGTGAACGAACGGCTGGACGTACGATGCTCCGGATGGTCTTAAAAAACTCGCAAGTCCAAGAACTATTTAAAACCGTAAAAATATTTACGTAAAAAAATTGTATAGGCGTTTTGAAAATTTCAACCCCTATTTTGAACCCCTTAGAGATGACTGACAGTAACGTCGAGCTTCGAGGACCAACTAGACCCCGAACGGAGCCTATAACCCGAATTTCATCAATTTGTTTTCATGGTAACTAAGAAAAGTGGCCCGTACGGCGTACGGCGTACGGCGGACAGACAGAAATATTTTTATTGCAGTTTTGGATTCTGCATACCTTGAAACGTAAACCATAAAATTTTGAGGGGGGTAAGAATTTTTTTTTTTTTTCATGCTCGATTCCAATGGTTCATTATTGAAAATAATAAACCAAAAATTGAACTTGACTTGGAAAAAGTTGAATTTGACTTGGAAAAAGTTGAATTTGGTTTGGAAAAGGTTGAATTTGGTTTGGAAAAGGTTGAATTTGACTTGGAAATGGTATATATATATATATATATATATATATATATATATATATATATAATATTACCATCACCTAGCGGGAATTAATCAGTGGCTCATGTTTGTCGTGTAGGGGTTAAATCCAGGGTTTCCCAAACATATTACTGGAATGAGCAGAAGAGGTACTCATCATTGTAATGTCGTCACACGGATCTTATTGGAAGGTTGTACGTGAGTGCTGGGGAGCTGATAACGTCCGGAACGATTGTCGGCCAATCCGTGGCAGGTGAGCGATCCAGTCAAACAATTTCGCGTCGGGACGGACGACCAGGCTTTTCCATTGCGACCTCTCGAAAAGGAATCGAACCCCCGACCTCAATCCCCTCGGGCCCTCAGCCGTTGAAACGCCTTATTAGCCCTTGATCTCACAAACGGCCCACAGCCTCAGGGCGGTTGTGCTGGCGTCGCTCCCTCTCCCCACAGCTTTCATTCAGAGACGCTTTCATGTAGTGACATTCAAAGTTCCCGAAGTGTCTTTCATCGTACCCCTTAAAACACTATACAAGGCGTCCGTAGTAGTTGTTATACAATCCTGTTTCAATTAGCCATTTCAACAAGGCATCCTAAAATGACATTTAATTTTGTTTGTTCCAATGGGGACCCTGCCGGACGCTATGCAAAATTCCATGGATGATGTCTGGAATCAGCGTTAAAAAATACAGGAGAATTTGAAATACCCACCTTAGTTCCAATTTGAAAAAATAAGGAGTGAAGCTGTCCTTGAAATTAGGTACAAACGAATAGGGAAATGGCATAGTAGGAGGACGATTGGAACAAATTAGGTTTAGTAGGTAACATTGAAAGTTATCAAAATTCAATTCATTGTATTCCTTCAAACACTAAAAGTTGTCCGTAGTAGTTATTATTTTTTGTATTGTACAGTATACTGTATGGGTATCCTGTTTGAAGTAAACATTTTAATAAGGAATCCGAAAATTACGTTTTGTTTGTTCCAATTGGGACCTCCGGGATTCTGCGGAAAATCTCATGGGCAAATGTCCATTTACTCCAAATTTTCGGTTTTGTACGCAATTTTGATGGTTGTAAAAACATCGCAAGTGATCTTGCAGTATTGTCCGATGCTGAATAACGAAGTGAAGTCATCATTTTTGGAAACTACTTGAGCGAATGGGTTGAACAGCATGTTGGTGAGCTGTATTGAGAATGGGCACTTCATTATTTTGCAAATTGCGTCCTGTGTGAGTACCTCGTACTCAAGAAGTTGAAATGGTTCCTCCACAGGGATCGGCGTTGAAAAAGACTGCAGGTGTTTTAAGTACCCATGTAATTTCCAATTTGAAAAAATAAGGACTGAAGCTGTCCTTGAAATTAGGTACTAATAGAGAAATGACATAATAGGAGGAAGATACAAATTAGGTGCATTTAGGCGTGTACTCGTTGTTGTTGTACATATGTCAAATTATCTTGAGAGTGTAAACTTGGAGATTTTGAGGAGCCTGCCTCTTCCGCGATGTGTTGCATTATTATAATTATCCCTCATTATTATGTTATTATTATGGTATTATTATGTTTATGATGTCATTATTATTATTATGTTAGACTAGGTGAAGGATGGGGATCTTGAGGTTCGGTCGAGAAATAAAATCAGATGGGTTTAGGCCGATGTTTCGATGTATTTGTACATCATCTTCAGGGCTACAAGAATGAACCGAAAAAGGAATGTTACACTTAAGACTATAGCAAAACAGAAGTAGGTGAAATGCAATTCAAATAACCAATATACCAAACCAATATATCCAGTCCACTACAATCCACCAAATACCTACAAAATATCCAGTCCACAAACAACAACAACATCTGCAACTTTATAGCATCCGTATTGCTACTATAATCAATATTGTTAATATCCTCCTTATCTTTGCGCATACACTGTCAGCACATACGTTATTTCTTCGTTGTTATAATATAACATCGATGTAAGTTAAGTAATCTCAATTCATCAGCCGTTCACATAATCATCACTGGGAACAACTGCACATAAGGTACCTACCTACGTTTGTATTGCAAATTACTGCAATTTCCCTACATTTGTATTGCATTTCACCTACTCCAGTTTTGCTATAGTCTTAAGTGTAACATTCCTTTTTCGGTTCTTTCTTGTAGCCCTGAAGATGATGTACAAATACATTGAAACGTCGGCCTAAACCCATCTGACTTTAATTCTCGACCGAACCTCAAGATCCCCATCCTTCACCTAGTCTGAATATCAATGGTCAAAAACCCGAATCTCCTATTATTATGTTATTTTGTTGTTATTACCATTATTTTTAAAAAAATTATTATGATGTTATTGTGGTATTATTTTTATTATTATTATTATTATTATTATTATGGTATTATTATGTTGTTATTTTGTTTCTTTCTTTTGCTCATCATTTCTATAGGTACATCTGAAATACGAGAATGAGCAAATAATGAATCCAAAATAGATCTTTTCTTCGGGTTGTACTTGGAACTTTCTTTCCGAGCCCTAGCAAAAACTCGCCAATATGGAACGATGTCCCGAAGCGTATTCTCATCACGTCTTTGGCCCCCACCTCCGATGCTCCGTCTCCCACCTCAGCGAGGTTTCCCTTTTTATCTGCATCGAACCTGGAAAACTACAGGGCGCCAATGGTTCGGAACTAAACCCATCTATTAATGTGTGACATCACTGCGTAGTGAGAGGAATGGTGGAGCCTTCCCGCAGATTTATGGTGTTATTTGGTGTTAATGATCAGAACCGCCGATTACAATAAATTGTAGCAATAAAAATAATAATGCAAAGTCGATACATGTAAATTAAGTCTTACGTATTACAAAAACAGTCTTTGACACAATATAGTTCCCGCTGCAGCAAAAGAAAGAAAATCGTTTTATCCAATGAATAGAAACAGAAATGGTATACTACATGGAGAAAATACATTCAGCAAAAAAGAAATCAGATTTGTACCAATAATAAAAGCGTAGAATAATAATGCTCAACTGTTGGCAATGCCTGTTTGTTGAGCATGAGCCTCAAGCCTACTTAAACTGGCACTAGGTTAATTAGATTAACACTAGTTAACAAACTAAATTGCTATATTCGGTAGAACAGATCATTTTCGTTGTATATTATAATAAATCAAAATAAAACTAACACTCATACACCGGGACGTGATAGGAACCCATACAACTTATTTCAATCAAATATTGTAATAGGCGCTGCTAACGAGTGACAGAATGGCGGATCTTTCCTCTCTCAAAAGCCGGGAAAAGATTTGCTTTTTGAGTTGGAACCTCGAGAATGATGAAGGGCATTTCATTAAGGGCGGTAAGTTCCTATGCAGCATGTGAAGGACGTAGAGTTGGCTTCTAGCTGATGAGGCAATAGTGGTCGGGAATTAAGAGAAAAGCCCGAACCCGCCAACCTCGTAGTAATTATGAGTTGTGTCAACAACAACCAGGGACGGGTATCTATGGAACTATAGAAGCAATGCCTTAAGCAAGTAAGAACTCCTGAAGCAAGGGTACTAGTGCATTATAGGGACGATAAACGCGACTGTCGAGATAATCGAATGTTGCGATTATATATCGATTACTCCTGTCAGAAATGACGCCCGATGCCGAACGCTGTCGCTCAGGATTCCCAGGTACTGACTTCAATTTTTCAATAAGGGCCCGACAAAAGGTAGTAAATAACCAAACATCGAATGAAGTGAAATCGATTTATAATCGCAACATTCGATTATCTTGATAGTCGCGTTTATCGTCCCTATAATTAACTAGTACCGAAGCAAGTAAGAACATAGAAGCAAGCAAGAACTCCCTTCAGGTTCCTCTTCAACATCTTCAAAGGCAATGGCTTGTCAGCGGGGAGGAGCTTCGGTTTATGGGTTTGGAAGAGGTTTTGCATTTTAATTGCATTGTAGAGGACACTCTTATTGAAAAATTGAAGTCTGTGCCTCATAATCGTGTCCACGGTGGTGGTCCTGAAGAGCTCTCAATGATTCCTAACATAAACGAGCACCTCCGGAACATATGTGCTAGGGAGGGTGAGAAGGCGCGAGTGCGAGGAACAACCCCTAAAGGAGGATGAAGGAGGCAAGGACCACCCGCAACACCATTTTTTCGAGTTTGAAAATTCTCTCTGTGGTGATTGAAATGTATGCATGGGATAGGCGAGGTTGTGATGGAACGTGAGGTATCGGATGACGTGCTCGGAAGGTTTCCACCACACCGGTTATATCGTAAAGGCCTCACCAGGCAGGTTCCACCACTCTACGAGATCTTTTCGAGGGAGAAGGAAGGTAGCAAGATAGAGAAGTCATCGACTCGAGGTGAATGCGTAGAAAGAAAGGGTTTGGGAAGGAGCACGGGTTTTATAGGGACTGTTCCACCCTCCTCCGGCCCTCCGACAGTCGTTAGGGACTGTTTGGGGGGAGCCGGCTGTGCATGTTCTCCTGGTCACGTAGATCCCTTCCTTCTACTTGCTTTATTGAGTATAATCTTATCATATAGGTTTGAGTGGTGTAGGCGGGTACCTCGACACTCTCCATATTTGACGAATTGGTACACAAAAGAACGCCGAACTTGACACTTGACAAGAAAAGGCCATGGTAGGAGCTCAACAGAAAGGAAGCTACAGGTCGGCGCATACTGAAGCCCTACTAGCATACGAATTTTAGGTTCGAGGAGATTTCACTTACATGACGATCGAACGTCAAGGCCATGTCTTCCCAGGGTGAATACCTCAGTCCAGAGACGCCTACTGATGATCATTTTGAAGGGGAAAAGTCCTGGATATCGTGGGCCTTGAATCCTGTGGATCCCCTTCAGCATCAGTTTTACGCAACAGACCCGCATAGACTCCATCTCAAATTTCATCATCGCACAGGAAATTACCCTCAGGGCTCACTCTGCTGAAGGGTGGCTCCCCTTCGTTTCATTCTCATCCAGAATTCCTTTTTCGAATGTGTGAGAAATTTACCTATAAAAAAAATAGTGTCTTTCTGATGGCCGTGGTACACATTCAATAAATCGTAGCCTCACATTTTTTAATCACGGAAACTTGGAGTGACTTCCAGTCCGAAACCATAAACATTTTGACGTATTTGGCTCTTCTTTACACGCTGAAAAGCTTGGAAAAGCTATATCGTGTTTGACCCTAACATTCGAGAAGAAGGGCTTGGTATTACGTTTGAACTCGGGTTTGGCGATCGTTCAAGTGTGTTCTTTCAAGGCTTACTCTAATTTAACATTTACTAGTGCGGATTCGCCGTTTAGCGACACCAACACCGAACGTCACAACTCTTGTTCGGGAGGAAAAAAACCCCGTTGCTGTTGCTAACCCGGTTGTTTCAATTAACCCCTTTCAACGCTCTGTTACATATCAGAAGAGGCGCCATTCCAAACGCGTAAAGTTCCAACGTCCAAATCGATTCCCACCCCACTGAAAAGGGATAGGCGAGTGTCTATTAGCAAAGAGAAGGTATAACCGAGAGATGAAAGCGTTTTCAGAAGGGTCCCCTGTAAACCGTTTGAGGTGGATCCAATCATCCGGTGCAAATCCACTTTGTGGATCGTCCCAACCAGATCAGGGACGCTAAATAATTAATTCGATGATTCCTAGCTGTGTTGGTTGGTTTCCTCTATCAAGGAACGCTTTTTTTCCGTTACAACTGCTGCGGTGATGGAGGAAGCTCTCGATGTTGAAGCCTTTTATCTGTGTTCCCTTCTTCCTGCAGGGTCGAAACAATGAAAATCGAGAACAATGCCGTCGCCAATTACGGGCGGTGCATGATTATTCATCCCCGTTTTCATTCATAGATTCAAGAGCTCATTCACTGCAACACGGCTTCATCGCCCCCCCTCATCGCCTCCCCGGGAATTATTTCATGGTCCCCCCCTTTTCAACAGGTGCCCAAAGTTACTTCCCATTGCCCCTCCCAAAAACTACTTCAGCCTGAGTTTCCAATTCCCCATTGAATCACGTACAAAAGAACTGAGTGAATTAATGATAGCCTCCCTCCCGACAACGGAAATTGTCTTTTCGTGGGATGAATATCTTAAGGCCTTTCCTACCCGTTTTTGCCGTTAGATTAGGGGGTGTACCAAGTTTCCACGCCAAAAACTTGATGGGTGCAAAAGTACGTCCTTTGAATTCATCTTCGGCTATAATTATCTTGATGAACCGTCTGTTTGGGGTTCAGAGGGTTAAAAATTGCATTTAAATTAACTGCTGTTGTAAAAATTAACTTTTAAGCATTTAAACCAAAATAGCCGTTATCTAAAGATGCTGCAAATGACATTAGTGAGGTAACTAAATCATCTCTGTGGGCATAACTGGTGATCGGGAGAACTGGGTTCAATTTCCATAAACTGCTTTTTTTTAAACTGCTGATTTTCCCCCAGTTTTATTTTCTTTCTGATTCAAAGTAGTTCTAACCGGCCTTGGCAAGATAGCAGCACTGCAGAAAATAAAGTATCCATGGTCACAACACAGTGGTGGAGAACCTTGTTTTTGTTTGCAGCTTGTCAGGGAGAGGAGGTCCGAGGGGGTTGGGCTGTTTCCGCGTGGAAGTTCGGATCCATCTATTCATCTATCCATCGTTCTCACCCTCCACGATCAGCTCGTATCCTTATCATTTTATTATCAGTAGGTACCTAATTAATTATATAATTAATACAACGCTGGTTAATGGGAGTTTGAAGGACGATTGAGATCCAGGTGTTTTTGAAACCATTGAGAAACACAAGCTTTCAACTGCCCTCAGACAGTCATCTTCAGGTGTACCAGAATTAAGATAAGTTTTCTCATCAGAAACAACTGAGGGCAGTTGAAAGCTTGTTTCCCAATTGTGATGAATTTTAAATTGGCGCATCCATCACGGGCGGCGTGAGGGAGGATGTGCCCGGCTCTGGTTAAGGGCGGACCTCCACCATGCCCGGGTTCTTTTTGGATAGTTTTGCTCAGTTTGGTTAAGGGCGGACCTCCACCATGCCCGAGATGTTTTGAGGGTTGTTGCCTGGTTTGGTTAAGGGCGGACCTCCACCATGCCCGAGATCTTTTGAGGGTTGTTGCCTGGTTTGGTTAAGGGCGGACCTCCACCATGCCCGAGATCTTTTGAGGGTTGTTGCCTGGTTTGGTTAAGGGTGGACCTCCACCATGCCCGGGTTCTTTTTGGATAGTTTTGCTCAGTTTGGTTAAGGGCGGACCTCCACCATGCCCGAGATCTTTTGAGGGTTGTTGCCTGGTTTGGTTAAGGGCGGACCTCCACCATGCCCGGGTTCTTTTTGGATAGTTTTGCTCAGTTTGGTTAAGGGCGGACCTCCACCATGCCCGAGATCTTTTGAGGGTTGTTGCCTGGTTTGGTTAAGGGCGGACCTCCACCATGCCCGGGTTCTTTTTGGATAGTTTTGCTCAGTTTGGTTAAGGGCGGACCTCCACCATGCCCGAGATGTTTTGAGGGTTGTTGCCTGGTTTGGTTAAGGGCGGACCTCCACCATGCCCGAGATCTTTTGAGGGTTGTTGCCTGGTTTGGTTAAGGGTGGACCTCCACCATGCCCGGGTTCTTTTTGGATAGTTTTGCTCAGTTTGGTTAAGGGCGAACCTCCACCATGCTCAAAATATTTTAGGATAGGATCTTTTGGAATTGGATGAGGAGAGAGAGAGAGAGATAAGTCAGCGACTTAAGGAGAGCGTAGAATGGTTAGAAAGACGGAGGCGGCGAGTATTTATAGGCCTGGAAGCCGTCTCCCTCCATCCTCTAGCTAGTACAGGATGGTGGGGACCCAGGTTGTGCCTCGACTCCCCTGTGACTTCCGTCCCCACTTCTGCGAGTTTATTTGGCGAGAACTTAAGTTTACAGTATGTGGAGGTTGTGGTTCTGGAAGGAAGCCACGACACCAATGTTTCAAAAACACCTGGATCTCAGTCGTCCTTCAAACTCCCATTAACCAGCATTGAAAAAGAATTGATAATTGAGAGAATTTATTAATTTTCACAGCTTCAAGGCTCAAGGCCCCAATTAGACACTGTACAACACAATTACTTGTGTTGTAATCTCGTAAATGAATAAAATTCATTTAAAGATACATTAAAAGGTTGATTACATGATGTGATATTGTCGTGATATTATAATGTATAATAACATAAAAATGAAGTCGTTGCCTTGGGCAATTTTCCTCTCGAATTTGTTATTTCACGTTCAGTATTATAACACTAATTAAGTACTTAGTACAATTTAGTCTCTTTTAGGTTATAACTAAGTATTGTGATTTGATAAGCTTTCTCTAGAATAAAATTTTTAAAAGGGTGGGTAATACGCTGAGACTAGTGTATAATTTTGTCATTATCGTTAATTTCTCCAAGGAAAATACCTATATATTTTGTGATATTATGGGAATAGTCAGAAGTTCCGTAGGTACCTACCTAATTTCTATATACAGAATTGCTGTGAATTGGAATCTCGTAAATGAATAAAATATATATTTTGGTTTATTATTTTCAATAATGAACCATTGGAATCGAGCATGAAAAAAAAAATTCTTACCCCCCCTCAAAATTTGATGGTTTACGTTTCAAGGTATGTAGAATCCAAAACTGCAATAAAAATATTTCTGTCTGTCCGCCGTACGCCGTACGGGCCACTTTTCTTAGTTACCATGAAAAAAAATTGATGAAATTCGGGTTATAGGTTCCGTTCGGCGTCTACTTGGTCCTCGAAGCTCGACGTTACTGTGAGTCATCTCTAAGGGGTTCAAAATAGGGGTTGAAATTTTCAAAACGCCTATACAATTTTTTTACGTAAATATTTTTACGGTTTTAAATAGTTCTTGAACTTGCGAGTTTTTTAAGCCCATCCGGAGCATCGTACGTCCAGCCGTTCGTTCACAGTAAGGCCCCGAAGTTTGCACCGACAGGCATTTTCGACTCCAGTGTGAATGAAATTGTATACAATAATTCAAACCAAATCTCGTAACCAGAGACGCGCCCACAATAGGAAAATTGGCGGAGATGAAATCATTGGTAGGGATCACCTGATTATATTGGCGGAGTATGAAGTCGAGTTGGATGTTCTGTGATATTATTTCATTTGAAAAATGATGGCTCTTTTGGAGTTTGTTGGTAGGTAGTGAAACTTGAACAAACGTTGAAGTATTATTGATGGGTAAATTATTACTACGGTAAATCATTACTCAACGGTAAATTATTACACAACGGTTCATTATACCATCTACGTAGAAGGGGCTGGAGTTTGTTGGTAGGTACTTTTGCAACTTTTTTCACTCCTCATCAACAATTTCTTTTCAGAACTTCATTATGTGTGTTTCTTTTTGTTAGGTACTGTTTGTCATCGGCAGAATTATTTTAGCAACATTTAACTCGTGATTTAGGTAGGTACCTAGTAACGAGTACGGGGTTTGGTACTAACCTACGGAGGGTCTGCGATCTACATTATATGTATAGAATAGTACATATCATATTATATAGACGGGTTATCTATACATAGAGCTGTGATCTGTAACAGAAGGGTATTCTATACAAAATAATAAACCGTTGTGCAGGGATTTGCAGCGTTTTTGCTTTTGTTACCATTATCTTCATTTCTTTGCCCTCCCAAATTTTTGCGTGAGCAAAATGGCTTTTAAAAAATATACCATTTCCTTGCAAATTTAGTCTTCGCTAAGGTTATGGCCCCTAAATTTTGGTCACCTTTCTGGTAACGATTATTATTTGTGCAGCGAAAACCTGGGGCTAAACAGCTTGGTTTACACAGATAGGTACAACTCGCTAAGAAGGTACAACTCCATCAATCGTTTATTAAAATAATAGTTATAAAATAATAGTTAAATACGATTAATGACTTCAATTTAGGATAAACAAATACTCGAAGGTCCAACAAAAATTATGTATTAGATGTCAGCTTAAGGCTAAACAAATGGTTATGGCTTATCTGGTCTGACTGATGATGTGATGAAGCCTTGATGACGAGGAGAAGATGAATAATTTACCAGAAGGATGTCCAAGCACTTGAAGCAGCTCCATGCAGGTTTACCCAATTCCTTCGTGTAGGATGAGACTGCACCAAAATCCTCAGGGTACAGCAGTCCTGAGCTCTCCAGGGGTAGTAAATGAGTTTCTGGTGAGGATGCAATGGAACCAAAGCGCGGATGGGCGATATAAGCGGCGATTATCACGGATTTCAAAAACTGACTCAGAACTGGTCTTCACAAGGCTGTTAACAGGAGGGCTCGTTTAAAAGAAGTGAAGTTAAAGATGGCTTCCAGCAACAGATGTTGTTTTCCAATGGCTGCAGCTTGCAAACATGATATGAAAAAATGTCACTCAAGCACATGAAGGAGTCCACTGAAAATTACTTGGAGCTGTCCAACAATTTAATAAATTGATAAATATAAAATTGGGTGGGTAAGTTCCCCAAGAACAACAAGAAAAGAAAATGAGGAATGGATACTCCAGAGAAAACCGTAACAAGCATCCATGCTCGTTCCATGAAGTGAACAACCAACAGCGTGCCATCACTGATGTGTAACAAGATACAGCAACAACACATCAGGTTATTTCAAGGCTAATATTTTGAGGTTACAAACAACGAAATTCAACAAGTCCACGAGTTTGTTGTGGAAAATAAATTCAGAAATGTGAGTGTGATGTTCTGGACAATATTACACGAGGCGAAAATGAAGGTAAGCGCAAACATAGTTATAGAAGCTGTTCAAATCAATAATCTGTCAAGAAAATTACGGTTTCGAAGCCGTAACGCAACAAAAACTTATGTTTCGATAGGGGCAAACAATTTTCTTCCTTCCTAGCCTCGATCCAATGACCTAAAGTCTCATAGGGTGAGTAGCTACCACAGAGCTATGACACCTGACTTCTGTAAGATGATCACAAGCAGCGCCTACAGGCGGAAATGGCCGAACCCCCTCGGCCGGAGTGGGCTCTGGCCAGACTCTCCTGTCAGGGAGCTGATACTTTTGTTCCCTTTTGTTCCATTGGAACCTATGCAATAGACATGGGAGGCCCGGTAGCGTTGAAAACCCCTCCCACGCCAGTAGCTGTACAAATCGGTGTTAGCAAAATTATCAGATTCAGTAGGAATAGACGTTCCATTTGACAATTCCCTCTTAAAAGGCGAAAAACGCAAATGGCGAAGCTGGGCATTTTCTCTCCCCCTTTCGCCCGTAGAACAGGGGTAAATACGAGCAAAAACATTAGCGGCAGATGGAGCGAGGGGGCTCAAGGCATTAGAGAAGATCCTTGAGCCCGTAGGTAATTCCAGCATTAGGTCTCAACAGGAGAAAGGACCTACGAGGGAGATAGATAATGCGGAATCTGAATGGGCCAAAGAGTGCAAAAGATCTACATAATCTCTCTAAATTAACCTGTTAGTCTCTCCCAGTTCGAAACATCCCTCTTTAAATAATTGAATCGTTAATGGCCAACGCGTTAAGGGGAGTTTAGGCGTGTTTTAGTACTGGATGGTCAAGTTAGCAAGGATGAACTTGATTTAGTAAGCAGTTTTCATAGCTTATTCTTCCATTACGAAGATTAAGTGATGAGATTAGTCGCGATTAAATTATGAACCAAATTACCAGACTAATAATATTGTTGGATTTCCAGTGAATAACTTCCCCAAGCTCCAACAAAAATATTAAGCTTATGTAATAATCATCAACCAGACAATTTCCCATGTTTCGCCAATTATAATCGTATCGAGGTACAATCAGATTAGTTAGAAATTGAGTGAAATTTGATAAAACCAAAATTGTATTACCAAGAATAGTACTTATCAAGATTCTTAGGTTTTTTTTAACGACTACCTATCCAAAAATGTCATTCGGCCTACTGTAATCTGCAATGGACGGGGATTTGGGTAGAAAAATCCATGAGCTGACAAATGAGCGAGTTCCTCACTGCCCCCAACATTTTGATATGCACAGAAACTTTTTTCATCTGATTTTTCGGATTCTACGTATTTTTCGACGTAAACCAACATTGAAAATCGTAACTAGGCCCAATTGAACGGCTCGAAAAATGATTGAATAATACCTACGTCACCTTACGTGACAAATTATTAATTTATCCAGCAACCAACCTGTCCACGTATGTCGTCGTTGTTTACTGAACGAAATTCTCCATCTGTTGCAGGTTTCCTAGGGAGCAGCAAACGCTGCCCAACCACTTTTACTTCACGGACTACGAAAGGCACAACGCGGAAATTGCAACTTTCCATTTAGATAAGTAAGTGACAGTTACCATTTACCGATTTGTCATGTTAAAGGTAGCAGGTAGTGCAGATAGGATCCAGGTAATTGCAGTCATGTTGACCACTTTGACACTTCAGTTACGTCTATACCATAATGAAGAAAATAATACCTATACCTAACTACGTAACTCAAATTTGCTTCATTATTGAAATAATTATAATTATACTAGCCGGTTACCCGGCGCGTTGCAGCCGGAAAAAACAAATTGTCGTATAAACTATTCAACGATGGGCTAAAGCATCCAACTACTAAGCATTAAAACGTTGTTTTGCCATGTATCTAGGAAACATTAGGAAACATTCTTTCCTAGGAAACATTTTTTTAATTCAATAAAAATAACTATCTTCTGTAAGTGTGCGGGGATATATTTATAATCAAAAGCGGTATAAACAATAAAAGTATGTTTTATTTAGGTTAATAAATTAATCTTTATTAAATTAACGAATATATTTTAAATTACAATCCTTGATAGCTATCTAAACATCAAAAATAATTATTCATATTTTTACTATCAATTATGGCAGTTGAAATTAAAAAAAAAAATTAATCTCTCAGCGCAATAGAGTGTACAATATTCTTGGTTAGTCCGTCTTTAGCCAACAGAAACAAACTGGATGGTTTTCCCACGCGAGAACATGCCACATATAGTTGTCCGTGAGAAAAGCACGGTGTTTCCAAATCTAAGCCACATACAGACAATGTTTGTCCTTGTGAATGGGTTGATCGTAGAGGGGTGAAAAATTGAGAGTAATATGAATTTTTTTTTTTTTTAAGTCGACAGAATAAAAAAAAAATTTTGCCAAAAAATTAAAGTTTATAATTCACAAATAAAAAATAGGGGTTGATCGTAGAGGGGTGAAAAATTCAGGGTCATATGAAATTTTTTATTCTAAGTCATGACAAAATATAAACAAATTCTCGCAAAAAAATTAAATTTTTTAGTTAACAATTAGGTCTAGCTGACCCGGCAAACGTTGTTTTGCCATGTATGTTATTTCTAGGAAACATTTTTTTAATTCAATAAAAATAACTATCTTCTGTAAGTGTGCGGGGATATATTTATAATCGAAAGCGGTATAAACAATAAAAGTATGTTTTATTTAGGTTAATAAATTAATCTTTATTAAAGTAACGAATATATTTTAAATTACAATCCTTGAAATGTGGAAACATGAATTGAAAGTGCGAATTGACTTCAGGAACAGGCTAGAATCTGGATCAGTACCAATAAGTAAACCGTGCAATGGCTCAGGTGGTGTTTCAATTTCGGTTAGTTGTACTTTTCCTGATGAGCAACACATCCCAAGTGGCTCATTTTTAAATTTAAGTGCATGACAATGCGGGCATTTCTTCTCCAAAGTACCAATAACCACTTTGGAATGAGCATAATATTCAACATCAGGCTCGTACTGGAATGCTAGTCGAAGAAATGAATCTGACAGAAATGATCGATGAACTTGTTGGCGTTGTTGGTCAATTCCTCTACGTCTGTCGACTATGAATCTGCGACTTTGTCTTCGTTCTAGTTGTCTTTGTTGGTTTTGTTCATCTCGTGCCTCTTGTGATCGTTGTTCACGTAACTGCGACATTCTCGCACGCAAATTTGCATTGTCTTCTTGAATTTGTTCGCTTGATCTTCGTGCTCTTAAATCTTGCTTGGCTCTGGAACGGCTCGTTCGACAACTCAAATTGGCCCCTTTGCGCTTTTTTGGCATTGCTGACTGTACAGCAACATATAAATAAATGAAGGTAAAAAACTGAAACGGATAGAAAAATTTGTTTATATTTGATAAGCTTTATCAACTGTTAATAAATGATATTGGAGAGCGTCATAATATGAACGATGGGTATCACTGATGAAATGAAGATCATTATTTCTTCTTCGAAATACGATTTGTCGCGTAGCTGTACGGTCGCCAACCATGATTCCAGCAACGTCTTCAACAACAGGTGCGTTGAATCTACGTACATGCTCTCCAGCTGGTGTTGTAAGCTTTATCAACTGTTAATAAATGATTTTTTAACATCATAGGATTTAATAAATATTTATGAACAGTCAATAAGTAATTTATTAAGTACAATTTATTTTTTTAAGTCGACAGAATAAAAAAAAATGTTGCCAAAAAATTAAAGTTTATAATTCACAAATAAAAAATAGGGGTTGATCGTAGAGGGGTGAAAAATTCAGGGTCATATGAAATTTTTTATTCTAAGTCATGACAAAATATAAAAAAATTTTTGCAAAAAAATTAAATTTTTTAGTTAACAATTAAAAAATAAGGGTTGATCGTAGAGGGGTGAAAATTTAGGGTTGCATGTATTTTTGTATGCTGTGATCGTGAAAAAATGAAAACAAAAAAGTTTGTCAAAAAAAATTTAAAAAAAATTTAGGGGTGGACCACCCTTAACATTTAGGGGGATGAAAAATAGATGTTGATCGATTCTCCACCCTGGCCGATATGCACGCTAAGGATCACGAAAATCGGTCGAGCCGTTTCGGAGGAGTTCGGTCCCGCACACCGTGACACGAGAATTTTATATATTAGATATTGGTGCACGTATGATCATATTGGCTATGTGGAATAAACAAAAAATAAATGAACCTTTAGCTTACCACTAATTTATTCAGTACAAAGCTTTTCGCTCAACTTCTGAACATCATCAGGTAGATACTCACATAAACACAGATCTGTGTCTTACCACATAAGGTGTAAAACGAAAATCGATGAATTGATCATATTGGCTAATTGTGTGTTAGTGAAAATGGAAATTTCGTTCGCAGACCGAATTGTTTTTTGTAAAATGTATTGGTGTTTTTTGTTAATGGCCCCCATATTCATCATTTATTTACTACGCGAAATTTCGACAAAAACAGGTTTCAGGAGCGTTTTGGAATCTAGAAACACGTACTTTCCACTCAATTCAGCCTTGAGAATGCAGCTGTTACTTGAAAAACTATAAAATCTTGTCGAAAAACGCTGCAAAGTCCCAATCGCATGGGTTTATTATTCTGTTGGACATGCCTACAGAAATATTGGCTGTTCATTTATTGTTTCTTGCGTGTGAAATAATTGAAATAACTATTTTTGATGATTTCCACCAATTTTGGCCCCAAAAACTCGAATAAGGCTCCTATTTTTGACAAATTATCTTTGATCATTGATAGTGCCATTTAGTTGTCTTGATTCACTTGTTAGTACTACTTCTAATGTTATTATACAAGTTTACGGTGATTTCAGAATATTTCCCAGGTTTTTAACTCTTAAAAAATTAATTTAGCGAGCTGAAACTTCCTTGCAACCTCAGTTCTTCTCTCTTTGGTCAAAATCAACCTAATATTCGGTCTTCTCGCTCTAAAAAACATCGAAAACGATACCTCACAAGCTTATGTTCACTAAAACCTCAAAAATCCCTCGAAAATCCCTATTTTTACACCCATTTTTCTCCCACAACACTCCTGGGTGTTCGGAGCACAACTAGGACCCAAATTTGTTCCCAGATGGGGACCCAAACTGTGTGCGAACGAACGGCGATTTTAGAACAAAATTTAACGTAAATTTAAGGATGTAACTTCGTTAGAACCTCAATTTTCCACTCTTTGGTCAAAATCGACTTCATAAGCTACCTCATAAGCTCATGTTACGAACATGTTAGTAAAACACAAAAAGTACCTATTTTTTACACATTTTCACTCTAACACCCCTGGGTATATTCTGATCGGGCTGCAAAGTTTCGGGACACAACTAGGGCCCAAATGAAGCATGTGTGCGAAAGAACGAATTTTTTAGACCGAAAATGAAGTCGGCGCACGTGATACGGCAGACGGACATTGCATTTTTGGAATTTACGCACCTTGAAACGTAAAAGAAAAAATTTTGAGGGGGTGTTATAACAATTTTTTGCTGAGCGAATTCATAGGTGTAATTCACAGAATAATAAACCAAAATGCGGGCCAGTAATACAGAACACCCGAATTTATCACTGAACAAATGAACCACTCTTGTACTGTAGTACCGTAAGGCGTGTGAGAACCTGAGACAATGGGTGGAGAACTCTGTTGAATTAAGATTGGAGAAGGGGAAACCTGAGGGTGTTGAAAGGACGAGGGAAAAAGTGGAGGTCAAAGGCGAAGGGAGGGATAAAGTTAAAACCGGTAGGCCCGTATCACTACTGGGTGTTGTCTACGGGAAACGTGATGTGTGTTTCAAGCCTCGTCCTATAGGAAATACGGGATGAAAAGGAGTGGAAGTGAGGGAGGGGATGAGGGACATCGCACTTTATTTTATGCCCTACCATTCCCTGTACTACTCAGCTCTACACCGCTGTACTACTTTTTCTTATTTTTTTTTTCTCGTGAGAAACACCTTCAGAAACAGAGATAAGGTTTCAGAGGATTATTTCGACTTTTTCCATTACGTTTCCCGGCTAACTGTTAACTGTTATCAAAGGATTATGAGACAACGAGGTAATCGTTTCAACGTGACATTTCGGTACTTACTATTTGGGTGTAGCTCTACTCGTAGGACTCACAAACGTGAAATTTCAAGTCGTAAGATCCAAAATTTTGTGTTTTTAGTTTAAAGTTTTGGGACGCCAATTGCGGTGCCGCACAGTGGTCGGATGTGTGAAAAAAAAAACTGCTGCAATGTCCTTGTCACATGGGTTTATTATTCTATTGGACATACCTACAGAAATGTTGGCTGTTCATTTATTGTTGCTTTCATGCGTAATAATCGAAATAGCTATTTCTGATGGTTTCAACCAATTCTGGCCCACAAAACACAAATTAGGTAGGTACGCTTTTTTTAAAAATTATCTTTGATCATTGGTAGTGCCATTTAATCGTCTTGATCCACCTGTTGACACTTCTTCTAGTGTTATTAAACAAATTGATGGTGATTTCAGACGATTTTCCAGGTTTTTGCCTCATAAAAAATCAATTACTGGCAGCTGAACCTTTGGTACAACCTCAATTTTCCACTCTTTGGACAAAATCGACTTCATATTCGGTCTTCTTGTCCCCAAAAACATAGAAAAAGATACCTCAAAAACTCATGTTACTAATATGTTACTAAAACACAAAAAGTACCTATTTGTATTCACATTTTCACTCATAACACCCCTGGGTATATTCCGATCGGGCTGCAAAGTTTCGGTACACAACTAGGGCCCAAATGGAGCATGTGTGCGAAAGAACGACTTTTAGACCGATAATGAAGCCGGTACACGTGATACGGCGGACGGCGAACGGCGGACGGACATTGCATTTTTGGAATCTACGCACCTTGAAACGGAAAAAAAAACCACAGTCATGCAGCATGGCTATAAGAGCGAATTTTCGAAGAAATAACCACGTTCCTTAATCTTCAAAGTGCTCCAGTTTGAGAACGGAATGAGATATCGCAATTCTGATTTCACCATCGTGTTCAGCGTACAAAAACCTTTAAAATGAGGTGTCACTTGTCAGACTGTTTCATTTTGGGAATTTATGGGTAATTTTCCCCCCCTAAAACTCCCCAAAACTCCCCCTTAGAGTGACCCGATTCTGCCCATCTACGAACTTAGCCTGTCGATTGCCAAGACAGATTTTTCGTGCAAATTTGAACTTTTTATCTCAATTCTTTCGAGAGTTATCGTCTGGAATGACACATACATATATAAATATACACATAAATATAAATAAATATATATATACATATAATTTTTGGTGTCTTTCGGCAGTGAATTCAGGATGGTCTGAAACGCATTTTGGTATAAAAATCTTTCGGAAATTCGAGTTTTAAAAATTTTGGACCGAGAACAATAGCTTCCTTTTCTTCGAAAATTCGCTAAAAATTTTGAGGGGGTGTTATAAAAATTTTTTGCTGACCGAATACATAGGTGTATTATTCACAGAATAATAAACCAAAAACCCAAAATGAAAGTTGTCAAATCGTTGTTCTGGGCATTGTAGGTCACTCTCAAATACCCACGGATGAGAGTTCTTGAACGATTTTGCCCGTAAATAATATTCAATGGCGAGCAGAGAATGATGAAACCAAAGAACCATTATAGATTCATCAACTCATAAGTTTTTGATTTCGCGGAATTCGATCTTGTATCCTCTTGGTAATAGAAATTAGTTAATTCTAGGCAATGTTACTCGGTCTATTTAGGTATAAATAGCGGAAAGTTTTGAATTATTTGTTTATTTTTTTCATGGATCACCGAAAAAAGGATTGCAAAAAAGACAATGAAAAAATCTTCTTTAGTAATATAATTTGTGGACCCCAAAAAAAAGCTCCACCGAGCTCCACTTCGGGAACGTTATTACCCCAAAATACATGTTGTATAGAAGATTCAACACCGATAGTTTGAATGCCGCCGGTGATGGGCATTCACGATAGAACCTGTTGGCTCCTGAATTTATAATTACCTAGTTTTTAGGCGTTTTGTTTATAGAGAAGCTCAAAGAGCAAATGTAATCTCTCTAAACAATAATATTATGTGACACTGGACAGGATTTTAGTTTTCCTTTTACACTTGACGAGACAGGTTCGTTCTTCGTATTCTCCTTCGGGAATATAATGGAAAAATTTGTAATTTCTTACAGCAAGTTGTGTCCCCTACAGCAGGGATTGAGAGAAATGTATCCCTACATAAAAGAAGACACTTTGTCCCTAGCAACTGGCGAGATTAAGAAGGGATTTCTGCCATATTTCATCAAGAAAAAGAGGGAAATTGATCAGAGCAAGTCCAGGTTTTATCATCGAAATGCAATATGGTTGGAGGGTGTGTTCATTTTAGAATTGGGGACCAGTACAAAGTGAGCAGTTTGCGCAAATGTTGCTCTCAAGAACTCATAGGGGCAGCCGCTTCATCATCGCGGGGAAAAGAAAATCATGCTGTTTGGGACGCAGATTCCGCGTTAGCTCTAATGACCCAAGCTCGCCTGTCATCATTATCAATATCATTAGAAAGTCATCTGTGATGAATTTAAATTGCGTCGTTCATCACGAGCGGTGTGAGGATATGCCCAGACGGGTTATGAGTGAATCACCACCCTTTCCTGGGATCTTATCGGAAGTGTCCGTTGGTTATGGGCGTACCACCACCATTCACGGATTCTTTTGAGGGATGCTGCCTGGTAAGGTTATGGGCGGACCACCACCATGACCAGGATCTTTTTGGATATGCCCAGGCGGGTTATGAGTGAATCACCACCCTTTCCTGGGATCTTATCGGAAGTTTCCGTTGGTTATGGGCGTACCACCACCATTCACGGATTCTTTTGAGGGATGCTGCCTGGTAAGGTTATGGGCGTACCACCACCATTCACGGATTCTTTTGAGGGATGCTGCCTGGTAAGGTTATGGGCGGACCACCACCATGACCAGGATCTTTTTGGATATGCCCAGGCGGGTTATGAGTGAATCACCACCCTTTCCTGGGATCTTATCGGAAGTGTCCGTTGGTTATGGGCGTACCACCACCATTCACGGATTCTTTTGAGGGATGCTGCCTGGTAAGGTTATGGGCGTACCACCACCATTCACGGATTCTTTTGAGGGATGCTGCCTGGTAAGGTTATGGGCGGACCACCACCATGACCAGGATCTTTTTGGATATGCCCAGGTGGGTTATGAGCGAATCACCACCCTTTCCTGGGATCTTTTAAGGTTGTTTGGCTGTCGGTTATGGGCGGACCACCACCATTCACAGCATCTTTTGAGGAGAGGAGAGAGAGATGAGGTGAGGAGGAGAGAGAGCAGTCTTCAACTAGAGGAGAGCGTAGAATGGTTAAAAATCCGCAGGCACCGGGTATTTATAGACCCGGCAGCCGTCTCCCTCCATCCCCTAGTTGGTAGGGGATGGTGGGGACCCAGGTTGGGCTTCAACCTCCTGCGTCTTTCGTCCCCACTTCTGCGTGTTTATTTGCGAGATCTAAAGTTGGCGAATATAATGGTTGTGGGTCTGAGAGGATCCACGACATCATCATAATCATTAGAAAGACGATAAAAGAAAAAGGTGACAATATATTCCCTAGCTATGAAAAGGTAGTGGTAAAACTAAAACTAAATGTTACCCACCTAACATTGAGGTTTCTGAAACGTCAGCCAAAGTTCCATTGCAAAACTTACTTGACCATACGCTAACGAGAATTTTTGAATTAAATTCCGATTCTGAGACTAATGAATGGCCAGAAGAACTCGTTCTTCACACGAAATGGCGAATGGGGCTTCAGGTCAGTCTGAATGGTTTTTCAGACGATACCAATGTTGCATCTGACTCTCATATCTTTTTGACCTCCATAGTTCCTCTATTGATCACGTCTTCAACTGTCACTGGGACAGAGAACAAGGAACATCAGATCAGGAACAACAGATTTTTTGTACTCTTGAAAAGTGATTTTTACAAGTTTTTGGGATTTACGGTGGGATCTGAGGATAAGGGTGCAAGGTAGGTATTTTTCGTTGTCAAATTCATATTCAGCACACCAAAAAACATGAGAAAGTACGTTTGGTGTGTTGGATATAACGTTAATTTTTAACGAATTTTTATGTGCAAAAAAAATCATTAAAAACCGTAATAACAAAAAATCTAGAGCGAATATAGAAAAACAGGTAACAGATTCGGTTTGAGCACACCAAAAAAACCGTATGAATCATAAGAGTAGCTGCCAATTAGAACATTTAGAGGTTTTTGCACAAAAGTGGCTATTTCCGACCACTGTATGCCGGGGCGCCACCAGCCATTGCCGTAGTACTGAAATGTTTACGGTACTGTTATTAACTGGTGCACCTTGGCGGCGGCGCCTTCGTGCACATGCACAAAATGGCTAAGATTTGTAACCCAGTATTTTATTATCGTCAAGGGCAACGGCTACCGAAGTGCCTAGCCTAAACAGAAAGGTAAAAGACCTATTCAGGAAACCCTTTTCGTGATTGTTTGGAAAGCCGCCCTCGAAACGCCTGAAAGGTCCCCTCGACTGTACCCGTGATGCTCTACGCGAGCTCCGGAGGAGCCAATGAACAAAGGCTACGCTAAAGTTACAGTCTTTGTTCATAGTGATGTTTCACTGGAGAGGGTTTTCTCAGGTTATTGAGAATTTTTGTTGTATGGATACTTCGAGTCCTCCGTATCCATTTAGCGCAGTTGAAGAAAGAAATCACCTGAAAATTGGAACTGAGATGCTCCAGTGTATTGTTCAAACATCTGGCGGCTTGCCACATGGCCGGCTTTAGAGGAGGCCGCGGCGCAAGATTTGGCAACGTTGTAATGGCTAGGGATGGCAAAATGTTTAAATAAATCGATATATCGGTTTCCGATATATCGCAAGCAACATATCGATGGTACAAAAATTGCGGGTGAAAAATATCGATATATACGATACATCGGAATTTCGATATATCGCTAAATATAAGTCAAAAATGAGGGTTAAATGAGTGATAGAAATATCGTACAATAAACATAATACATTCAATCACACATTTGTATTTAGTAAAAGTAACAAAATAAGCCTATTACATTTTTCAGTTTCTTACTTAGGTTACTTTAGTACACCATGATAGTACAAACTGACTAAAAGGCCTACGCACGCTTCATTAACTGTGAAATAAAATGAAAATGAATGAAAGTTGGTCATAATAAAGTTAGTAAAATATCGGTACCTATACGCCAATCAAATCATAAGTCAAAACTAAGTGTTGAATCAGTGATCAGAACCACGAAACCCCATTTTTTAGAGTCGAGTGGATGTAGAATGTGCGAGTTTTTGTACATCACTGACGACATCTACTAAGCCGATATATCGGTTCAAAAATATCGATATTCCCGATACTATCGAAGGTCAAAAACCGATAGGTACCGATATATCGATATACCGAAACCTAAATATCGATATTTCCGATATATCGATATTTTGTTGCCATCCCTAGTAATGGCTTCTTGGTTCAGGCCACTCTCATAACAACTGCGTTCTTTTAGCGTTCGCGAACTGCAGAGTGTGGATACGAAGAGTGCAGAGTGAAGAGTAAAAGTCTTTGGGAACGGGCCCCTGTTCAAGATTTCACCTCCAACTCTACGTCTTCACTGAACGTATTCAAGTTACAGGTGGCGCTCCAATTTGGGAAAGCTCCGTCAAAGCTGTTTTCAAACATGTGTTTAGACGCTAAAACCAAGATAGCATCGGTGTGTCGCCGTTGATTTACTCCAGCCCCAACTTTGATCGCATATCACCCAGATGCGGTTTGAAACGCCTGAGCATGCGGGGGGCACCTTTCCCAGGTTCTTATTTAACTTCTCAACCGCCCGACCGTATTTTCTCCCCTCCAAGATCCCTTTCATGATCCAACTCGAACCAGACTTTGTCAATATAAAACTTTTGAGGAGCCTCGTCGACATCTTTGGAACTCCCCGCATAGTTTTTGCGGTGGAGTGTCTCGATGTACTGATGATGTGAGTGGATCAAGGGTTGTAATTTTACTTTATAGCTGTGCTGATACTTTCGGAAATATTCCTTCCGTGGGCATTGTGAACAAACGATTAAGGAATAGTTGCTCCTCTCACCGCTTACAGGCGTATTGTGATATTCTTTGGAAAACTGCAGCAAATTTGAACAAATATTTTTTGGAACAGTGGGCAAAAAAATTTTGCACACTTTTTAAACCAATTACCCAGAATTCTACGTGAATATTGATGAGAAATCCGTTTTCTGAATTGAAATATCGCTCCCTTCTCAAATGAGAAATATAATAAAATTGATTCATTTTGGTGCTGCCACGTGGTGGCGGATTTTGTAACTAAACTCGTTGCATTTAGCCTTAATGCAGTTACCCAATCAGAATGGTAAACTAATAAAAAACGCTGCACAGTCCTTGTCACATGGGTTTATTATTCTATCGGACATACCGACAGAAATGTTGGCTGTTCATTTATTGTTTCTTTCATGCGCAGTAATTGAAATAGTTATTTTAGACGGTTTCCACCAATTTTGGACCCTCAAAATCTAGACTTCAGCTTTTTATTTTTTATAAATACAGATTATCTTTGATAATATTGTTAGTGACGTTTAATTGTCTTGATTCACCTGCTAATAGTACTTCTACTGTTATTATACAAATTTATGGTGATTTCAGACAATTTCCCAGATTTTTACCAGATTTTTGACTCATAAAAAATTAATTTCGGGAGGTTAACCTTCGTTACAACCTCAGTTCTTCACTGTGGTCAAAATCATCTTCACAAGCTCTTGTTCACTAAAACCTCAAAAAAACCTCGACAACCCCTATTTTTACACCCATTTTTCTCCCATAGCGCCCCTGGGTGTATGCCGATTGGGCTGCCGAGCATTGGAGCACAACTAGGACCTAAACTGTGTGCGGAAGAAAAACGATTTTAGACAAAAATTTAACGTAAATTTAAGGCTAAAACTTCGTTAGAACCTCAATTTTCCACTCTGCTCAAAATCGTCTTCAGACTGGGTCTTCTCGTCCTAAAAAACACTAGAAATACCTATTTTTATACCCATTTTCACTCATAACACCTCTGGGTGTATTCCGATCGGGCTGCAGAGTTTTGGGACACAACTAGGGCCCAATGGAGCCTGTTTGCGAAAGAATGAATTTTTTAGACATTGCATTTTTGGAATTTACGCACCTTGAAACGTAAAAGAAATAATTTTGAGGGGTCTAAGAGCCTCTAATTCTAGCTTATAGACCCGTCATGTCACTGATAAGTCCTCACAATTTCTCCGATGATACTGAAAATACGTGCCAGAATTCGGACTGCCTCCGTTTACATCCATTGAGATCCCGTCTGCGATAGTTTTGGCGAACAAAAGTTGACTATTAAATAGTGACGAACGCGTAAAAGTTGTTAGACAGTAGGGAAATGTTGCTAGAAGGGAAACTTCAGCGGTAAAAAAATCTAATTGACAACTTTCCTCGAAGTTCTGAAAGGAGAGGGGATGGACTAGTTGTAGTTTCAGGGATTCGAAGAGTTTTTTCCCCCCTCCTTTTTTTATCCGCATTCGCTCGAGAAGAACCACCGCCCATCGCCAAGTGAATTTCCACGAGGGCTAACTTTGTTCCTAAACCTGAGGTAAATTCGGTTTTTCCCGAAGGATCTGCAGGAATATCGGAGATTCCGTAGTTTTGACGGCTGTGTTAGCTCGAACATTTATAATCGCCGCCCCGCACAGTACTTCGACTGTAAGGGAATCATGGAAAAAAGTCGTATTGGAAGGTTATCATAATTTTGTCTCCTCGTAAGACTCAAATTTGGAGTCACTGACCGATTTTGGAACTCTGTGGAATCCTGTTATCCCTTTGGAAACTTTTAAGCCTGATGTCGTTTTTTTTTCTTACTTGGAGATGACTTCCTCGATTTCCTCGTGTGATCACCGGTTGATGCCGATCGTTGGTCGATCGTTAAGGAACATCTGGTCGGACACGTTCATTTAAACCCTCCCTTGTTGTAATTGTTCGCCCTGACGAGGTTTTTGGCTCGAAATCAAGTTCGGAAAAGGTCATTAAGCCAAACTCGTATGTGCTTCCCCCCATCGGTCCTTAGTAAACCTTATGGGAAATCCTGATATACGTACGAATCAGCCGGGAAACTCCCTCCAGCCGTTACCTGCCCTTCGTCCGCGTATGCCCTGCGGCCCTTCGAAGAGAGACAACTCCTCCCTCCTGTCTCCTCGAATATGCTGAAGTAGCTTAATTACGCTCTAAAGTATTTTAGGGCTGATCCTGCTTCAGTTGCTTAACTAGTTGGATGTCCGGTCTGTTCCCAAAGCGCAATTAGCAATGAGGAAGTCGATAGGTGCATCAAGCCTTTGCGGAGCGATGGTATCAAATTTCAATAAGATATTCCAGTGGGTTTGAAAATAAGGTGTTTATTGGCAGTTCAAGGGATTTTGAAAAGTAGGTAGGTGGTGTTCGAAGAGGTAATCATTTCGCTTTAGGGGGTTCGGAACCCGTGCTTGCCGTTTGGTTCAACTAAGAAAAGTGCGAAGTACGGCTTATGGGCAGAAATATTTTTATTGCATTTTCGGATTCTACATACCTTAAAACGTAAACCATCAAATTTTGAGGGGGGTTAGAATTTTTTTTCATGCTCGATTCCAATGCTTCATTATTGAAAATAATAAACCAAAAATTTCTGTCCATACGCCGTACTTCGAGTTGGTTGTTTCGAGATATTATTTCATTCGAAGAATGGCTCTTTTGGATTTTGTTAATATATAGGTATTTTGTCACTTGAGCAAGGAACGTTATGCTTGATGAATAGCAATAAATAATTATTGAATTCTTGAACCGCTTATTTATGTTTATGACATATAATTCCCGAGCTGGCTCAATACTCGATTTAGGGCATGTATTAAATTAAATCCAAATAATTAATAATAATAATAAATTAACCTAATAAACTATTATCTATTAAATTATTCCACAACCGTTATTATTTGTAAATTGTTACACAACGGTTTATTATTGTGTAAATTGCTACGCAACGGTAAATAAATTATTACACAACGGTTTATTATACTATGTACGCAGAAGGGGCATCTATACAGGTGAATTATTACACAACGGTTTATTATTTACCTTATGCTTCATGAATAACTACAGAAAATGATGAATGATGAATGATCGAGTCATTGAATCCCGCTCATTTGTATGAAACTTTAATTCCTGGGCCGGCTCAGGTGCGCGATTCAGCGCTTTCCTGGGGGGAGCTCGAGGGTACTGATCACAGAAAACCGTGATCTACGCAGAATCTATACAGGTAAATAATAAACCGTTGTGTAATAATTTGTTGCGTTTTTCATATGAACTGACATTTTATTTATTTATTTCTATTGTAGTGATGATGCTGATTTAAATTTTAGTGATCCTTAAATGCGAATCAGTATCACATGTAGTACACAGTCATTTAGATTGTGTCTATTACCATCGAACGATTATGCTGACGCTTCTTGGGAAAACGCTATCACTTTTGTCATTATAATTTTGTTGTTTAAAATAACAGGCTTTATCTTATAATATCATACTGTAGCGCTATAATTGGGAAACCGGATCATTTCGAATTATATTTCCTACGAGCTGCTATGGATTTACTGCTCCGTGAACCATCTGAAATGTGATATGCTTTTGCCTCACAAGGATCGCGGTAAATGAGGACACTAACATAATGAGATCCTTCAAGTCCCTGAGACATTCTCACGTGGAAGTGGCGCTAGGAATAATTAAAGACGTAACGGCAGGAAACGTGACGTATGGCTTCATCACGTTCATAGCCTACCTACAGTGAGAATTTGTTGGTATGAATACCATCGTATGGATAATGCTTGATGTATCCTACATGCTTACATCCTTTCAAAAAAGTTCCATGCTGCTCAACCCAATGAGCAAATTTGCCAACGCTTTCCCTTAAGTTATCCTAAATTTGAGTCATTTGAAAATTTAAATTTTTTTGTACAAATGAGTTTTTCGTCTATCAAGCGAGGCGGTAGCCGAGCGATGCCTAGCATGAACCCGCGCCCGGCTGCCCCAGAGCCTAATATAACTGAGCGAAGAATCGGGCCAACTTTGGCCCCCTCCCGGGCCTTCCCCGTTATTTCTATATTTTATTCGCGCGTATATATTTTGTGGGGCAAACACCCTGAGTCGCCTGACACCAAATTCGAAGCGGTAGGTGTTTCGAAAACCTGCGAAAAATAGGGCTCAAAATACGTGTTTGGTGACTTTCTTCCCTTTTGGTTTATTATTTTCAATAATGAACCATTGGAATCGAGCATGAAAAAAAAAATTCTTACCCCCCCTCAAAATTTGATGGTTTACGTTTCAAGGTATGTAGAATCCAAAACTGCAATAAAAATATTTCTGTCTGTCCGCCGTACGCCGTACGGGCCACTTTTCTTAGTTACCATGAAAAAAAATTGATGAAATTCGGGTTATAGGTTCCGTTCGGCGTCTAGTTGGTCCTCGAAGCTCGACGTTACTGTGAGTCATCTCTAAGGGGTTCAAAATAGGGGTTGAAATTTTCAAAACGCCTATACCATTTTTTTACGTAAATATTTTTACGGTTTTAAATAGTTCTTGAACATGCGAGTTTTTTAAGACCATCCGGAGCATCGTACGTCCAGCCGTTCGTTCACAGTAAGGCCCCGAAGTTTGCACCGACAGGCATTTTCGACTCCAGTGTGAATGAAATTGTATACAATTCAAACCAAATCTCGTAACCAGAGACGCGCCCACAATAGGAATTTGTGAATTCGGCCAATCATTGGTAGGGATCACCTGATTATATTGGCGGAGTATGAAGTCGAGTTGGTTGTTCTGTAATATTATTTCATTTGAAAAATGATGGCTCTTTTGGAGTTTGTTGGTAGGTAGTGAAACTTGAACAAACGTTGAAGTATTATTGATGGGTAAATTATTACTAAGGTAAATCATTACTCAACGGTAAATTATTACACAACGGTTCATTATACCATCTACGTAGAAGGGGCTGGAGTTTGTTGGTAGGTACTTTTGCAACTTTTTTCACTCCTCATCAACAATTTCTTTTCAGAACTTCATTATGTGTGTTTCTTTTTGTTAGGTACTGTTTGTCATCGGCAGAATTATTTTAGCAACATTTTTTTTTAATAATCTAACTTGCATTTTTTTACAGTTCCAGTTATGTTCATCGTAGTTTATGTTACCAGTTTTTTATGATCCATTTGAAATCAAATGAAACGAAATTTATTTTGTTTCAAATTGAACAGTATAGTTCATCAGATAATAGTACCTCTGCAAATTCCAACTCAAAAGGGATTCTTTGTTTTAAATGCGGTGGAAACGCGAAAGAGACAGATAAGAGCCATTGTGAACTGTGTAAGAAAAACTTCCGCAAGAAGTGCACTCGCCCTGAGGATGAAGATGAAAGTGAAACGGAATATTTTTTTGTTTGTTCACCGTTCTTGGACCATTAAATGGGCGTGTAGCCATTCTGTATAAAATTACATATTATTTTACTTATTCTAACATTTTTAAACTTAGTTTTTAATTTTTTGTGGTATAAAATAATTCCATTCGCAATAATTCGAAATAAAAAGTTACCTACCTGAACTTTTATTTTTTTGTAGTATTCTGATAGATATTTTGATAAATAGGTAAGTCAATGTTCCAAAGCTGTGTTAATAAAGAGTTTACGAATTTTTAAAATCAATTTTCTATGCAGTTCCTTGGGTTCCAGTGGGGTGCTGACTGTCGGCATACTACTGGCGGAAAGTATTACCGACTATCGGGGCCAATATCTTTTTCACGCATTTACATTTTTCATAAAAATACTAGGTAATATATTTACATAAATTCAAATTACAGATTACGGAAGTAGAGACCTTGATTGTCGTAATCTCCAAATTTGGTTTAAACTAACCCAAAACTGGTATTCTTATGGGACTTCTAACGTCACAAAGTTCCTTAAAGAGTGCCGACTATTGGGGGTTTTACCCAATAATTAGTAACAATAATCCGATGTAAACCTATTTAGATTTTACTTAGTGAAAGTGACCCATTATTTTATTGACAACATGAACACCATAGTTATATTGGAGTTTCTCGTGGTTATACACCGCTGTTTCATTTTTAAACAGTGGTATCCTCTAATAATCTTTTTCTGTTCAAATAATGAAAAAGTAAACATGCTGTACTTTTTCGTTATTTTGATAGAAGGAGGTTATTAAAGGACACCATTGTTTGAAAGTAAAACAGCGGTTAATTACCACGAGAAACTCCAGTACCAACTGTGGTATTCATACACCATAGTACAGCATGTTTAAATAAAATATGATACTTGGGAAATATGATCAGTATTGTAGGGTAAACCGTACAGTAATGAGACTCCAACAGTAATGGGACAGTCCCAGTTCAAATGGCGAAAATAAGGCTTCAATTCATTTGTTACCTACCAGATTTGCACAGGTGGTGCCTCCATTAAACATCTGAACGTCTACGATCGCCGGGACGCCAAGATACCAGGTGATCGACGTCATCACGCCATTCATCGCCCAGACTACGGATTGACTAGTGAAAATTAATTTTTTGTTTAGAAATCTGTGTTTGCTGTTAAGCTTCTACACCTCACAATTTTCAACATTTTCGGATATTTCAGGTAAGAGAACATTCCTTACAGTTTTCTCTATAGTTTTAGCTAGTTGTTGGTGCATTTTGTTCAAGTCAAGCTTCACTTATGACCCTGTCTCTTTACTGTACGGTAATTTAGATGTTTAGATAGTAATGGCCCACCCGTCCCATTACTGTTTTATTCAATTTTCCGGTTATAATGAGTCACTGGAGAGTACTATTGATTATAAGATTGTGTGTATAAGAAACTTGATTATAAAATGAGTCTACACAGTAATGGACGTAGGTGTCTCATTACTGTATTTGGTACTGTCCCATTATACCAATTCTGCCTATTCCACCTTATTTTTCATATTTTTCACCTTACAGAAATGCCGAAGTCCCCCCAATACTCTGAAGAGGCTTTGTTGAAGGCAATGGAAGCGTTCAAAGAGGCCGCCAACAACGAAAGTAGTCCTTTTAAAGCTTTACTTAGAATAAAGAATTTCTTGGGTGGTACAAATATAGTAGACCAAGAATCTAGGGAAGAGAACGTCCCTCCAAAAGTTCAAGTAACTACCTCAGACCCCATCCCTGTAATTGAATCCGTACGTGAAGAAGAGGAACTAGTAGATGATGTCCAAGAAGAAATGGATGGTAACCCCACCCCAGGAGTTAGCATTGAACGTAGTTCAGCTGAAGAAGATTGTACAAGAGAAAAAATCCCTCCAAAAGTTGCGAGCCCCATCCTTGTGGTTGAATCTACACAGATAGACGAACTAGTACCGGTTCAAGAATCTGCCGTTAACTCTACTCCTGATGAGGATAGTAGGGGTGCCCATCAAAATATTCTTGACAAATCTGCCTCGGCCAAGTCGGAAAGGGAAAAGGAACGTCGAAAGACTGAGCTATGCTATTACGTCCGATGAATACCGACAATCGTTGAGAAGAAAGATAGAAGAAAAGGAAATCCGAGAAAAAGAGAAAGAAGAACGGAAGAAGAGAAAAATAGAAAAACGTGAAGAGAAGTTATCTGAAAAAAATTTAAAACGTGTTTCAAATCTTTGCGATACATGCAAAACATGTATACGTAAAAACAAATTACAGTGCAGCAGTTGCAAGCGGAATTTCCACGTTAGGTGCGTCCCTCAGTTCCACAAGGACCACATTCCTGACGCAGAGGACTACCATTTTTACGTGTGTAACCACTGCTATAAAGAAGCAGGGAGTGACGAAGACAATTATAGTTTGGGCATTTCGTCTGATAGTGACACAAGTTGTGACATGATGTCAATGGAAGACATTTTGAATGCCTGTTCTTCCAAAATGAAAAGTTAGAGTGCAATAGGGGAAGCTGAAGTTTTATGTTTTAGATTGAAATTTTGTGAAAATTTTTATATTGCAATTTTATTCCAGTTTTATTTGTAAATAAAATATTTTTACCGTTATCCGAGACCACATTTATTCTTTAATAGTTATTTTTCTTTTATTGATAGGGCAAAGCGGTGCTGAGACATTATTTTTCAACACAAATGTGACTTATTTCGAGGTGTCCCATAACTGAATTCAAATGTCTCCTTATAGAATGGTGTGTCCCATTACTATGTTTTTCGACTTTTCACAGTGATATGTGGATATGAAGTATATGAAATGTTGGAAATGAAAAAAATCATAGTTGATTGTTAAGAGGAGATCCTGGGGAATATCTTGGAATATACAGAACCCTTGAAAAGTTGAAAACAACTTACGTAATGCATTTGAAAAATATGAAAGTCCTTAACCGGTCCATTACTGTATGGTTTACCCTATTCAAAATTCTTTTTCGACATCTTAAATTAGGGCAGACATTTGGGGGATTTCGGTTCATTATTCTGTGAACCTATGTATTCGCTCAGCAAAATTTTTTTATAAAACCCCCTCACAAATTTTTCTTTTCCGTTTCAAGGTGCTAGATTCCAAAAATGCAATGTCGGTCCGCCGAATCACGTGCACCGGCTTCATTTTCGGTCTAAAAAATTCGTTCTTTCGCACACATGCTCCGTTTGGGCCCTAGTTGTGTCCCGAAACTTTGCAGCCCGATCGTAATATACCCAGGGGTGTTATAAGCGAAAATATGTACAAAAATAGGTACTTTTTGTGTTTTAGTAACACGTTAGTAACATGAGCTTTTGACTTATCGTTTTCTATGGTTTTTGGGACGAGAAGACCGAATACGATGTCAATTTTGACCAAAGACGCGGAAATACCAAAGGTTCAGCTCCCAAAATTGGTTTTTTATGAGTCAAAAACCTGGAAAATTGTCTGAAATCACCATCAATGTGTATAATAACACTAGAAAAAGTATGAACAGGTGAATCAAGACCATTAAATGGCACTACCAATGTTCAAAGATGATTTGAAACAAACAAAAAAGCGTACCTATTTCATGTTTTGGGGGTCAAAATGGGTGGAAATCATCAGAAATAGCTATGTCAATCATTCCTCCTGAAAGAAACAATAAATTTAACAGCCAACAATTCTGTAGAACTCCAGTAGAATAATAAACCCATGTGACAAGGACTTCGCAGCGTTTTCCGTGTTTTTTAGGGCAAGAAGACCGAATAGGAAGTCGATTTTCACCAAAGAGTGAAGAATTGTGGTTTTAACGAGGGTTCAGCTCCCAAAATTCATTTTTTATGAGTCAAAAACCTGGGAAATTGTCTGATATTACCATCAATTTGTATAATAACACTAGAAAAAGTGTAAAAGGTGACAATTATTGAATGGCACTATCAGTGATCAAATTTGGACAAAAAAAGGAGCTCATTTTGTGTTTTTGTGGGCCAAAATTGGTGGAAACCATTATAAATAGCCATTTCAATAATTGCGCATGAACGAAACAATAAATGAACAGCCAACATTTCTGTAGGTATGTCCAATAGATTAATAAACCCATGTGACAAGGACTTTGCAGCGTTTTGGTTCATCTTTGGTTTTGGGGAAACGAGCGATTTTCTCGTGGATTTGAGGGAATTTTTCTCTGCATCGGAGAGTGTAAATGGTTTCTCTTATCCAGGAACGTTGAGCCATTTTCTCATTAGTCACAGTTGTTGTCATAATTAATCCCACGTCACACCAGCCACTCCGTCGTTGGAGACGACCCTCCGACCCTTTTCGCACAGTTCACACCATCGCGATTATCACAAGTTGACTCGCACGCCCGCGCTCGAACGATCCGATTAATCAAAACCGTTCAAATCCCTGATGATAACACATGTTTTCAACGTTTCATTCCCCGGAATACACCGTTGAGAGCGACAAAGTTTCGGGTTTTGTCGACGACACTTAACGAGGACGTGATCCCCTGCCGAGCCACCCTTTTCAACCGGTTAACGGGCCTAATTACAACTGTTATAACAGCTGCCACTTTTGAGGGTGAAAACAGTAATTCGCCGGTGGCGGATGGTCTCATCGTTTGCCGCCAGGGTGACGTTTCCCGCTCTTGATTGCTCGGGAAGTTGGGATTTTGACAAATTCGCTCCCTCTAATCGAGGGAATATGGCTTTTGTCGAAAGGAAAATTAAACCGCCGCGCTGAGTGGAATTAAAACGATGCAGAGAGAATTTGACACCGACGAGATCGGCGTCATCGTATTATTTTAGTTAATTTACGGTAAAAAACGTTTTTAAGGTGAACTCAGCCTTCATCAAAGAACATTCCTTCCTACATAGACCTCAACGAACTCAGATTATAGGATCAAAGAGCTTTAAAAATGAGTAATTATTTACTTTTTTTTAAATATTTTTAAAACCCACGTTTTAAAACGGACTAAAAAGTATAAAATAATTTCTTCTAGCCATAACGTAATTTCAGCATAAAAGCCGTAAACAGAAAAAACACTACAAAGTCCTTGTCGCATGGGTTTATTATTTTACTGGAGATACCTAAAGAAATGTTGCTGTGGCTGTTCATTTATTGTTCTTTCATGTGGAATAATTATTGAAATGGCTACTTTTCATGGTTTCCACCAGTTTTGGCCCTCAATAACACGAATTAGGCTCCTACTTCTGACAAATTATCTCCGGTCACTGATGATGTCATTTAATTGCCTTGATTCACCTGTTGATACTACTTCTAGTGTTATTGTACAAGTTTAAGGTGATTTCAGACAATTTCCCAGGTTTTTGACTCGTGAATGAATTTTGGGAGCTGAACCTTCGTTACAACCACAATTCTTCACTCTTTGGTCAAAATCGATTTCATACTCGGCCTTCTCGCCCTAAAACGTCATGGAAAATGATATCTCAAAATCTCGTTTTATTAAAACACCAAAAAACCCTATTTTTACCCCCTTTTTTCACCCGCAATACCCTTGGTGTATTTCGATCGGGCTGCAAAGTTTCGGCACACAACTAGGGCCCAAATGGAGCATGTGTGCGAAGGAACGACTTTTTTAGACCGAAATTAAAGCAGATATGGATGATACGGCGGACGGACATTGCATTTTTGGAATCTACACACCTTGAAACGTAAAAGAAAAAATTTAGAGGAGCTTTTATAAAAATTTCTTGCTGAGCTAGTACATAGGTGTATTATTCGCAGAATAATAAACCAAAAGGAGCGTAATTCGTTTTTTTGCTGGCCAAAATTGGTGGAAACCATCAAAAATAGCTATTTAAGATATTGCACAAACATGAAAGAAACAATAAATGAACAGCCAACATTTCTGTACGTATTTCCAATAGAATAATAAACCCATGTGACAAGGACTTTTTTAGTCCTTGTGTGTGAAATTTTTTATAATTACATAATGTATGTTTTTTATGATTGATTCATGTATCGTCATCGAAGATAGATGAAGATGACTATGCGAAGTTTCAGCTCAGTTGGACATCATCGGGAAGTGGGCGAAAATATATTACAATGAGCCGGGCACAAGAAATTGAGTTAGCAAAAACGTTTTGATAATAATTGCAGGACCGTATGAGGGGATTTTTTAGTGTAAATCAGTGGTATATATGGCATCAATGTATGATCCTTCATTGACAAGGAACATGACCACGACTTTCTTGTGAATCGACGAGAATTGGGTTTAGGATTGTGCATAACTAAGTATCAGGCAATCGATCCGAAGAATGCAGTCGACCGCCGAAGCTTGACTTTCAAATGTACCACAGAGAACCCCTTTAGAACCTTCCCGCCAATCCGAGAAAACACTCGAAATCCAAGAAATACTCGGGGGAAAAGAAACAGATTCCAGCCCCAAACAGTTCAGAACTGACGCATTTCAAACGACTTGGAGAGTTTCTTCCACGTCAAGAAACCAAACGGTTTTCTGTTTCAAGGAGGAAAATTTAAATGAGACGAACCTTCAGATTATTCTCTCGTCTTTTGACAAAAAGGCAAACACTGCGGACCTCGGTTGCGCAGATGGCGACGATAGTTTTCGTCCGAACCGTTTTTCCGGGTAGGTGAACTTCGGAAAAGTCGATTCGTAGTTGTACAGAAAACTCCGAAAAACAACCCGCAAAAGTTTTCTGTTGACTTCCGAGTCCCGGGGTTTGTCTTTTTCGAAAAACCGAAAGTCGCTCCAGAAGAGGGCGCCGGCTCGAAAACAATTTCGGGCGAAGGGTTTTTCTTCCTGGTCCTCCGAGGTCGATTTTCCCGTTCGGGAGCGGGCGAAATTTAATATTAATGAACGGACCCCGTGTAAACTTTGTGTAAAGGGACCTTCAGTTTAATGCCCTTTCTTGAAGGGTTGAAGAGGGAGGTGGCTCCCGGGACCTCCTGGCTGTTTTAAATGTATTCGGCATTTACATAGCGATAGGATGGGTATGCTGCGGCTAGGGTAATATATACGGTTGTTTCCGAGCGATTGTTTTCTAATAGAGAGTTGATGCTTTTGCGTTTCACCACTGCGCTACCAAGTTTTCAAGCGAGGATTATTACGGCGGGGTCTTTGCAGAATAAATTTTCCGTCGGTTCCTTCAGCTCACACACGTAACGTTTCTGCTACGAAGGCAATTACGGTCAAAAATATTGTATGATAATCTGGAACGACGTATAATATACTACTTATAGGAAAAAGCTTCGAGTTTGTTATTTATAACTTAGGGGCAGTAGGCATGTGTCCTCAACCTCAAGATTGTGCGGTGCCTACCCATAAAGAAACCACACTCCGTCTAATCATCAAATGCGTGCGAAATGAAACGAATTATTCACAAAGACTCAAATGTTTAAATAAGACGTCTAATTTGCTCAGATTTACCGTCATTCCCATCGCAAGATACATTTGCCTAAGATTACTTTGACAGAACATCGGGTTGTAGGGCTCTTGGAAATTTGATGAGCGTGATAAGCTCCAATCACTGTGGAATTCTTAGAGAACCATCCTCCCACCTTGTAAATTTAGTATCAAATAAATTTATTATTCATATTTGTTGTAAGGCTGTAGGTAGGGTTACGACAGGTCGGGATTACGGATTGTGGTGAATGGTAGAGATGGTTTGGGTAGGTTGAAGGAGGACTAACGCCCCGCGGTTATCACCGCAGCAGGCGTTAGTTGAAGAGGAGGCTAGCACCTCGGGGTTATCACAACAGCGAGTGGTAGATGAGGGAGAGGCGTCCCGCGGTTATCACCACAGCAGGTGCCGGGAAGAAGGAGGTTTAGCACCCCGCGGTTATCACCACAGCGAGTGCTAGAGGAGAGAGAGGCGTCTCTTGGTTATCACCACAGCAGACGCCGGGAAGAAGGAGGCTAGCACCCCGCGGTTATCACCACAGTGAGTGCTAAAGGAGAGAGAGGTGTCCCGTGGTTATCACCACAGCAGGCGCCGAGAAGAAGGAGGCTAGCACCCCGCGGTTATCACCACAGCGAGTGCTAGATTAGAGAGAGACGTCCCGTGGTTATCACCACAGCAAACGACGGGAAGGAGGAGAATAGCACCCCGCGGTTATCACCACAGCGAGTGCTAGAGGAGAGAGAGGTGTCCCGTGGTTATCACCACAGCAGGCGCCGAGAAGAAGGAGGCTAGCACCCCGCGGTTATCACCACAGCGAGTGCTAGATTAGAGAGAGACGTCCCGTGGTTATCACCACAGCAAACGACGGGAAGGAGGAGAATAGCACCCCGCGGTTATCACCACAGCGAGTGCTAGAGGAGAGAGAGGCGTCCCTTGGTTATCACCACAGCAGACGCCGGGAAGAAGGAGGCTAGCACCCCGCGGTTATCACCACAGTGAGTGCTAAAGGAGAGAGAGGTGTCCCGTGGTTATCACCACAGCAGGCGCCGAGAAGAAGGAGGCTAGCACCCCGCGGTTATCACCACAGCGAGTGCTAGATTAGAGAGAGACGTCCCGTGGTTATCACCACAGCAAACGACGGGAAGGAGGAGAATAGCACCCCGCGGTTATCACCACAGCGAGTGCTAGAGGAGAGAGACGTCCCGTGGTTATCACCACAGCAGACGACGGGAAGGAGGAGAATAGCACCCCGCGGTTATCACCACAGCGAGTGCTAGAGGAGAGAGAGTCAAAAAATTGTTGATTGCCTTCCCCTTCTCCTACCTCGTTTGCATCGTCCTTAGGGGGAGCTAAAATGGGGGGGGGGGGGGGGGGGGTCTCATGTCAGCATCCATTTTTACCTGTGCGTTTCACGGGAGGGCGTGAATCACTCTGGCACCTCTCCATCTTCCAAAGGAGATCATCGCATCTTTCACTCTGTAATAGTGTGGGCTGTTCTCGATACATTTTTTCTTCCGGTGGACAAGGGGTCGCTTGAGGAAGCCTAATCGATATCCCTTCTTAACCGGTGATAATCTCGCTGGTCTAGGAGGGGGACTCTCGAGGGTCCACCCCAACTGTTACACTCTGTCACAACTCTGCCACCTATGTCAACAAATCAGTCTGCCACCTGGGACTTGGCTCACTCAGTAGCTGATAGTTCCCCGGTCATGGAGTAGTTATTTTGAAGGTTTCCGATGAAGGGGAATTATTGGTAAAACGTGGTGAAGGTATGAGCGGAGTAGATTTTGTCAGAAGAGTGGGAGAACGGGCAAAAACTTCTTAAAAATTGTGATAATGTGGTTGATTATGTGTTTAACTGTGATTGACGATGTTTTTCTCTTGTCGCTAACTATTTTTACCGATTCGCAACAGGTATTCAAATACATCAATAACGTTAACATGTAACTACTTGACTGTTATTTCACCTGTTCTTTTTCTCTTTCACCCAAATGGCGGAATGTAGCATTATTTTTCAAGAAATAGGTAGAATGTAGCCTTTCAAACTTGTGATTAACGGAGTACAGGTGGCAGAATGTATGAGGCTGTCACAGGAAACGACTGAAAACTTCACAGCCTGACCGGCCGAACCTAACTTGTTGAAAGTTGTATCGGAGCCTCCCTTTCATCGCCCAATTTAGTATGTCTTTGAAATTTCCATGAAATTTCTGGTATCAACGGCGCAACGACTGTGAAAAGGAAAAAACGTCGCGAGAGAAATTCGAAACAAAACAATTGATGAGTTTATTCCGTAACGCTTTTCGTGTCGTGACGTTTTTCGGCCGGTCGGTCATCGCAAGAGCGTGATGCACCGCGCCAAAAGAAATCGACATCTAGAAAAGTTGAGACCTACGCCGTTGTCCCACTAAAATTAAACCCGATTTCAAGAAACTGGCTCTGAACCACCGAGCACAACAATCCCACTGATAGGTGTGTGTATTTCATTCATAACCTATTCTGTACAACTTTGTACAATTATGGTTTTGTACAACAAGTTGTACTTTAACTTTGTACTATTTTGTACAGTCAGGTTCTGTTTTAGTAGTATTTTCAGTTACATTCCTTTAATTCGAATTTTACTGTTCAGACTCCTCTTTCCCATACCCTAACTCAAGGATTTTCACATTAGGTGGGCGTTGAAAATTTTCTAGCTCCTAAAGGGGGCAGCTGCTTTAAAAAAGTTGGAAACCACTGAACTAGATTATAACTTTTCACTTACCTATGATGAAATATCTGGTCCCAAAAGTTTACATTTTCCGGGGGACCAGCTGTGAATCTGTTCATCAGTACTTGGTAGTAGCCTCGGGACCCTAAGAGTACCTACCTACTAACAATATAATTATCTAACAATAAATTATATCCAAGAGAAATCGCGGTTATTTTGCATAAAACTTTCGACTAATCAACTCCAAGAATTTTTGAAGGAGAACACTGATGAGGAAGTTAAGCTCTAAGTAATTAAGCAGAAATTAAGCAGTTGATGGATATTGGTTATTGATTGGGGTGGGGGGGGGGTTAGCTAATGCATTATGTTTCGGTGTCACCCTTCCCACGTTGTTTTAACCTTTTATCCCAAAACAAAGACAATTTAAGCTTAGTTTGTATCTTTGTTTTTGAATCCGATCAAATCACAAGTTGAGAGTTTGTTTGTGTTGATGGCAGGAAATCACTTGGGGCGCGAGGGTTAAACACTTAAGAGGATTAAACGGGTTGAACAATAACGTTTTCTTCGCAAAAGCTGTCTCAACCCTCTCGATTCGTTTGACGTCCCTTAGACCAACAGCTTTTCTTAGTTTAGTAAAATCAAGACCCATCCACTTATAAAGATGAGTTGTTATTTATGGTGAACATAATAGAACTACGAGTAAAGTAAATCTAAGGGCTCTTCAGGTCTACCACATTTCCTACCCATTAAGATTTTCCTTAATATTTTTTCCCCTGTTAAATCACTGTTTTCCTTTTTTCATTGGGAAATTATAGATAATCACATTTTGTTCATGTTGTTTAATCTCACCTAATGTAAAATGTTGGGTAGAGCTTTCGCTTACAATCTGTTCTTCTATCTGTTAAATTGATTAGTCAAATAATATCCTTTGATGTTGTCGTGGTACCCCCTTACAATATACCACTCAATTTGTAAGTATTGGATTGTCTTAATAAAGCCAAGTGGATGGTGGGCCTACGTGACACTAGAGGTGTAGGTAGTTGTCTCCCTCCATGGATCCTCCAATGGCTCCTAAAGACCGTAGGATGACTGGGGGAGGGTGGAAGGGCTCCTTTATAATGCGCTCTCCTGCCCAGGTACAAATTCGGGCCTATGACTTGTCTTCTTACCTCACCTTCATCATCACTCCTTATCGTAAAAGATCTCGGAGAGGTGGAACCGGCCTGGGACCTGTTGCACAATAGTCTCGTAATATTAGCAAATTTTACAAGTACAAGTTCTAATATTACAATTACTAATATTTTCAGTTGCACAATGGTTCGTAAGTCACTAATAATATTAGAAGAAATCTACAAGTTCCGAAGATGAAAATATTAGTCAACTGTCCTTCGCAGCGTTGTTAGGGACAATAAATTGAGACGCACAAGTTAGGTTTACAAGGCGTAAGGCTACATGACTACCGGGCACTGTCCTCTTTCGCGTTTTACCATTTTCTCGTTTTGCATTCTTACCTTTTTGCAGTTTACGATGTCAAAACGCGATGAAAAACGCAAGTTAAAGGTGTGCGTGAAAGAAATCTTGTTTTGGTGGTTTTTCTGATCGCCTGACAAAACAGGATAAAAACAAAGCATGGCAGGAAATTTGCGAGTATGCTGCCTCACTCCTTGCTGTTCCGCTTGGAAAATATGGAACATATGAGGCGCTCAGAACCAGAAGGGCGAACTCGAAAAAAGTCGATTTTTTTTTTAGAATCCGTTTCTATAGGTCCTTTACTACCCATGGCTACATTCACAAAACCGCAGTTCGCCCTTCTGGTTGTGAAAATGTACTGCAAAAGAAACGGGGAGCCTTCAAAATCATACAAAACTACTGAATCTGTTAAGAGCCATAAGGGCGAACTGAGCGCGCTGGCTCCCCCCTCTACCCACATTGCGAGGTCACCCCTCCGTTCTCCTACTTGGAGCTTCTGTGAACCACAGGACATAGTTTTCATTCGTCGTCATTTTTTGTGTGTGTTTGAACATTTTATTGATAGATAGATAAAATTTAAAGATGGGAAAATTTTTTCGTACACCAAGAATTACAAAGCCGGGTTTTTTATTCATAAATCCTACAATCTGGACTCCGCAAAAGTTGCAATAAAACTACAAAAGGGTAAGGGGCAAATATACGATCCTCAGAAATTTGACCTTTCACGTGTAGGTTTGGAACAGTTGTACACTGCTCCAGTACCCATTACTTCGGCCAAATTGCAAGACATCAAAGCCCTAGCTGAATTCGTTCCCCTGCCATGGATAACCTATTTTTTGAAAATCAACCAGGAGCTTCAGTAGATAACAATGAGGAAGCTGAACCTAATGAAGATGATGATTTATTAGATTACGCTTGAGGTAAAGACGGTTGGTTGGTGCTCTGAGTGGATCGTGCAAAGCTTTGACATTTTTACTTTTTTTTCATCTTTGTTTTTCATTGTGGTTAGCGGTTGGCTTTTCAAATTTTAACTTTTTTTATTATCTTTGTTTTTGATTGCGGTTAGTGGTTTTCTGAAATTTGATGTTGGCATTAAATACTTGAATGAGTTTCAGTTTTCCATCTTTTGTTCATGTATTTAACCTGACATAAACAAGATAAGCACGTAATACTAGGTAAGTATGTAGCATGAGCACCTACCTAATTAGAAGGTAAGAAGAAAGAGTTAGGTGCCCTGGCTTCAAATATTAATAGCATTGCAGGGAAAGATATGGGATCAACAGAGAAGAGTAGGTAGGTACTACATGAAAATTCGGAAACATGATTCTAATAATATAGGTACCAATCTACCTAATCATTATGATGATAAAATAATAATTGGCAACCCCAAGTACGCCCTTCTGGCACTTACTAACAAACAGATAAGAAGTTCGCCCTTCTGGTCAATAAAATGTTTGAAGGCGAATTTCTCAAATCGCAATTCTGAAGTTCGCCCTTCTGGTTCTGAGGCCCTCATATTATCTTCGAGACGTTCCAAAATCTTTGTGGAACAACAACTTTTTCAAATAAGAATAGAACACAACATTTGGGGTTCCCTTCACTTGTAAAAAAAATTACAGGAGAACTTTTGCTAGTAGAAAAATTATTAGCGTCCACTAGTAGGTATTTCTATCAACGCTAATATTTTTAACCGATTGTGCAACGGTGCAACGGCGAAAAGGCACTAATAATATTAGTAACTTGTACTAGTATTATTGGAACTTGTAAATGCAACACAAAGTACAAGTTATTAGTTCTTTTACTAATAATATTAGTTACTAAGCTATTGCGCAGCAGCCTGGTGGTGCCTTATGGTATAACCGAGGATGTGGAACCGTCTGAGCATATCCTCTAGCATTTTTAGTGGTGGTAACCTCACTGGCCTAGCTATTGTAGGTGTAACCTTTTAAATGCTAGCTACCGATACCTAACGCTCCATCTCAAACTCACCTATCCCAGGCCTATACCTCTATCACCACAGGTGTGATAAGAAAAAGAAAAGCGAAGTTATTGTACGGTTGTCTATTTACACTGCTACACTGGGAAAAACGCGAAAAAAAACACTGTTGTGCCGGTATCGGTTGTTATACCGTCGTCAGTAACAAGCAATAACTTGTTGGTTGTTGTTGATTTGAAACCGGTATAACAGTGTATTTTTCACATTTTTTTTTTCTTCGTGTATTAGTGGAAATAGACAAGCTTTCAGTAACTCCGTTTTTATTTTTCTTCGAAATGGGTTTCCACGATTTCATCTCGAGCAGGGGCGTTGCGTCCATAACCACTTGGGCCACTGGCCCGGCACCCAGAAACACAAAAAACTCCAAAAAATGCCAACCATTTGTTCAGTTGGCATTCGAATTTCCCTCCGTATACTGTACCTAGCATTTTTCACGAAGTTCAACAGCGACTCGACAGAGTTCTCTGGCTATGGATATTCGAGCATTTTATCGGAATATAGCTACACTAATCGATGTCTTGCAATCGAAATCGAAACCTACGCTTCTGAAACTGACAGGTCCTGGGACCTGGTGTCGCCGTGGTAACCGAGAAAAGTGGCCCAAGTGGCGCGCAAGCTCAGTCGAGTAAAAATTTGGTTAGCCACGCCCCTTTTGGGCCCCACATTTCCATCCAAAAATCGTTTGTGTTCACAATCGATTGGATTGTTTCAATTCATCTTGTCATCTCGATACGAGATGCTTGTCCTTCCATCTGTCCTCCCCTAAAAATTCTTATCACTTTCGCCATTCTGTTCCTATTTTGAGTTTTCAATTTTCTGCTTACGTTTCGAATTTTGTATATTCCTATGTTGAGTTTTCAATTTTCTGCTTACGTTTCGAATGTTCCCATTCGAGTTCCCGGGACAGATTTGGATTTGCGATAATTAAGTGCGTTGTGTCCTGTCTGTGGTCTTGTGGATTGATCCACGTCAACATACACAGATAAGTACCTGGCTTCTAGTCTGATTCTCCATCCAAGTAGGTACTGGCCGGCGGGTCATTACTTCGTTGTATTTCAGTCTAGTTCGTTGGTTTAGTTGTTGTTTAGTTTATTTGCTTCTGCATTTTTGTATTGCTTTTGTATTAACTTACAGTCGAAATTTTCGACATTTTCCTACGAGGATAGAGTGATGATTAAAAGTTTAGGAAGAGATAGGCCTGAGTATTAGTCAGTATGAAGCTATAGAACTTTTAGCTTCTGGTAATCCCGGGTACTGGTCAGAACTATTGTGAACACAGTGCTTACATTCTGACTTACTAAGAGCTGCGGTTGATTAAAATCCACCCATTTCTCATAAGAAGACTCCACTGTTGGAAAACATTTACAGGTATTTTGTAGAAAAAGCTGTTAATTTGTGTTCCGGCTTGGTGGCCCACCATTTTCAGAGCCGCTACTGATCGCGAGTGATTGAGTTCGTTTGGTGATGATCGACAAAATCAAAATTCGACCACACCTCGTTATCTACTTGTAAGAGTATATCGTTTCCTGAAAGGCAGAATATCTTGAGCGCCAATTTTCGCGATTTTGAGTTATTGTAACCGTTGGAATCGTCTTAAAAAGGCGCATCTATCTAGCTATAGGTATATCGTAAGCGTCGTACGTCTCTAAGGCATTCAAAAACAGCCTCAAACTTTTCGAATCGTAACCACCAGTTTTGTAAAATATCGTATTCACCATTCATTCAGAACTTGAGCGCCACGAGTCAAATGTAAATCATCATCATCTTCTAAAGGCAGCGCCTTGTCGGTGTAGCCATTCGTCCCTATCCATTGCAGCCCTCTTCAGCTGATGGTAAGAGGTGCATCCCATTAGGTGGTAGGTGGTAGGTGGGCATCCCATTTGGGATGCCCATTAGGGGGCATCCCAAATGTAAATACCGAGGTAAAAATTGTCCGTTGTCGTAAGTGGCCCATTCCCACTGTAACTTGCGATAAAATTAGAGTGTGCTAATATTATGCCATCAGTCGTAAGCACAATATATCGTATGCTCCTATAGAATTTGCGCAGTGTCGTAAGCGCCCCTTCCCGAGTGCGCTCGAGTAGTGATAAGCTAGTTTTCCAAATAATTCTTTTCTAGCAAGACATCAAGAATATCGTAAGTGCCGAAATGTTTATCGCATCTACAACTGTTCTCCCTGTTCTTCGAAATAGCAAGAATAGCATAATAAGCGCCTTTTTCTCAAAAAAGTACTAATTCCCAGGGATTTTATTTTTATTTTTATTTTTATTTAAATAAGTCGACAGAAAACGGTCTAGTTTGCACTGAAATATCAAATTTTAAATGGTTGGGCAATAAAAATATCCTTCCACTGTTGTTCGTCTCTCCTGTAAAATTCGGGAAAAGTCGCTTACGATATTCTGCCTTTCGGGGGACGATATTTCTTCCATGCTGACAGAAAACGCAGGAAATTAGTGCAGTCTGGAAATGGATAAATATGTTTTCTGATGCGGTTGTACACAATTATTATGACCATCGCGTTATATGATAATTTCACATCAACAACAAGGTACCGGCTAATAGTCGCCTGCTCGTTGTCCTCTTCAGCTGCAGTTTACAGCGGTCGGCGGCAAAATCTGAGAAATGAAGAGCTACGAAATCGAAATGAACGCAATCACGAGAGGGACAGGAGGAGTTGGACGGGAAACCGCAACATTCCATTAGCAGTTGGAACGAGGGGTTTAGGTTCCTGCCAAGCTCGTCGGACGTCGGTGTGTGTAATTGGTTCGTTCTCTGGAACTGGAGTGTTGTGGTTCTCCAGCGATGACAACACGAGTTGAATCAACTGAGATCGAAAGGACGAGAACTAACCGAAAATATGGTTCGTGCCACTGTTTTAATCGATAGAACAGTGTTTTTTCCCGCTGGACGGTACCGGAGTCGATTTCATTTTAGTGAGGTTTATTGCGAAAATATTAGGTCCGGCGGGCAAGTTCGTGGAAGGTTCTGACTCAAAACGAGACGCGAGATTGTTGTCCAGATGAGAACGGTCTGCATGTTCCAGAGACAGTTGCGCGCTCGAAACCTTTTATTCGCCCTGCCAGCTTTGCCTCGTTGCCCAACCTACGTGTGGTATTTGCTCAACAATGTAAAGTCGCAGCTTGAAATATTTGTCACCGGTTTGTTGACCGGGGTTTCCTTTATCCCGAGAACAGCAGTTCAAATGACGAGTGACAGTTATGAGCAGGGATTTTCCTACGTGGCCGACAAAGGTTCAAAAAGTCCCTTTCACTCAACATGATATTAATATGAGCGAATTTTCAAAGTTAGTGAATTTTGGATATTTTTGAGGATTTTTAGCGTTCGGCTCAGGGGCTTTGCGTCCATAAGGACACTTGAGCCACTGCCCCGGCACCCAAATACACTTAAAAAAACTCCATTGTTCAGTTGGCATTTGAATTTCCCTCTGTACACTGTACTACCTAGCATTTTTTCACAAAGTTCAACAGCGGCTCTCAGATTTATCTGGCTATGGAATGGAAATTCTATGGATATTCAATATTCTACTAGAGCATCCATGGTGTGCTCCACCGACCAAACATGTTATCGGAATAAAGTGACATTAATCGATGTCCTGCAATCGAAATCGAAACCTAGGCTCCTGAAACTGGCAGGTAAGTTCTGGGTCCTTGGACCTAGTGTCGCCATGGCAACCGAGAAAAGTGGCCCATCCGCGCATGCTCAGTCGCGTAAAAATGTTGTTTGCCATGCCCGCTTTGGGCCCCTGTCCCCAAAATCTGATTTCTACTCCAAAATCGTTCGTTTTCACTACCTATCGATTCCATCCCTTCGATTCAATTTGTTGTTGTTGTTTTTCTTGAGGGTGCCGGGAAGAAACACTCTTCATGCGGGCAGTGGTGGTTAGAGGTTGCGTATTTTCTTCTTGTGCATTCAATTCAATTTGTCATCTCCATATGAGATGACGAATTAATAATTTAATTGAATATGATATTCGTCTTCTGGTCTGTTTTTGTTGTGAACTATATTCACTTTCTCTGTTGTCAGTTTTAAATTTTTTGCGTCAAATTGAGCGCGTTTTGAGTTCGGTCCGGTTCTGATGGCAGATTTGTATTCGCGGTACATACGTGCATTTTGTCCTGTTTGTGGTCTTGTGGATTGATCGTCGTCCTAACACACTGATAACCACCTAGCTTCAGGTCAGTAGCTTCTCCATTCAAGTAGGTACCGGCCGACAGGTCATTGTTTTGTTATAGATATTTTTGTTTACTATACTTTTATAACACGTGAATTCGGTGGCCAGTTTGCAGTAGAAATTGTGGACGTTTTCGATTGAAAGGGAATTTGCTGGACAGTTAATGGGAAGGGTGTTTATTGTTGCCTCGAGGTATTTTGTAGACAAATCTCTTGGTTTTGTGTTCTGGTTTGGTGCCTCACCGTTTTCAGAGCCCACGCACTGCTCCTGATATGGGCACTTGGGCCACTGCACCGGCACCCAAAAAAAAAAAAAAACACTAGGAGCAAAAAAAACTCCACTGTTCAGTTGGTATTTAAATTTCCCTATGTACTACACTGTACCTAGCATTTTTCACAAAGTTCAACAGGGTTCTGGCGACTCGTCAGGCTTCTCTGGCTATGGAATGGAAATTCTATGGATATTCAATATTATAGTAGAGCATCCATGGTGTGCTCCATAGACAAAGCATCTTATCCGAGTAAAGCGACAGTAATCGATGTCCTGCAATCGAAATCGAAACCTAGGCTCTTGAAAGTGGCAGCTAGGTCCTGGGACCTAGTGTCGCCATGGCAACCGAGAAAAGTGGCCCATCCGCGCATGCTCAGTCACGTAAAAATGTTGTTTGCCATGCCCACTTTGGGCCCCTGTCCCCAAAATCTGATTTCTACCCCAAAATCACAGCGTTCTGGCGACTTGCCAGATTTATCTGGTTATGGAATGGAAATTCAATGGATATTCGATATTCTACTAGAGCATCCATGGTGTGCTCCATAGACCGAGCATGTTATTGGAATAAAGCGACATTAATCGATGTCCTGCAATCGAAATCGAAACCTAGGCTCCTGAAACTGGCCGGTAATTTCTGGGTCCTGGGACCTAGTGTCGCCATGGCAACCGAGAAAAGTGGCCCATCCGCGCATGCTCAGTCCCGTAAAAATGTTGTTTGCCATGCCCACTTTGGGCCCCTGTCCCCAAAATCCGATTTCTACTCCAAAATCGTTCGTTTTCACTATCGATTCCATCCCTTCGATTCAATTCATTGTTCATTGTAATTCATTGTATTCATTGTTGTTGTTTTTCTTGAGGGTGCCGGGAAGAAACACTCTTCATGCCGACAGCGTTGATTAGAGGTTGCGTTTTTTCTTCTTGTGCATTCTATTCAATTTGTCGTCTCCATAAGAGATGCTTCTTCGTCTTCTGATTTGTTGTTGTCTCCTGAATTATATTCGCTTTCTCTGTTGAGTCAGTTGTCAGTTTTTAATTTTTTGCGTCAAATTCTGCGCTTTTTGCGTTCGGTCCGGATCTGATGACAGATCTGTATTCGTGGTACATACGTGCATTTTGTCCTTGGATTGATCGGCGTCCTAACACACAGATAACTATACCTAGCTTCAAGTCAATAGCTTCTCCATTCAAGTAGGTACCGGCCGACGGTTCATTGTTTTGTTATATTTTAGTTTACAATATTTTTATAACACATGAATTCGGTGGCTAATTTGTAGTAGAAATTGTGGACGTTTTCGTACGCCGATATTGTGTTGATTAAAAGAGAAGCTTTGGTGAATATCACTCAATCAGTAAATAAGGGAAGGGTGTTGTTGCCTTGGGGTATTTTGTAGACAAATCTGTTGGTTTTGTGTTCTGGTTTGGTGCCCCACCGTTTTTCAATGCCCTCGCACCGCTACTGTTTCAGCTTTTTACGAGTTTCAATCAGTTTCTGACCCCCAAAAACTCGAATTTATCCCTCTTTCTTTTTTCTGAGAGAAGAAAATGTTGTATTTTGAGTCTATGTTCTAGACGCCGCTATATACCGCTCCAGTTGAAATTATGTTATTATTTAATTTTTAATGATTTTAGCATTTTTCCCCCGATTTTTGGTTTATTATTCTATGAATAATACAACTATGTATTCGCTCAGCAAAAAATTTTTATAACACCCCCTCAAACTTTTTTCTTTTCCGTTTCAAGGTGCGTAGATTCAAAAAATGCAATGTCCGTCCGCTGTCCGCTGTACGCCGTACGCCGTATCACGTCTACAGGCTTCATTTTCGGTCTAAAAAAATCGTTCTTTCGCACACATGCTCCATTTGGGCCCTAGTTGTGTCCCGAAACTTTTCAGCCCGATCGGAATATACCCAGGGGTGTTATGAGTGAAAATGTGTGTAAAAATAGGTACTTTTTGCGTTTTAGTAACATGTTAGTAACATGAGCTTCTGAGATATCATTTTCCTTGTTTTCGGTTCGTAACTTATCCAGGCAATTAAAGAAATGTGTAGGTAAGGTAGGTAGGTACGTCTACGTGGCATGGGCGGTGCCACCAGAGGATCGATTCTCCTGATTCACACAGGTACTTGGAACTATGAGAACACCGTATAGGTCCCTTATCAGTAGTTTTTGGAAATTCAAGATCGTGTTAATCACGAAGTTCAATCAAATAGGTAGAAACTCCCAAGTAGATACCTGAATTCGTGATTTTGTTACACTCGCGTTTATAGTTATAGGGAAATATTACTTAAATCAAGGGAAATAACAGAGTTGTACTTACCTTTAGTAGCGGATGATCCGTGAATGAAGGTGGTAGAACCCAAATCGCAGCACTAATAATCAAAAACACTGATCAATACGGGCCAACCTGCACTCACGTGAGGTATCGGAGTGTCCATATCACTTCTCGCGGTTATTCGGCGGATAATACTGAGGCGATTCCAGGAGAAAACACACCAAAATCTAGTCAAGGAATTATTGTTTAAAGATGAATTTTGACGAAAAACTACCGCATACCAACCAGTTGCGAGCGATCTAGGGACTGACTTCAGAAAGTATCAGCAGGGTGGGCCTTGGTAGGTATATTTACTTAATATTTTCCCCTTTCATTTATCTGAATTCTCAATTTATTTTTCGGTTCGTAACTTATCCAGATAATTAGAGAAATGTGTAGGTAAGGTAGGTAGGTATGTCTACGTGGCATGGGCTGTGCCACCAGAGCATCGACTCTCCTGATTCACACAGGTACTCCGAACGATGAGAACACCGTCTAGATCCCTTATCAGTAGTTTTTGGAAATTCACGATCGTGTTAACCACGAAGTTCAATCAAATATGTAGAACCTCCCAAGTATATACCTAAATTCGTGATTTTGTTACACTCGCGTTTATAGTTATAGGGAAATATTACTTACAATCAAGGGAAATAACAGAGTTGTACTCACCTTTAGTAGCGGATGATCCGTGAATGAAGGTGGTAGAACCCAAATCGCATCACTAATAATCAAAAACGCTGATCAATACGGGCCAACCTGCACTCACGTGAGGTATCGGAGTGTCCATATCACTTCTCGCGGTTATTCGGCGGATAATACCGAGACGATTCCAGGAGAAAACACACCAAAAATAATTTATATATAATGTAATCCAGGAATAAAGACGCATTTTGACGACCGCATACCAACCAGTAGCGGGTGATCAACGGACTGACTTCAGAAAGTATCAGCAGGGTGGGCCTTGGTAGGTATATTTACTTAATATTTTCTCCTTTCATTTATCTGAATACTCATTGAATTTTTCGTTTCGTAACTTATCCACACAATTAAAGAAATGTGTAGGTAAGGTAGGTAGGTATGTCTACGTGGCATGGGCTGTGCCACCAGAGCAACGATTCTCCTGATTCACACAGGTACTCGGAACGATGAGAACACTAAAAACTCTTATAGATGGTTTTTGGAAATTCAAATCAAATAGGTCGAAACTTCCAAGTAGGTAGATAGGTACCTACCTAAATTCATAATTACTATCCTCGACATGATAAATTATAAAGAAAATATTACTTAGAATAAACCTAAATAACATAATTTTACGGTACCTTTAGTATTGGACGGTCGGAGAATGAAGGTGGTGGAATCCAAATCGCAGCACTGAACACAATCATCATCGGCGCGGGCCGACAATGCACCCACGTTGGTTTTCGAATTGCCCATATCACTTCTCCCGATTAAATCGGCGGATACCGAAGCGATTCGAGGAGAATACTCACAATAACACAGTAAAATTTAGTCCAGGAATTATTCTTCTATGATGAATTTGGAATAAAAACTACCACTTACCTACCATCCGTCGCGGTTGATCGGGCCAGACTGACTAATAGAGAGGGGTGGCAGGGTGGGGAAGGTGATGTGGCTGGGCGTGGTGGGGTAGGTAGGTATTCACTCGATTTTTATTTATTTATTCATTTATTTTTTTACCTGAATTTTCATTGTGTTTTTCTTTTCCTAACTGCTTCAAACAATCGAAGAAATAATATACAAGTTACTAATCTATGTGGCACTGGTTGTGCCACGAGGGCATCAGTTCACAACATGATTTAGTTACTTGGAACGATTAAAACACCAACTATACAACTATTGGTGGTTTATTGAAATTCAAGATCGCATTAATGACCAATTCCAATAAAATAGATGGAAAATTCCAAGTATTAACCTACATCTGGAGAGTTTAAGCTCTGGCGGGCAGACCCAGTGCCACGTAGATTGGTAACTTCAATCATTTCGTGGATTTTTTTGGAAAAGTGTAAAAACAGGTAAAGACAATAAAGTCGGGTAAAATGAAGGGAAAAATAATTAAAGTTACAAGTACCTAAGTGCCTACTTTCCCCTCCCCACCACCTTCCCCACCTTGCCGCCCCCCTCTATTAGTCAGTCCCTCGATCACCCGCGACGGATGGTAGGTTTGTGGTAGTTTTTCGTCAAAATTCATCTTTAAACAATAATTCCTGGACTAGATTATTGTGTTTTTGTGTTTTTTCTCGAATCGCCTCGGAATGATCCGCCGATTGACCGCGAAGTGATATGGGCAATCCGATGAATAACGTGTGTGCACTGATCGGACCGCGTTGATCAGTGGTTGTGTATGCGGTTTGTGCTACGAACTGGATTCTACCTTCATTCTCGGATTGTACACACTACTAAAGGTACGTGCGACTTTGTTATTTTGATTTATTGTAAGTAATATTTCTTTAAATAACTACAAAGTCGAGGGTAATCATCATTAAACATACAGGTAATTATGAAACATTTTAGGTAGCAAAACTTCTTATAGCAACGCAGGGTTAGGTGCATTTTTTTAAAAGCTAAATAGGTATTAATTTATTATCTCGTTGCAAACTGATGAGATACGCACTTTCTCCTAGGATTAAGCCATAGCAAATGGTAGGATGTGGAGGTGAAACTGGAGAATCCAAGTCAGGAGATCTGACTTTGGTGGCACAAGCAGTTCCAAACTGTGCATTTTCATGATTATTTGGAATTGGTACGAAGATGAACAGGAAAATACTATGGCAGGTCAAATGAAACGGAAAATTTCGTTCCTGCCCACCAACTCAATCAATGGTTGTGTGTTGTGATTTGGTTTTGTACCACCTTCATTCAAGATTCTACCACTGCTAAAGCTCCGTACTATGTTATTCGGTTTTATTGTAATATTTTCGATTATTTTTATTGTAATATGTGTCGAGTTGACGTCTTCTTATGCTCATCGCTTAGTGGCCAGTTACGGTATTTTTTCCCTCCACCGCGCCCTAATTGTCGGACTGGAGTCATATTTCGTACATGCCCTTTCTAGAACCCAAGCCCAAGTCCTATCCGCCCCCGAAACTCAAACCCTTTCTGAGCCCATGAAGAGCCCCCTCTCAAAATTTGATGGTTTACGTTTCAAGGTACGTAGAATCCGAAAATGCAATAAAAATATTTCTGTCTGTCCGCCGTACGCCGTACTGGCCACTTTTCTTAGTTACCATGAAACGAAATTGATGAAATTCGGGTTATAGGTTCCGTTCGGGGTCTAGTTGGTCCTCGAAGCTCGACGTTACTGTCAGTCACCTCTAAGGGGTTCAAAATAGGGGTTGAAATTTTCAGAACGCCGTATCTCGAAAACTTTTGATAGAAGGGTATGGTTTTTTTTACGTTATTAAATTTGTCTTGAGCTAAACCATTTTAGCGAATTTTCAAAGAAAATGAAGCTATTGCAATGGCTTCGAAATTTAAATAATATAAATTTTTGGAAATTTTCTTCATAGAAATCCGTTTCAGACCATTCTAAAACGATTCCTGAAATTTAACACTTTTTTATATGTATATATTTATATATATATTTATTTATATATGTGTCACTCCAGACGATAACTCTCGATAGAATTGAGATAAACAGCTCAAATTTGCACAAAAAATCTATCTTGGCAATCGAAAGGCTAAGTTCGAAGATGGGCGAAATTGGCCTACTCTAAGGAGGGTTTTGGCGCATTTAAAGTGCGCAAAAATTACCCAAAAATCCCCAAAATGTTATTTTCCAACAAGTGACCCCTCATTTTAAAGGTTTTTGCACGCTGAACACGATGGTGGAATCGGATTTTAGATATCTTGATCCGTTCTCAAATTAGAGCATTTAAAGTGCGCAAAAATTACCTAAAAATCCCCAAAATGTTATTTTCTAACAAGTGACCCCTCATTTTAAAGGTTTTTGCACGCTGAACACGATGGTGGAATCGGATTTTAGATATCTTGATCCGTTCTCAAATTAGAGCATTTAAAGTGCGCAAAAATTACCCAAAAATCCCCAAAATGTTATTTTCCAACAAGTGACCCCTCATTTTAAAGGTTTTTGCACGCTGAACACGATGGTGGAATCGGATTTTAGATATCTTGATCCGTTCTCAAATTAGAGCATTTAAAGTGCGCAAAAATTACCCAAAAATCCCCAAAATGTTATTTTCTAACAAGTGACCCCTCATTTTAAAGGTTTTTGCACGCTGAACACGATAGTGAAATCGGATTTTAGATATCTAAATCCGTTCTTAAATTAGAGCATTTAAAGTGCGCAAAAATTACCCAAAACTAGGATAATCTTTAAACTCTTACCCCCACCCCCTTAGAGTGGTCAGATTGAAAAATGTGAGAAGTATTAATTGAAGACGAGAGTTCGAAGCAAAAAAGGGGGAGGCAAACGATTAGTACAACTCCTTGAATTTACCCACAGCGATCAAATAAATAAGCACTTAGTACAATTACGTAATAAACAAACGGTAGAATCAGGATGGACAAAACGTACAAATTAAAATAAATACGAAGAGAATATACATAGAAAACCAAATTTTAGACCGAAGTTTTCCTTTATTCAAAACCATAGCCATTAATTCGAATATTTCTTTGAAAATTCGCTCATTAAGTCATGCTGCATGACTGATTTTTTTGAGACCACCCGGAGCATTGTTCGTCCAGCCGTTCGTGTGCACCAAAAAGCTTCGTCAACACGATCGTGAATCAAACGGTATAAATCCGGCCGGGATATCATCACTAGGGAGCACATGATTATAATCATGGATGGCTGTATGAATTCGAGCAATATCAGTACCTATGTCCCAACCCAACTGGAGGTTATCAACTCAAACCATTGGAATTGAAAAAAGTTGTGTAGTTTGAGGGCCCGAGTTGGCAGTTGTTGCTCAGGGAACCCTTCTTGGAACCCCCAGTGGATGTGCGTGGTGTGCGCAGTAGTATGTGCGCATCGTTGGTCGACCGGAACCGGTGTTTTTACGTTTCCAAGTAGCCAAAGGTCGCTCAGGGAGGTGTGCGAAGTTTCTCTACGCCAGGCCATCCCCCTTCTTCTGTGGTCAGTTTGTCAGTTACTACTAGGGATGGGATATCGAAAGAAAATATCGATATTGGTATCAATTGATAGATCAAAAGAAAAAAATCGATATCGATTTAATATCGGATGATAAAACGATATCCGATATCGAAAGAAATTGAAATACCAAATAACATTATTTAAAAAAAGTAAGCTACACGTTACTATATTAAAACTAGGATCACATTTTGTAAGCCGAAATCAGCAAACGGAGAAACCAAGCAGAAACAGACTTATTGGAGAGGCAATTGTCAATTGAACAAACTTCCGTTCCTTCGTTCAGTGGGAGAAGAATTCTTTTTTTAAAACTTTTATACAACTTTTTCTTTCTTTTTAAAGCTATTTGTGGACTTCGTTCCATTAGTTTTGTACCTATATGTACATAATGTAAACATATAATAATTTTAGAGTTTTGTTCAAACTGCGGTAGGTTTTCAATTTGTTTTGTACCTACCTACATACTATTGTTGTTAGGATTCTTGCGGGTTGGTCACTCAAGAATCCTAACAATAATATTCATACTGAGTGGTCAAGAACCTTAAACATACCTACAGACAATCATGGGAAAATAAAGTAGTTTGAAGTTTTGTTCTACCAATATTCAGTTTGTTTTGTATCTACCTACATGTTGTGAAAATGAAATATCTCCACATTCGGGTTCATTTTTTGCGTCTTCAAAAGTTTAAAACCAAATTTGAGGGTTTTTCTTGTAATTTAAAAAAAACCGATATCGGAGGTAAATATCGACATTCCGATATTATCGAAGTGAAAATGTCGATATAAAAATATCGGATATCGGAAGGAAAACATCGATATCTCGATATTGGCGATATCGATATCCCATCCCTCGTTACTACTCAGTTACAGTTACCTTCGCCTTCGCGGGTCTGAGTTGGTAGGTGTGTGCCAGAAAAATTGGACTTTCAGTCGAATGAATTGCTGAGGTTGTTTTCTGGAGTTTCATTGTTTCTTCTCGAATCGCCAGTCTTTTATCCGCCGTATTAACCGCGTGAAGCCAGTGGTAACAACTGTGTGCATGATGGTGTTCCGTGAGTTGATTCGGCCTCCAGTATTCTCGGATCTTCCAGTATTGAAAGGTAACTAGCGTATACACCTACCCATCTCAACAAAAATCTCGTCGTTCTTGATTAAGGACCCCTGGTTAAATTTCATCAGTCTTGCGCCATTTCATGGAAGTCGAAATACAATTATCAGGCAACATTATTAATCAAAACACAGGTTACTTGCCACCATCAGCCACGAAGAATCAAACTGTAACATGTAAATTAATGTAAATGTTCGCGCCCTTTCGACTGATGACATTTACCCCCAGAACATTGCGGACAGATGGGTATCCTAAATTATTATGGCGGCACCAGGGTAATACTGACTTCAGTTTTGCCATAATTTAAAAGCTAAACAACGGCCCTTTTGACCAAAAGAGACGGATTGAATTAATATAACCCTTCTCCCGTAATACCAGAGAGAACATACAAAAAGTAGTAACAAGGAAACGAACACGGGAAACTGTCAATTTGTTGATCGGAAGAGCCGTCCTCAGATGTCTGGCAAATTCGGGAAGTAGTTACCTGCTGTAAAAATTGCCAATTTAGACGTCAATTTATGAGGTAATTTCTTAGCGAAAGCACGCAGTCGAAGCAGAATTTAATCCTCCTCCTCTCTGAATGGAGAAATATCACTATCTCGCTAGTAAGCGCCGTTTTGGTTTATTATTCTGTGAATAATACACCTATGTATTCGGTCAGCAAAAAAATTTTATAACACCCCCTCAAAATTTTTTCTTTTCCGTTTCAAGGTGCGTAGATTCCAAAAATGCAATGTCCGTCCGCCGTTCGCCGTATCACGTGTACCGGCTTCATTTTCGGTCTAAAAAAGTCGTTCTTTCGTAAACATGCTCCATTTGGGCCCTAGTTGTGTCCCGAAACTTTTCAGCCCGATCGGAATATACCCAGGGGTGTTATGAGTGAAAATATGTGTAAAAATAGGTACTTACCTACTTCTTGTGCTTTAGTAACATGAGCTTCTGAGATATCGTTTTCCATGTTTTGGTTTATTATTTTCAATAATGAACCATTGGAATCGAGCAAGAAAAAAAAAATTCTTACCCCTCCTCAAAATTTGATGGTTTACGTTTCAAGGTATGTAGAGTCCAAAACTGCAATAAAAATATTTCTGTCTGTCCGCCGTACGCCGTAAGGGCCACTTTTCTTAGTTACCATGAAAGAAAATTGATGAAATTCGGGTTATAGGTTCCGTTCGGGGTCTAGTTGGTCCTCGAAGCTCGACGTTACTGTCAGTCATCTCTAAGGGGTTCAAAATAGGGGTTGAAATTTTCAGAACGCCGTATCTCAAAAACGTTCTATGGAAGGGTATTGTTTTTTTTACGTTATTAAATTTGTCTTGAGCTAAACAATTTTTTGAGACCACCCGGAGCATTGTACGTCCAGCCGTTCGTGTGCACCAAAAAGCATCGACACGTTCGTGAATCAAACGGTATAAATCCGGCCCGGATATCATCACTAGGGAGCATCTGATTATAATCAAGGATGGCTGTATGAAGTCGAGTTGTTTTTTCTGCGATATTATTTCATTTGACAAGTGATGGACTATTGGATTTTGTTGGTACGTACCTACTTCTGAAACTTGAACAAACGTTGAAGTATTATTGATGGGTAAATTATTAAACAATGGCAAATTATTACACAACGGTAAATTATGACACCACGGTAAATTATTACACAACGGCTCATCTACCCAGAAGGGGCTGGATTTTGTTGATAGGTACTTTTGCAACTTGAACAACAGTTGAAGTACTATTGATGGGTAAATTATTACACAATGGCAAATTATTACACAACGGTAAATCATTACACAAAGGTAAATTATGACAACACGGTAAATTATTACACAACGGCTCATCTACCAAGAAGGGCTGGATTTTGTTGATAGGTACTTTTGCAACTTGAACAACCGTTGAAGTATTATTGATGGGTAAATTATTACACAATGGCAAATTATTACACAACGGTAAATCATTACACAAAGGTAAATTATGACAACACGGTTTAGGTAAGTACCTAGTAACGAGTACGGGGTTAGGTGCTAACCTACGGAGGGTGTAGAATAGTACATATTATATTATATAGAAGGGTTATCTATACAGAGAGCTTTGATCTGTAACAGAAGGGTGTTCTATACAAAATAATAAACCGTTGTGCAGGGATTTGCAGCGGGTTTTTTTTTTTTTTTTTTTTTTTTTTTTTTTTTTTTTTTTTTTTTTTTTTTTTTTTTTGGGACGAGAAGACCGAATATGAAGTCGATTTTGACCAGAGTGGATAATTGAGGTTCTACCAAATGTTCAGCTCCCAAAATTGATTTTTTATGAGTCAAAAACCTGGGAAATGGTCTGAAATCACCATCAATTATTATAATAACACTGGAAAAAGTGTCAGCACGTGGATCAAGACGATTAAATGGCACTACCTACCAATGGTCAAAGATAATTTGAAAAAAAAAAAATTAAAAGGAGCGTACCCAATTTGTGTTTTGGGGGCCAAAATTGGTGGCAATCATCAGAAATAGCTGTTTTAATTATTTCACATGAAAGAAACAATAAATGAACACCCAACATTTCTGTAGGTATGTCCAATAGAATAATAAACCCATGTGACAAAGACTTTGCAGGCGTTTTTAAACATGAACTTGACCCAACGGGCAATTTCACCAGTTTTCTTTTATTTGCTTAAATAAAAGTTCCAGGCGGAATCTTTAATTTCGCTAAATGCGGTTCTGAGATCAAAAATAAAAAATTCCTACACACCGAAATCGCCTATTTCACGAGAAAATATATTTTTGAGGCTTTTTACGTCTCAATTCCCCATTTTATAACCACCAAGTTGTTGGAGGGGTTTTTTTTTCATCCAGTAAAAAACTTCCGATGCACTTAGAAGGAAAGGTTCCTGCATTTTTATATTTCTTCCCAGTGACTTAGCATCCATCCTTCCAACTTCCAATCCTGTCAAACCCTCCAGGCGTCACCTGTTTTCTAGTTCGGATTAACGCACGTCAAAATCCGGGAGGGTCAGGGAGGGAAAACCGTTTGCATCTGACAGATAAATTTATATTTCTGATATATTTATTTGCTTGCGCCCAGGTCTGTCGATGGGGGGAAAAAAATTCCCCTCTTCCATTGAATTATTAAATTGGCGAAGTTGATCCCAGTTGGTGGTGGAAAAAAAAATGAATAAGAAGAACACTCGGATAGGGAGGCTGGAGGATATTGCAAATCTGGGAAACGGTTTGTCTCTATTTTCATTTTTCCGCGATACGTAAACAATTGAATATTCTTGTAATGATTTTCTCTTGCCCCGGTTGCTGTTACTGGGCGTTTTTTTTCTCCCATCCGCTAAACATTTCAATTATTTTCAGTTTTTAGTTCAACAGACATCCGTTAAAATGAATCTTTGATGAAAAAAATACGCTGTTGCAATATGTTCGAAGTTTTTGCATATGAATTTTTCAGTTCTTTTTTCCCGTTTCAGAGCATTCTGATATTATCCTTGGATTTGAAAAATTTTCAGTATAATATTTATGTAGGTATAAGCTTATTTATTAATGCAACAAATAATTTACTGGGTTGGGTAGGAATACACCTATTTTTTCCCTCATCCCCTGGGTGTATTCCGACCGGGCTGCCGAGCTTTGGAGCACAACTAGGACCAAATGTGTGCGAAAGAACGGCGATTTTAGACCAAAATGAACGTAAATTTAAGGCTGAAACGGCCTTTTAGGTACCTCCCCTATCATTTTATTTAGATCCATTGCAATGGTATTTTCTTTGAAAATTCGCTCGAGTCTCTGTACGTAACCTATGCCCGAAAGAATGTCAACATGATTCCAGTTTACCGATTCCTCTGATCAGTATGTCAGACCAATAAATTCAACTATAAGAGGTAATAGGTACTTAAGGTAACGTTAACCTGGTCAGACCAGTAATCAGCTGTCATTCACCAATATTCCTTTATATACCAATATTCAGTGAAAATTCGCTGGAGGCTTTCCTTTACATATGCCCGGAAGAATGTAGCATGATTGCAGCTTACAAGTTCCTCTGGTCAGTAGGACTAAATTCAGCTATAAGTGGTAAAGTTAATCAGGTCGGACCAGTAATAGTCTATAAGAGGTAATTTTAAACGTTATGTTTACCTGGTCAGGCCAATATTCAACGGTCATTCACTGGAGGTTTTTCTTAAATATTCAATGAAAATTCGCTGGAGGCTTTCCTTTACGTACGCCCGAAATAATGTCAACATGATTGCAATTTACCAATTCCTCTGGTCGGTGTGTCAGACCAGTATTCAACTGTAACAGGTAATGTTTAAGGTAACGTTAACCTGGTCAGAGCAATATTCAACTGTCATTCACTGGAGGCTTTCCTTTACCAATATTCAATGAAAATTCGCTGGCGGATTTCCTTCACGTACGCCCGAAATAATGTCGACATGATTGCAATTTATCAATTCCTCTGTTCAGTATGTCGGACCAATAAATTCAACTATAAGAGGCAGTGGTAACGTTAACCTGGTCAGGCCAGTAATCATCTATAAGAGGTATAATGTTAAACGTTATGTTAACCTGGTCAGAGCAATATTCAACGGTCATTCACTGGAGGTTTTTCTTAAAATATTCAATGAAAATTCGCTGGCGGCTTTCCTTTACGTACGCCCGAAATAATGTCAACATGATTGCAGTTTACCAATTCCTCTGGTCGTGATGTCAGACCAGTATTCAACTGTATGAGGTAATGTTTAAGGTAGCGTTAACCTGGTCAGACCAATATTCAGCCGTCATTTACTGGAGGCTTTCCTTTACCAATTTCAATGAAAATTCGCTGGCGGCTTTCCTTTACGTACGCCCGAAATAATGTCAACATGATTGCAATTTACCAGTTCCTCTGTTCGGTTTGTCAGACCAATATTCAACTGTAAAATATCTTTAAACAAATCTTTTTGTTCTCAGGTTGCTGGGGTTCAGGAGGGCGATGCCAGTGACTGGGCGTACCCTCAACATCACGACTGAAATCTATGAGCTTGCCGACGACGAGCTCCTCAAAACGTTTTTCGTATCTCCGTCTAACAATAAGTATGAAATACTAATATATATTACTAATAATACTAATATATTATAATAATGGTGTTCTGCGGTTTTTTCGAATATCCGTTCAAAAACTGGTGGAAATTACGTTTCACCTGTTTTCTCCTATTTTAGGTAAGTTCAGTGTTGTGGGCAGTGGCAGAAGAACGCGCCAATTTGTAGATTAAATAATATATGTGAACCAGATGCTAACCAAAAATGTATTTTCGTGAAAATTGATTAAACAGATTGGTTATAACATTATTTTGACGCATTGAGTTTCGGAAGATTAGTCAACGACAACGGAATAGTAGAGTAGAGCCTGGAATATATTATGCTTAAAAAGAAAAAGAAAATCCATATTCGTTTCTAAATTCGAAATATTCACCATATCCATTAAAAAACATGCTGAGAAGATAGATTCCATAAAAATACAGATTTTAATGAAGTTTTAGTGTATTTCAATTGCATAATTATATTATCAGTTTTCCCAAATTTTTTATCTTTAAACACCATCCTCTGTAAGAAAAAAATGGTTCATTATTGAAAATAATAAACCAAAATCAACTATAACATAGAAAGTGAACGTTCTACATCGCAAGAGACTTTAGATAAATATTTTAGTGCAGAGGCAACGGAGAAATGTGGATTACGGCTGAGAGCCTGTTTCCTAATCTCCTGAGCCTAATTGCCTAAATATTCTAACGGGAAATAATAATGAAGGTCAGTTTTAAGGTAGTATGTAGGTACTGTTTTATTAGTTCCTTTCTCGTGCGCCAACCACTTTCTTTTTCAGCAGTTTGAAAAAAATTATATATATATCGACACCTGAGAGGAAGAAGGGCCAATCTGATTTTTTTGCCGAAGGGCCAGTCTATTTTTCCTGTTCATGGACAAAAAACGAAAAAGGGCCAATCTCGCCGAACGAAGAGATTGGCCTTTCTTCCTCCCAGAGATTCTCCCGAGATTTCCGTCTCAAAGGGCCAATGTGGACCTTCTTTCACATTTTTATTTTTATTAATTTTTGGGGTAATCCAAAATGAGAAAATTCTGTAGATTCTTGTAGCCTATAGATTTTTACAAGAAGTGATTATGAAACAGTAAACTGATGTTAATGCACTACATGCAGATACATTAGTACATGGATAGGTATGTCTTATTTTTCCCCATGTAAAAAATGTCCAATGTAAAAAAAGACACGTTCAAAAATTAAATATGTCACTTTATTTCCTCCAATTTTTTCCAACAGAAATCCATGATTTAGTTTATACATATTATATCTTGGCTTAAAACTCGATGAATTTTAAATAAATAATATTTTAAATAACTACAAGATAAATGCTAGATAAATCAAGAGCTTTCCAGCGAATGGAGAACGATTTTCGTGCACTGAAAACTAACGAAGTTACTAACTCATAGCAAGGGGTTGGTTGTAAGAGAAAACCCTAGTAAAATTTCAAATAGCGTTACCTACGTTTTTTGCTTTTAAAAATGCGTCACGCAAAATTTGGCTGACCCCCAGCAGTAAAAATGTCCATGTCAAAAACAAGTAAAACTCAAAATGGGAATTAAACAGCGGTCTGAAGTCTAGAAATGGGTGGGAAAAAATCAGATTGGCCCTTCTTCCTCTCAGGTGTCGATATAATATTTGTGAAAATCGACGTATTGTTATTATATCGACATGAAATAGGCATGCAAATATATGCACATTTAAATTTGACGTTTTTAGCTCAGATTGGTTGGAAACGCTTCAGAACGTCTGAATAGATAGACATATACCCAATAAAAACTTCATAAATGCAAGTATGCAAAATTCTACTTATGATTTTCTTCTATGATTCCTTCCTCTAAAATTCTACTTATGATTCCTTCCTCTATGATTCCTTCCTCTTAAATTCTACTTATGATTCCTGCCTTCGTGATATCCTCCCGGAAATATCGCTCTCTGTATACCTATTTTAGATTGAACAAATACACTGAACGAATGAAGAGGCATACGTGACCAAACGCAGGGCAGACCTTCCTTCCCTCCAGCAGTCCCTCAGGGGCTCGTAACGACCGTTGAATGACCGGGGGAGGGTGGAAAGCGTTCTATAACACCCGCCGTTTTCACCCGTTTCTCCATTCTACACTCAAACCTCAAGTCGATGACTTCTCCATGGAATAAAGGGAGAAGGAAAGCTCAGTCAGTGTTATAACCTGTGCTCGAAATTTACCTTCATCCCACCAACTTCATCTGTTGTGGTTAAGCCGAACTAACATAGTTCCATGAAATGACGTTAGATCGCTATCTGTTAGTAGGCCTACCCCCGCATTATCCTCTTCTATTAGTATTTTTTTGTTCCTGACCTAAATTTCTTTGTTTTTGTTGGGTTGTTGTTGTTTCTTTGTTTGTTATTGTTGTTGCTGAGGGCAAGCACTCAGCATATAATTTGTATTGCATACACAACTACCAAAAAAGAAAGGAGAAGGAGAACACTAACGCTGGATCAAAGATCCGTTGGTAAGATCAAAGACAAATAATGGCGGAGGCCAAGCGCCTCGGTCGTCCCCAAGTCGCCCATGCCCACTCTCGTGGCAAGTGATCATACTACCATAGTTCACCTCAACCCCACTGCACGGAGCACTCTTCAAAGTCGTCACTCATCGACCTACCCAGTGAGCCTTCCTTCTCCGTTTATTCCATGACTTCTGTCTCTCCCCTCACACCTCCTTACCTTTCTGACCGAAAAGAACTCGGAGTGGTGGAACCGGTCCGGTGGTAACTGACCAGGTGGAACCTTCTGGGCATATCCTCTAGCGTTTTTAGTGGTGGTAACCTTCCTGGCTTCACCGTCGGTATTAACCTTTTAAACGCCAACTTCATCACCTTCTTGTCCATCTAACAACCTCACCTATCCAAGCCTCACCTCAAACTTCTAACCACCACAGATAGAATCGAGTGGATAGAATAATATTGTACCTAATAGAGATTTTGTGATGGGGCGAGGCCCTTGTCCGGCAGACTGTTGAAATAACCCCGGTATTTCCTCTACAGGTGCTTCCACGGGAGATGCACCTACTACTGCGACACGGGTCACGCCATATGCGGCAACCCAGACACGTTGGAGGGATCTTTCGCCGCTTTCCTCCCGAGCAAGGAAATGGGACCCCGGAAGGTCTGGCGCCACCCGTGGAGGCGGTCTTACCACAAGAGGCGGAAGGCTCAGTGGGAGCAAGGTAAATCCACAGCCACAGTGAAGTGACGGTAACAAGTATCCCTAGTTCGTTAGGAAGGCATCGATTTAATCAAATTTAGTTCGATAAAAATAACATCCAGTGGATGAATTAACATTTTGATCACCAAACTACTTCAAATTTCTTAATGGGCCGTACTTCTTGTTTAGACTTGCTGTCTTCATACCTACTTATTTATATACTAAAAACAAGATTATTGGTAAGAAACGAGCTTCATAGAACAAACTATGCTTACTTATGTTTCGTCGGAGATGTAGAATATGTTGGCCTATGTAGGTATTGCTTGATCCGCATATATTATTAACTTATTTACACGTTGAGAGGTATTAGGTACCTACGGATTGAGTCAAAAACGGTTATGCCCGCAAAGCGTAAATTATTTTCTAAAAAGTCGTTAATTGAAGTATATTATGAAGTTTTTATTACGTCATCACTTTTATTACCTTCCAGTGTCTTTCAGAATAGATTCAGTGGATTCGCACCTTGTGGTAGTCCGCATAAATATAATCCAGATATATTCACGTAGATAACAATATCTATATTAGGTATTAGGGATGAATGATCTTATAGAAAAATAATAAGTATTGGATTGCATTGTCAGTACAATGGAGTCCGGGTCAAAACAGCTCGTAATTTGTTGTTGTTATATGGTTATGCTTTCTATACCCATAACGAGACACGTGGGCCTGAGAGGCCCGAATTTTTTTTTAAACCTTAAAATTTGGTCTAAAATTGTCGTTCTTTCGTGTACAGGCTTCATTTGGGCCCTAGCTATGCTCCGAAGCACGGCAGCCCGATCGGAATATACGCAGGAGTAATGGGTGAAACATTTGTGCAAAATTATGTATTTTTAAAGTCTTTGTAAACTTCGGCGGTGGGGTACCCTTTTCCATGTTTTTTTAGGGCGAGAAGAAAAAATACGAAGTTGATTTTGACTACAGATCGAAAAATAGAGGCTCTAACGAAGTTTCAGTTCCCAAAATTAATTTTTTATGCGTCAAAACCCTGGGAAATAGTCTGAAATTATCATAAATTTGTATAATAACACTAGAAGTAGTGTCAACAGGTGAATCAAGACAATTAAATAGCATTATCTATGGTCGAAGATAATTATTTGTCATAAATTCGAGGTTTCCTACCCAATTCGAGTTTTTGGTAGCCAAAATTGGTGGAGACTATCAAAAATAGCTATTTCAATTTTTGCACATGAATGACGCAATAAATGAACAGCCAGCATTTCTGTAGGTATGTCCAATAGAATGATAAACCCATGTATAAAATTACGCTGCTAAGCCGTTGTCAGACTTCGCAGCGTTTTTATTTTATTTTTTCATTTTAATGAACGGAAGTGGGTGAAATGGGGGAAGGAAAAAGCGTGCGATGTCACCTGGTGTGTATTGCCCGATTGAAGAAAAACATGATTATGGCATTATACATTTTTTTCTTTAGCTTATTCCCGCCAAACTACTTGGATTTCGGAGCTGAAAATTGGGATTCAGGGATTTTCGAGGGTGCTGATTCCGATTCTGGGGCCAAAAGCAGAAAATTTTGACCCACGTTCCCCATTAGACAAGCTGTACCCAGGCCTTCACAGGCCTTCTTGTCATCTGAGTTGAAATTGGCCCACGTGTCGCAGATTTGGTGAAGATTCATTTCAATTTGTTAAGCATGGTTTTAGGGGCCATGTTTACTTGCAGTGCTGAGATAGGTAAGGTGAACAGTGTATAGAGCTTATTAGGTATCCGGGACATCGATGCATAATAACCGTCGTACATTTCTCGTTTCGATCCTTCAAGCAACTGAATGAAAACCCCCACAGGTTTCCTAATATTGAATCAACGCTACAGACTTAATTTTGCAGCGAGAAATATTGAAAAAGAAGTGGAAACTCAGAAACCCATCAACCACACGGCCTTCCTTGGAGTCCTCTATCGCGTCGACCGAAAATTTAAGACTTTCCGCCAAGTCAAGAACTCTCTAAGTATGGGACTCCTCTCATTATTTCTCCTTTGTGTCGAAGGAAGTTGTACAAGGTCCGTTTCATTTCTGCCGAGTCGCGAAGGGCCTTAATAGGCGGTACCTACGTAACTAAATTAATGTGACAGACTGGCGTGGAAGGGAAAAGTACAGAGTGAAATGGGCAAAGGATAGGATTTTTTCCCTTTTTTTTCTACCCTCCTTTTAGGTTGAATAAAAACGTTTGCCGCTTTTTTTTTCAGAAAAGGAGAAGGGATGGAGAAAAGTACTTAATTAGCGTAACTGGTAAAATCATATTACACTTGCGTAGGAAGACGAGCGTGCTCGAAATGAATCGATCATTTTTTAAACAACCTATACGCCATTTACCAAATTTTACAGGAGAGCAAAAAACTATTTTTTTGTCTGTTGTTCTGTTTTGTCTGTTGTTTTGTCTGTTGACTGTTGTTTTTTACTTGGAACTGCCCTACTTAATAAGCACAAAAATGGACTCACTCATTTGCGCATTTTTTTAAAATGAGTTTTGAATTTTTAAAATTTTTGGATTTCGGTTGTTTCAAAAACCAACGATTTTTTAGTAGCAATAATTGAGTTACTGAAAAGAAAGTGAAGAAATAGAAACATGTACTGTTAAGGGAGACTTTATTGAATCAAAACTGTCAATATAAATTCTTGCAGAAAAAAGAAACAGTTTAATACAACACTAGGTAACCTTACAGAAAACCTGTTACAGAAAAAATTATTATGAAATGTCTTCTTAGAGTAAAACTTTTTAAATATTTTTTTTGACCAACTCAGTGAAAATGCATTGACACTCCTTTTATATAAATTGAAAAAATTTGAAGAAAATAAACTTCTTCATAAAATGATGGTCTCGGGGCCAATTCCCAATTGTTGCCGCGTCCCTAGCAATGATATCTGGGCTGAATGTATACAATTTAATTCACCTTGCTGATGAAGAAGCCTGTCGGTGCAAACTTCTCGGCCTTACCGTGAACGAACGGCTGGACGTACAATGCTCTCGGTGGTCTCAAAAAACTCCCAAATTCGAGAACTATTTAAAAACGTTCAAAAATTCGGGGTAACGGTGTCCTGGAGATTTCAACGCCTATTTTTCACCCCTCAGAGATGACTGACATTAACGCCGAGCTCCGAGGACCAACTAGACTCCAAAAGGGACCTATAAACCGAATTTCGTTGATTTTGGTTTACGGTAACTAAGGAATTGTGGGATTCTACATACCTTGAAACGTAAACCATCAAATTTTGAGGGGGGGTTAAAAAAATTCTTTCATGCTCGATTCCAAAGGTTCATTATTGAAAATAATAAACCAAATATGTCTGTCCGTCCGCCGTACTTCGCACTTTTCTTACTTACCATGAACCAAAATTGATCAAATTTGGTTTGTAGGTCCCATTTGGGGTCTAGTTGGTCCTCGGACCATGAACCAAAATTGATCAAATTTGGTTTGTAGGTCCCACTTGGGGTCTAGTTGGTCCTCCAAGCTCGGCGTTAATGTCAAGTCATCTCTAAGGGGTGCAAAATAGTGGTTGAAATCTCCAGGACGCCGTTATATCGAATTTGTTGACGTTTTTAAATAGTTCTCGAACTTGAGAGTTTTCCACCCGCCATTCGTTCACAGTAAGGCCCAGAAGTTTGCACCGGCAGGCTTTGTCAACAGGAGGGTGAATCAAATTGTATAAAACCATCCCAGATATCATCGCTAGGGAGCACCTGATTATAATCACGGATGGCTGTATGAAGTCGAGTTGGTTGTTCTGTGATATTGAATTGATACTGAATCTTGTTGCTGCACACCTAACGTCGCGTCACCCCGCTTTATTTTCTAGAAAAAAAAGAGGAGGGGAAAAAACTCCAGTAATGCAGTATGGCTATAAGAGCGAATTTTCAAAGAAATATTCGTTGCTCTTGTGATAAAAGATTATATATAGCGAGAAACCTTACCACTTTTCGTAAAATTATATTTTTTTATGATTTTAGCCGTTTTTAACGGTTTTTGACCTTCATAAAGTCAAATTTGAACCAGTCGTTTTTGAGAAAATATTTTTATCTTCGAAATAGTCCCTCCGCCGCAATTCACCATCGCACACATCAGGTGAATTAATATTGATTGTGACTCGTAATACCAATTTTTGACCCCCGGAAATCCAAAATTTGACCCCTGTTCTCTATGAAAAACAACTGAAATGGTGTTGCTCTGTCTTTACTCACCCTTCCGTACCACTTTCAATTATTTTATGTCAATCGTTCGCAATTTTAGCCGTTTTCAACAATTTTTTTCCCCTAAAAACTCAAATTTTACCCAGTTAGAATTTTTTGAAAATTGCTCGTCATCGAACTCATCCTTTTGTTTGCCAATACGAGAACGTTTTAGTGAAATTCGGAATCTAGGGATGAATTCAGGATGCTCTGAAACGGATTTGCCTATTTAAAAAAAACTCCAAAAATTCATTTTCTGACAATTTTGAACCCATTGGTTTTTTTTTTTTTTTTTTTTTTTTTTTTTTTAAATAAATTCCCTGTCTGTTCCATGGGAATAGACCGGTTAATCAGGGGGCAGGTTAAGAGGGGTTCTGCGTTACCTGTATTATAATAATAAGTAGGTAGTACCTGCATGCTACTTAGAAATAATATAGGTAAACCATAATTTAAAACCAATTGAAGAATCATTGGATGTCCTATTTATTGATGAGTTTACTGTCGGTACAAGTCTCCGATATTCTCGATGGAAATCTGTTTCTATCTTTCTGCTGTTGTTCACTTATAAATAATAATTGTATCCTCTCATTTTATATATAGTCTCGTTTGTGTGTAGCACAATTTACCTGTTTTCATTAGGTAGGAATGTAGATGATTCGGCATACTGGTCATGGTATCCTCCCAGAACCACGCCTGTGAAATTAAGACCTCGCCAATAAACACAGAAGTGAGGATGGAAGACGCAGGAGAACCGAGGAACCTAGTGGGGATCCCCACCATCCTCCACCAGTTGGAGGATGGAGGGAGATAGCCCTAAGGGCTATAAATACTCGCCTCCTTCGTCTTTCCAACCATTCTACGCTCTCCTCTAGTCGATGAATATTTCCTCACTCCTCATCTCTCTCCTTAAACCTAAAAGATCCTGGGCATGGTGGTAGTCTCGCACTATAACCAAACCGGGCACGACCTACCCTAATGCCTCTATTGGTGAATGTGCGTCACCTATGCATTCACTACATGATTACTTAGTGTTCAAAGCTCGAATCGGTATGCCATGCTCCAATTTCGCTCTGGAAACTGATGGATGGTTCTGAGTTGTAATACGTTGAAATTTGAATTCGACGCTGTTGCATTCGCTACCTACCAACATAAATTCCAATAACGTTGGAAAAACAATTTTCCCCGATTCGACTTCATTAAACTGTTGAAGTTGAATTAGTTGTAATTACGACGTCGGATGAAAGGAAACATTCCTCCCCTGCGTTGATACATTGATCAAACAGTTTGAACGTTGGGGAAATTGCAGTTAACTAGCCGATAACTGGCAAAACTTCGATATGATTGAAAGTTGATCGGGCTTATCATTCGTTTGAACTTTTTTTACCTCCCCCCCCCCCCCCCCATAAGCTGAAACTTCCATTTGGCAATTAGCACGGGATTGAACTTCCCAGCGGAGGGGTGGAAATGACTGGGAAAAATTGTATAATTTACCGTTTGGAAAAAAGTACACAACGATTTTCATTATTTGTCAATTTGGTTTGATTTTTCGTGATTAGTCAATCCAATTTGGTTTTTTTTATTATGGTCAGTGATGAACCTTTGGAATCGAGCATGAAAAAAAAAGGTAAAATGGAATGAAAAATTTTCTGTCCCAGTCGGGGTCTAGTTGAGGTGAAAAAACGCTGCAAATTATTACACAACGGTTTATTTTTACCTGTAGATGCCCCTTCTGCGTAGGTCACTGTTCTGTGGTCAGTACCTGCTCTCGAGCTTCCAAGGATTCAATAATTAATTATTTGTTGTTAATCATGAAGCATAACGGATGTTCAAGTTGCAAAAGTGCCTATCAAAAAAATCCAAAAGATCCATCATTTTTCAAGTGGAATAATATTTATCAGGGAACAACCAACTCAACTTCATACAGCCATCCGTGATTATAATCAGGTGCTCCCTAGTGATGTTATCCAGGCCGGATTTATACGGTTGGATTCACGACCGTGCTGACGAAGCTTTTCGGTGCAAACGAACGTACAATGCTCCGGGTGGTCTCAAAAAATGCTTTAGTTCAAGATAAGTTTAAAAAGTTCTGAAAAGTTAAACCCGTAATTTTCACCTCAGAGGTGACTGAAAGTAACGCAGAGCTTCGAGGACCAACTAGGCCCCAAATGGGACATACAAATCAAATTTCATCAATTTTGGTTCATGGTAACTAAGGAAAGTGCGAAGTACGCGGCGGCGGACGGACAGAAATTTTGGTTTATTTTTTTCAGTAATTAACCTTTTGAATCGAGCATGAAAAAAATGACCCCCCCCCCCCTTCACAATTTTATGGTTTACATTTCAAGGTACGTAGAATACGAAAATAGCATTAAAAACAAATTTCTGTCCGTACGCCGTACTTCGCAATTTCCTTAGTTACCATGAAAAGAAATTGATGAAATTCGGGTTATAGGTCCCGTTCGGGGTCTAGTTGGTCCTCGAAGCTCGGCGTTACTGTCATTCATCTCTAAGGGGATGAAAAATAGGGGCTGAAAATTTCAGAACGCCATAGCTCGAAAGCTTTCAATAGAATGGTATGGGTTTTTGACGTTTTTAAATTGATCTCAAACTAGAGAAATTTTGGGACCACCCGTTCGTTTGCTCCGAAAAACTTCGTCAACACGATCGTGAATCAAACAGTATAAATCCGGCCCGGGTATCATCACTAGGGAGCTTCGGTTATAATCACTGATGGCTGTATGAAGTCGAGTTGGTTGTTCCCTCATAAATATTATTCCACTTGAAAAATGATGGCTCTTTTGGATTTTGTTGAGAGGTACTTCTGCAACTTGAACAAACCTTATGCTTCATGAATAGCAACAAATAATTAATATTAATGATTGAATAATTATTGAATCCTTCGCATTTTTATCAAACTGTAATTTCCGGGCCGTCTCCGGTACTCGATTTAGGGCTTTCCTGGGGGGAGGCACGAGGGTAGGTATTGACCATAGAAAACAGTGATCTATACAGGTAAATAATAAACCTTTGTGTAATAATTTGCAGCGTTTTATTATTTCACCGAGGTATCTGATTTCCTTATTGTCTTTCCAGAGTCCGACTACTGCACGCTGGTGAGGGATATCGCCCCTTATAACACCGGTCGCCGCCTCCTCGACCTCATGGACATGAGCATCCTCGACTTCCTGACGGGGAACATGGACCGTCATCACTACGAGACGTTCAGGGCCTTCGGGAACGACACGTTTCCACTCCACCTCGACCACGGGCGAGGCTTCGGACGGCCCTTCGTCGACGAGCTGACGATCCTGGCGCCTCTCCTCCAGTGCTGCGTGATACGCAGTACAACGCTGGAGGCCCTTCTCAAGTGAGAAAACATTTCCTGTGATTTATGGATAGGCACTTTAATTTATGAACGTGGGGTGCTTTATATTTATTATATAAAGGTTTATAATAAATAGGGCACCGCAAAAGTGGATTATGTGGTCGACACATGTAACAGTTCATGTAGCAGGTGTGTTTTACCTCATTTTGGTTTATTATCCTGTGAACAACACACTTACGTATTCGCTCAGTAAACAAATTTTGTACCACCCCCATAAAAATTTGTTCTTTTACGTTTCAAGGTGCGTAGATTCCAAAAATGCGATATTGTCGTGAGTTCCTCCCGGAACTACAACTAGCATATTTTAGTTCTCGCAAATATCTCATAAGCCAACTTTAGTTCTTGCCAAATAAACAGTACGAGTGGGGACACAAGCCACAGGATCCGGTGCACAACCTGAAGCCCCACCATCCTCTCCTAGCAGGAGGATGGTAGGAGAAGACTCCCAGGTCTATATAACCCCGGATCCTGCGCCTTTTTCGTCATTCTACGCTTCCTCTAGTCGATGACTATTCTCTCTCTCTCCTCACCTCCTCTCTCTCCTATTAACCAAAAAGATCGGTGGAGGTTCGCCCTTAACCGCACAAATTTACCAGAACATGGTGGAGGTTTCGCCCTTAACCAGAACTGGCAAAACCCTCTAAAAAGATCGGTGGAGGTCCGCCCTTAACCGCACAACACCAAATTCCTCTATCCAATTTCAACATCCAAATTCGACAGAACATGGTGGAGGTTTCGCCCTTAACCAGAACTGGTCAAGTCCCGAAAAGATCGGTGGAGGTTCGCCCTTAACCGCACCATACCAAATTCCTACATTTCAATTCAATTCCGCAATTCCAACTTCCAAAACACCTCACCTCTCATGGTGAATTTTAAGCCAAATTTAAATTCACCAACCATATCTACTTTATTTTCTGTCTAAAAAATTCGTTCTTTCGCACACAGGCTCCATTTGGGTCCTAGTTTTGTCCCGAAACTATGCAGCCTTGTCGGAATATACCCAAGAGGGTGTTGTGGGTGAAAAACGGGGTTTTTAAAGTGTTTTTGTAACATGAGCTTGTGAGGTATCGTTTTCAATGTTTTTAGAACGAGGAGACCGAATATGAAGTCGATTCTGACCAAGGAGTGGAAAATTGAGGTTCTAACGAAGTTTCAGCCTTAAATTTACGTTAAATTTTGATCGAAAATCGTCCTTCTTCTGCAAACAGTTTCGGTCCCTATTTGGGAACGCATTTGGGTCGTAGTTGTGCTCCGAAGCTTGGCAGCCCGGTCGGAATACACTCAGGGGTGTTAGGGGGGAAAATGGGTGTACACATAGGGTTTTTCGAGGTTTTTGCTTCCTTACTACCGAACGCAGGGAAGCCTTGGATTCGTGATTGTTACAAGTTCTGGTATAAGGTAGGTTAGAAATGCAAGCATTAAATTCACACAATTTAAAAACGTATAGACAAGATGAAAGCAAAAAACACTGTTTAATTTTTAGAACATTAAAGTTTGTATAGAGAAGAACCGTGGGATACCGCATAGGTTTACTTAAAATTACTTTAATTAGGGCATTTTGGACAGTTTGCAAAGGTTTCAAATTAATGAGTTGCACATGTTCCACCCCCACACGACAGTACCATAATTGGTAACAGAACCACCTAATGCCAAGTAAGCAGATCGCAGCGGGTACTTTGGCAAAAAATCGCGAACAACTTTGAATACTGTGATGAATTTAAATTGGCGTATTTCATCACGAATGGTGTGAGGATATGCCCAGGCGGGTTATGAGCGAATCACCACCCTTATTCCTGGGATCTTTAAGGTTGGTTTGGCTGGGGGTTATGGGCGTACCACCACCGCACACAGCATCTTTTAGGAGAGGAGAGAGAGGTGAGGTAAGGAGGAGAGAGAGTAGTCAGCGACTAGAGGAGAACGTAGAATGAGGAAAAAGAGGCAGGCGCCGGGGTTTTATAGACCCTGGTGGCTGTCTCCCTCCATCCCCTAGTTTGTAGGGGATGGTGGGGAACCAGGCTGGGCTTCTACCTCGTGCGTCTTTCGTCCCCACTTCTGCATGTTTATTTGCGAGATCTAAAGTTGGCGAATACAATGGTTGTGGGTCTGGGAGGAACCACGACAAATAAGTAAAGTACCTTTTTTAAACGGTTAATCACTGAGCTTATATGAGGAGAGCTGACCACACATAACACTTCACCAGACTGTAGCGTATCTCAAAAGAGAGGTGCTTATCACACAGCAAAGTTCGAAGCTTGAGAAAACTCTGTCTGGCCTGTGCTGTCCGACTCCGGATTTCTACCTGAGGATCCCACTTCTCATTCACCATAGTTCCGAGGTACCTGAAGGATGAGACCCTACCGATTCTCTGGCCATCAAGCATTAATCCAGCGCCAAGGTGTGAATCTCTACCATGAACTTGGTCTTGCCTATATTGATCCTCAGTCCGACAGTAGTTCTATTAAGAATGGCTTGCATGTCTTGTCAGCTACTTGCGATGAGCACAGTGTCATCTGCATTTCTTAAAGAAAAACGGAGTTATTGAAAAAATAGCCTATTTCCACTAATACACGAAAAACGCAAAAAAACACAGTTGTACCGGTTTCGGTGATCAAACCATCGTCAGTAACACAAAATAACTGAAGGCACATTGGAGAGGTGACCTTATAAATAGTCAAAAAGTGAAATGTGGTCGATTGGGATTGGTTGTGAAGAAGAATGGTGAAGGGAACAGAGGAATTGGGGTCGATTCTGATTGGTTGTGAAGAAGAATGGTATGGTGAAGGGAACAAAGGAAGGGGGGTCGATTCTGATTGGTTGTGAAGAAGAATGGTGAAGGGAACAAAGGGGTTCGATTCTGATTGGCCCTGGAAGAGAATGCCAAAAAGTGAAAGGAACATGAGGTAAAGGGGTTGGGGGGAGAGGGGTGGAACCAAGCTGTTACAGAAATGAACAAAATAATGGAGAAAAACTTAAAGGAACTACATCATTCAAAGATTTACCCAACCTAACGCTCTTAATAATTCGAATTTTTCAAGTACATCCAATATGCTCCCTTTTGGGCAAAAATGAAGATATTCAATGAACTGTCTGTCTGCAAGATCAAAATTGAAGCTATGACTGGATTCATTCAAGTGACGTGCAAAGGCCGATTCACCCTTATTATCCCTGAAATCTTTTTCATGTTCCTTTATTCTTTCTCTAAACTTCCTACCAGTTTGACCACAATAGTCAAGCCCACAAGAACACTTTAATTTATAAACACCGCTTTTATCTTGAACATTAATTTTATCTTTAACTGAACTTAATGAAGATCCCCCCCATAGCCATTACTCGCCGCTATACTTTTAATAGTTAACTTTTCTTTTGCTAAATTCTGTTCACTCATTGGTATAGATAAAGCTCTGTTAATCATACTATGGAATATGGAAAACAGCATGTTTGCGGACTACTGGATGATTTGAAGTACTATGAATGGTAATATCACTATAAGTATCTTTCCTATTTATGGAAAACTCATGTTTTCCATTATTCAACGAAATGGAAAGATCAAGGAAATTTTAGGTGATTACATCCGAATTCTAAGGTGAAGTTAATGAATGGCTCTACGTTATTAATTTGTGTATGATATGAACCAAGTTGTCTTTCAGTCCCTTTCCAAAGAATGATGATATCGTCTACATATCTATACCAATAAATGAGGCTATCTGATTTAAATTTTCGGAAAATTTGTTAAATTATTTATGGGGACAGTGTGAGGAGGTAAATTCATATGCCAAATGAACAATGGTTGGTATTTTTTACTCTTTACTTTAATATTTATGTTTTTGGGTGCCGGGGCAGTGGCCCCAAGTGGCCTTACGGACGCAACGCCCTCTGGTAATCATCCTCGTAGGAGGAGAGCGGAGGTTTGGAAAAGACTCATCAATGTTGTAGCTTGTCTAATGGTTCGTCGGGCTATGAAAGGAGTCGCTTTAGAGAAACTGAGGGTTACTAGGCCGTTGGAATGAACTTGGGGGGGGAGAGGAGTTGTGCATAATGCAAGGGGCCCGTGGGGCTCTAATTGAGCGAGATATCCTTCTATAAACCCAACCCCGACCTTAGCGGCTTTTCGCCACACAATCTTCTTGCCAGCTACTTCAAAAAAACAAACTGTTTGCTCTCAAAAGGGAAAGCTTTGCTCTTTCTTTTATCCCCCCCCCCCCCCCCCCCCTCAGTCGCCTGCCGTACTATCTTTGTGTGCTATCTCAATTTTCGGTCGCGGTCCTTAAAGCCTCTCCAAAAAGTTTTCTCTCTGAGTGTTTTGCATCCTTGCTTCCACGGGGTGAAAAAGACACTTTTGTTTATATCTCAGGCCTCGATCTTTCAACACCTTCAGATACGCCCGAACAAATGTAGTTAGGATGTTTTGAATTGAATACATAAAATCTAACATCTGACACTCCACCTTTGGAACTCCCTTAAGCTTCGAAGTTTCGATGCCATTTTGAGCGTTGACGTCTGAGTAAAGCTGGAGTTCAAGCGTGAAAATTTTATATTCGAGCATGCGCAGACAAAAGCGACTGCGCGACCTCAGTGGTATATTTGTAGGAGGAATTTTGGACTTTGGAAACCACTGTTATCACCAGAGCCCTTCACAATATGGCACTTATTTTTGTGAAAGGGCCCTAAAAAATATGGCTATATGGCACTTATTTTGGCCCAAATATGGCACTTATTTCTCTCAATATGGCACTTATTTTTCAACCCTCTCCGACCACCCCAGCTATTCTGAGACGATAATATCACAACATACAAGTTATTTATGCTAAAAAATTTATTTTATTTACAAATCTTGATACAAATAATTATTATTATTATTATTATTATTATTATTATTATTATTATTATTATTATTATTATTAAATGATAACATCAGGTGTGCTGCAACGCTTTCCATTGAAAATGCCAGCCGTCGATCACTCAGAAGGTATTTGATTTTTGAGGAAGTCCTCTCCACATCAGCTGATGTTGCCTGGGCGTATTTCATAGAGAGGATATCAGCCCAGGACAGGGTGGCGACCCGTGGAAGCACCCCATTCCAAAAGGGTTAGAGGCATTAGTAATCCCCCTACACTAATGGCCTCAGGATTCGAGAAACCTCATGTCATTCAGAAATTTTCACTTCAAACATTTTTTATTTATTTTTTTTGAAGGAGTTTGGCGAAAAAAATGCAAAACATGGCCAAAAATAGGCCGAATATGGCATTTTACAAAAAATCTGCAGAATATGGCATTTTTGTATGGCGCCATGGCAATATAGAATTTGAAGGGCTCTGGTTATCACCATCAAATCCGGTTGGTTGCGAATTGAAGTTATGCGGTCCAACATGCGATGTCTCCTGAATTGGTGGCGTCAGGCACCAAAACCCAGCAGCAGCTCATTCAGGTGGTCGCTTGAGGTGACCCTTTGAATTTCTTGCCCTGGAACCCTAAATTTGGAAAACGAATGTTTTGGTTTATTATTCTGGGAATAATGCTACTAATAATATGTATTCGCACAGCAAAAATTGTTTATAACACCCCCGCAAAATTTTTTATTTTCCGTTTCAAGGTGCTTAGATTCCAAAAATGTGATTTCCGTCCGCCGTACTCCGTATCATCCACATCTACTTCAATTTAGGTCTTAAAAGTTCGTTCTTTCGCACACAGGCTTTGGGCCCTAGTTGTGTCCCGAATTTTTGCAGCCCAATCGGAATATAACCAGGGGTGTTATGGATGAGAAATGGGTGTTAAAATGAATTTTTTGGTGTTTTAGTTACATGAGCTTGTGAGGCATCGTTTTCCATGTTTTTTTTTTTTTAGAACGAGGAGACCGAATATGAAGTCGATTCTGACCGAGAGTGGAAACTTGAGGTTCTAACGAAGTTTCAGCCTTAAATTCTTTAAAAAAATCAATCGTGCCCTTCCTTTCGGATACATAACAATAAGTTATTAGGTAAAAATCTTAAGCATCTGGATTGCCTTTCTAGAAATTTTTTATACAAATAATTGAATCGTAGAGGTCTGAATGAACTCCACCCGAGAGCCCAAGTTCTGATGAACTTATTCTCGTGGTGGGCAATGACAGAATCCCTCACCCCAAAATAATTTCAGTTACTTTTCATTGCTACGTTCATCTTTATTTTTGCAATTCTCCACGCATATTTTAAGTTAGAATTTAAGTTTGGTTACTACTTTTTCTATCAACGCTTTGTATTTCTGTATACTTTATTTTTCTCTGTATTTTTCAAAATAAATAAATAACTAAAAAAACTACAAACAAAACTAAAAAACAACAACTAAAACTTGAACAAAACTTAACCAAATAAACTTAAACAAATAACTAAAATTTACGTTAAATTTCGATCTAAAATCGTCGTTCTTCCGCACACAGTTTGGGTCCCCATTTGGGAATGCATTTATTGGGGGGGGGGGGGGGGGGTGTACAAATAGGGGTTTTCGAGGGTTTTTTAAAGGTTTTAGTGAGCTTGTGAGGTATCGTTTTCCATGTGTTTTAGGGTGAGAAGACCGAATATGAAGTCGTTTTTGACCAAACAGTGGAAAATTGAGGTTCTAACGAAGTTTTATCCTTACGTATACGTTTAATTTTTGTCTAAAATCGTCGTTCTTCCGCACGCAGTTTGGCTCCTAATTTTGGAACACATTTCGGTCCTAATTGTGCTCCGAAGCTCGGCAGCCCGATCGGAATACACCCAGAGGTGTGACGGGGGAAAAATGGGCGTAAAAATAGGGTTTTGAGGGATTAATTGAAATGAAAAGATCAGCTGATATTATTGAGCTGTTATTGCATGTAGGATGGATGTATTTAGGTAGTCATGGAGGTAGGCACGTAACGTGACAGTTGTTATATTTTATTGCCATACCCACCCAAAAACTAACAAAATCGTCTGAAACCAAGCAGTACTGAAATTCAGTCAGTCTCGCAACAAAATGGCAGGATATTCAACACACACTTATGCTTGGGATTGATGTACATCGTTTTACGTACACCGTTGACGTACACAGTTTTGTGTAGATCGTGTTACGAACTTCATGGGTGAACTGGTGGTAGTCAGTGCTAGGGTGTGAGGATTTGAATCGTGGGAGGATGCTGCAAGTGCCTTACGTTGGACCTGTTGATCGGCCTGTCAGTGCTGGCGTCAACGTCAAAATCAGCGGCTGGACCCCCGTAAATGCTCAGAGGTTCAACGTGAATCTCCAGTGCGGACCCTCGACCAACCCCAGGGACGACGTCGCTTTTCATTTGTCTGCTGACTTCTACAATCAGTGCCTCATCACGAATAACATCGTTGAAAATGGTTGGGGCTATCAGCAGTGCGATCAGCATTTTCCGTTTCAACGGGGAGAGGAGTTTTCCGTTGACGTGTCCTGCAAGCAGAGCAGTTTCGAAGTGACTGTGAACAATCATCATTCGGTGAGCTTCGAGCACAGGATCGACCCGTCCAGAATCACCCATCTGGCGATCGATGGAGACGTCGTTCTGTACAGAATAGAATATTTCGGCGGTCTGCAAGGTTCGTTCTCGGAGTCGTTCATCCGCCAAGACTCAAATGCAGTTGGTCCGATCGGTTTCGACGTCCCTCCATCCCAGCCGTACAGCTCGTCGGTGTATTCAGCTCCGGATCCGTCACGAGCGCACTCTCACCCGAATTTCCACCACTACCACGAAGTTGCAGAAGAACCGCACCACAACCATCACCACGCCCCCATCCAGTATCCGGGACCCCACCTGCCCCCGGTCTTCCCGCAGCATCAAGCATACCCTCAGCAGTCCAACCCTCCGCACCATCTTCGCAAACATTCGGCTCATAAAGCTCCAGGGAAATCCAAAATATGCGCCAAAGACTCGAGTAAAGCCTGCGAAAAAGCAGCGAAACGAGGGCTACTCCCTGCCGCAGCTGGGACGGGGCTGGGTGTGTATGCTGTGAAAGGGTGGTTCAAGAAGTGCACCAAATCCAGTGACGACAGCGACTAGTTCCCTCCAAATAGCTGCTCCATCAGATATCGATAAAACCAATTCTTGTGCAGTTTGAGTTCTCTGTTCATTCAGTACGAATTACTCAAATCTGGACTAAGGCCATCCAAAACCAAATAGGTACGTCTAGATAAATAGCATCACCTCGTTGGTGTTTGAGCAATAAGTATGGGTTTCCGGAAGAATAAGCTATATACCAGCAATATCTCAAAGTTTAATTTTAATTCGGGTAGGTGTAGCTTAGAAATCCTAACTATAAATGAGCTCCTTGAATTTTTGGCTATTAATACGAGGCTCCTTGTGAGGTAGGTAGGCAGGTATAGGAAATATGTAACCTATTAGGTACGTGAAAATTGGTGCCCTGGTGGATGGCCTCCAAACGCCCCGTAGAATTCGGGAAGTCGTCCACAACGGGTAGAAGTCCCACAGGCTGGCACGACTCAAGAGGACAATTTCATCTGTTTTATTTTATTTTCTTAAGTAAAAGATCTCGGCGATTGCTTTCCGAAAAGGTGCTGTATGAGGGGTATCCGACGATCGAAAACGGGCGAAAAACCACTGGAAAAAAGGGAATGACGTCATAGGTAAAGGCCCTCACCCCCGCGCCCCTTGGTGGGGGGGGGGGACCTCAGCGCCATCAACTTATGACGTCATTTCGTTTTCTTTCTATCCATTTGTTGCCCAAGCTGCACGGAGGTTTGAGATTACAATTGACAGTGGGGGTTTTTCAAGGGTGCTAAATCCGATTCTGAAATCAAAAATGAAATGAAAAATGGAAATTGCCCATTGGTGTAGAAAATTGAGAATTGTAACAGTGTGCCTGTTCTCGAGTAGTTTTTTGGTCCGGTGGAGGCGGGGTCGCTGGGCGGAAGCCTAAACGAGGAGCCTCCTTAACCGGTGATAATCTCGCTGGTCTAGGAGGGGGACTCTCGAGGGTCCACCACCACTGTCACACTCTGTCACAGAATAGAGAGTGGAGGGATTGGAGATTAGAGTTTTTTTCCTTTTTTTTCGGGGGGAGTAGCAGGTAAATGTCCAGCTTCAGCAGCTGACCTTAAAATATTCGTGCGGAGTTTAAAATTGTTTTCAGACTACCTGTTGTGATGTTGTGAACATATTAAACTAACGTGACGCTAAAAGAATTTGGGGGACGTCTTTTCTTTTTTTTTCGATAAAACTGTTACATTTTGAGACACTTAGTGATAACATCGGTTAGAAACACGATTATGTTAGCTAGAGAGGTTTGCACGAGGTTAGTTCTGAGATTTATTTCTGACCGTCGTCCTCTGCGCAGGCTCACGAATACGATGGAAATGATGTCCCCAAATGAATTTATTTGGGGAGAGTTGGAACGTACGTCTTTGTGTTTGTGGGATTTACGATTACAAACATCCTTCTTAAATTTCTCTATGAAGAAGTGCATCCAATATGTAAGTAGGTACCACCAGTCGTTTCACTTCGTCCTTTCACGGCGATAGGACGATATTAGGCCGCAACACGTTGATGAACGATTCAACGATTGATTTTCAAGATGGTTGAATAAAAAATACCTTCATTTTTGAAAATTCGCTGAAAGATTTTCTCAACTATTTATTCAATTATTTTTAGGCTGATCAGAAAATTGACCTTTCCAGACCTCGCTCAGCTAGTATGTGCTAAAATCAAGTCATTGTACCGCTCCTACTTCGAATTCCATTACTCTCACACTCATTGTCCATCATTAATAGCATTGCCTCTGTAATTGCCCATTGATTGAAGACACATAGTGTAGTATTGACAATGTAATGAAATTATGTTTAGAACGCAAACATCAGAGTAGCTGTGTTTGCCTCATTAGCTTATCCTCCGTTCAATTCCCGTGGTTCGATGAAATGAGCGGCAAGCCGTAACTTATGTTATCACATAATTTGTCGTCGTAGCAAGTATACACTTTGCCAATAGTATACGAAAATCGTGGTTGTTTTACGTGAACCTACAAAGGTGACTTACGTCAAAGTGACAATGAAACTATAAAGTTGTATTGTGGACGTGCCTGCGGTTGTAATAGGTTGGTTTGTGGGACTTGCTAACTTGTCTTAATCCACTCTGTGGTCAAGTCCTATTTTGGAGTTGGACTTCGAAGAATTTTAAAAATTGGCTTTTCGCTTCTTCTCTTCTTCTTCTTCTTCTTCTTCACGTGGCGCGTCCGGTTCCCCGGACATTGGCGGTCACAACAGAGAGTGCTTCTTCGTCTTCAGCCACCCCAAAAAGGGTCCCCTGCTTTCTGGATCCCTGCCCACTGCCTGGTGTTTCGTAACCAAGATATCTGCTTCCGCTGTCTGCCTCTTTTGCCTTTTTTCTTCCCCTTCACAATTAACTGCTGCAGCTCTCTCCTCTCATGACGTGGCCCAAATAGGCAATTTTACGGCATTTGACAGTCGGCATTTGGCGTGTGGATCTCAAAATAATATAGCAAGAATAATGTGATGAATTTGAAATTGGCACATTCATCACGAGCGGCGTGAGGGAGGATGTGCCCGGCTCTGGTTAAGGGCGGACCTCCACCATGCCCGAGATCTTTTTGGATAATGTGCTCGATTTGGTTAAGGGCGGACCCCCACCATGCACAGGATCTTTTTGGATAGTGTGCTCGATTTGGTTAAGGGCGGACCTCTACCATGCTCGAGATCTTTTAGGAGTGTTTGCTTGATTTGGTTAAGGGCGAACCTCCACCATGCTCAAGATCTTTTAGGTAAGGAGAGAGAGAGATAAGTCAGCGACTTAAGGAGAGCGTAGAATGGCTAGAAAGTCGCAGGAGGCGAGTATATATAGGCCTGGAAGCCGTCTCCCTCCATCCTCTAGCTAGTAGAAGATGGTGGGGACCCAGGTTGTGCCTCGACTCCCCTGTGACTTCCGTCCCCACTTCTGCGAGTTTATTTGGCGAGAACTTAAGTTTACAATATGTAGAGGTTGTGGTTCTGGGAGGAAGCCACGACAAATACTATACGTCTTGCCCCATTACTTAGGTCTTACCCCACTACTTATCCCATTACCCTTGTTTGACGTAATGGCCCCAAGTCGGACCCTTGGGGCACTCCTTTACTTGGCCTGTCCATTATACGAAACTTAGCCGCTTTGATCCTGCACTTGATATCCATTTCAGGGGTACGTCCTTCGTTGAGCGTACTCCCCAAATGTGGCACTGAGCCAGCGGGCGGTAGACTGCGGTTGGCAGCTGCATCTCCTGACTACCAATCAAGTCCTGAGTACCAATTGATAAGTAAAGTAGGTACATATCAGGAATCTGAGCAAATCGCGTCACTGTTTTATCGTTGGTTTGGGCTGTGGTTGGCTGGTTACTGTGGATTCTATGGCCCTACCGCACTCGAATCAAACGAGCGATTCCGGCAGAAATAATTACAACTTGATGATCCTCCGGAACGACGAGGGCCATGCGTTGGTTATTCGTTACGGCATTCTCTTAACGATGAAAACACATTTCCCTAGCCTGGGTTTTATGGAAAATACCTGGAGAGCTCGTCTTAGAAATTGGGTTTTGGTGGGTAGAGGGGAAGGGCGGAGAGGGGTTCGCGCGTTAATTTACTTCGATTCAAACCCTTTTCTAAAAAGGTCAAAGGAGCACAATCGGACGTTAACGAAACAATTTCAAGCGGGTACCCGGTAATGACCGTTTCGCCTGCTTTACCCCGAGTTGAAATTAGAGTCCGAAAACCCGATTTGGTAAACCTTTCAACTTCAGATCTCATATGACGGCGTACAATTATCAAAACCTTGCCTGTTTCGTAATTGGATACTCAAAGGCCTTCAAGGGCCGTTTCGTTTCCATGTGTTAACGACCGTTTCACGTTATGATTCCAACCGGTATCTTCGTAAAAATCGTTGCAAAAGCTTTCGAAATGGTCTTTTACTCAACCACGAATACGATGTTCCCCAACTCGTCCCTAGTAAACAGATTTTAAAATAAATAAAAAATCTAACAACGCGGTGTGCGTAGGCTTGATTTGCCAACAGGCACAGGGAATACATACAAGAGAGATATAAATATTATAAATTAAATCTCTTCAGTAAAACTAAAGCCCCCTTAGCTCCTCTCTGGATCCGCCGCTTGTACCATTTGTTTGTATAATTTTGGCGAATAATTGTTGGTACCGGTGTGGGGATTGCCGCACAGTACTTCGTTGTTCTTCGTAACAGTATGGCTACAAGTTAGGCGGCAGGAGCCGCCCTTTTCGGCCTGACCATTGCTGCCCGACTGGCTGCTTATGTTGTCCTGACAGGCCGATCATTACAGTATACAGTACCGAGCATGGAAATATAATATACCTATTTGCATAGAACCCTCACTTTCAATCAACCACTCTGACACCACACCAACGTCATTTAGCTAGTAAACCTAGAAAATTTTGGACCCCTTGACATATTTTTCGCTGTCAGTAGCCAAATCGAATGTCATTGAGCTCAAAATCAAAACGCCGCAAAGTCCTTGTCACATGGGTTTATTATTCTATTTAACTTACCTACAGAAATGTTGGCTGTTCATTATCAAAAACACGAATTTAGGCTCCTTTTTTTTTACAAATTATCTTTGATAATTGATAGTGCCATTTAATTGTATTGATTCACCTGTTCGTAGTATTTCTAGTGTTATTATACACATTTATGGTGATTTCAAACACTTTCCAAGGTTTTTGGCCCATGCAAAATGAATTTTGGGAGCTGAACCTTCGTTACAACCTCTCAATTCTTCACTCTTTGGTCAAAATCAACTTCATATTCGGACTTCTCGCCCTAAAAAACATGGAAAACTATACGTATATACCTCACAAGCTCGTGTTCACTAACAGCTCAAAAAACCTTCGAAAAACCCTATTTTCACCCATAACACCCCTGGGTGTATTCCGATCGGGCTGCCGAGCTTCGGAGCACAACTAGGACCAAAATGTGTTCCAAAATTGGGACCCAAACTGTGTGTGTGCGGAAGAACGACGATTTCAGACCAAAATTTAACGTAAATTTAAGGCTGAAACTTCGTTAGAACCTCAGTTTTCCACTCTTCAAAGAAAACGATGCCTCACAAGTTCATTTTACTAAAACATCAAAAAACCCTATTTTTACATCCATTTTTCACCCACAACGCCCCTATTCCGATCGGCCTGTTGCAAAAAAGCGAATTTTTTTAGACCAAAAATAAAGTAGATAAAACGGCGGACGGACAGATTTTTTTAATACCATTTTTTGGAGATTCTACGTACCTTGAAACGGGAGAAACCGTCAAATTTTGTGGGGGGGGGGGGGGGGTTAAAATTTTTCATGCTCGATTCCAAAGGTACGTTATTGAAAATAAACCAAAATCTGCTGGTATGGAGGCATGTTTTTCGGTTTTCAACAGGGAATCCAACATCCCAAAACCTCACGAGTTTGTAAAAAGAAATCTTGTGTTAAAAGGTTATTTCACCGTTGGGTTCCGGTGTCCTCCAATTTTTCAAGTTTTATCTTTCAACCGTTAAACCCCGCCCCCATTTCACGACAACAAACTGCGGCCTCGTTATCAGACCCTTGACCGCTACGTACAGAAGAAAAGCTTTTCGGGTCCTCAAGTGCCGTTTCCGAGCGCATTTATGGGCTGAAGATAGCGCCGACCCGAAACCCCCGAATCGGCGCCGCTACGACTCCGAGACGTTGTCCGGACGCGAGTCCTCCCCCGCCTCCCGGGTAATCCTTTTAGAATGTGAATCACAGCAGGGACGTTACGGGATTTGACCGAAGACGGAAAAAATAACAAAGGGAAAACCGCCATACCTAATCCCGGATACGCCGTTGGGAGGCGGAAAATCCCATTCTTTGACTCCTAATACTTCGGCTTTTACCGACATTATCAAAGTTATTTCCAAGTCCCGGGAAGAAGCTTTTATTTTTTTCTTGGCTCCTCCCAGAAAAGGACGTCTGTGTTTTCACGTTGAGGAGGTTCCCGAGGATTTGGAAGGATATCGGGTTAGGATCGGAGGATTTGTAAGGGAGCGGACCTAATGGGTCTGGAGGGGACTTCTTGTCGGACCTTCGCATCTTCTTACAAATAATTTACTCGCTGTATGAGACCCGGGGACGTCTTATCAGGCTTATCAGGGTCATTCGGGCAGGGCGGGGGGAGCGCAGGGAAAATGGCGGGGGGGAATCTCGATGTGAAAATTAAATTTAAAAAAAAATTAATTGAAAAATAAATAAAATTGAAAAAATATAAAGGTGGTAACGTTCAGAAAACTTCGAAAAAACAGCTGCAAAGTCCTTGCCACTCTTAGGCTGTGTCCTACGTGGATCTGCCGCGCGCGTCAACGCGTCGGAGCTTTCGGGCGTTCACACAAATCGCGTCGTCATGCCGCGCGGCGAAAAAAAAGCTGTCCTACGTGAAAACGCGAGACGCCACTGTCAAGTGTTGTCACCTGTTCTTTTATTTTTACTGTTTTATTTTTGATTACGTTCAAGTATCAGGCAGACATTTATGCAATATTTTCTGAGCCAACGTTGTCCTACTACTACTAGTTGATATTGTATAATTCTAGACTTTAAAAAAAATAAGAGCACCAAATACAGTTTGTTTCTAAAAATCACGTATTGTTATTTTCTAAACATCTCATTAAACGTAGGTACATAAGGGGGGTACTTGCTTGCCATCCTAGATTGTTGCGACACTTCGTCCCAAGCAGTTTGCACCAAACCACGATTTTTACAGTGTTATTTATTTATTTTTTCATTTATTGGCAATATATCATAAATACATAATGGAGAGAAATATTCAAAATAAGTAAAAATGCTCCGACCGGTTATTCCAAAGACACGGCCGCTTTTGGACTTCTACAATTAATATTTCCATCACACAAAATACACAAAAACACGGTCTTCTACACAGCAATTAACAGAACAAACGAGATAAACAAATCAAACGCGGCGTTTGACGCGAGGCGGTGACGGTAAAAATCAAACTAGTTTGGAAATCAAACCGAAGCGTTCAACGCTGTCGCGACAACGCGCCGCCCGAATCACGTGACAATTTCCATGGTTTTCATTGGTCTGCGTCTTCAACGCGCCAACGCCCGAACGCTCCGACGCGCGCGGTGGATCCACGTAGGACACTGGGTTAGAGTAAACGCAGATTTATAAGAAAGCACTATTGAACATTTGAACTGTGTGAAAATATATTGAACTGTACTGTACGAATTTTTGAGTCGAAGTGAGAGTTGTTTAACATGTGGGCTAAACTCATAGAAACGGGGAACAACAACTCGTGTGAAAAAATGGAGTCGAGAGTGTGAACTGGTAGGTAATGAAGTTTCCGTTCAAGACCCCCTCTCAATCGATGACTTCATGAGCCCCATGTTGGACTTGCATAACTTGTGTTTTTCCCTTGGCAGTGCCTTAGTGAGCACATCAGCAGGCATCTCGGCAGTGGGGAGGTATGATATTGTCAATCTTCTCTCTTCTAATGCTTGACGAATAAAATGGTGCCGAATATCTATATGTTTCGTCCTTGCGTGATGTATAGGGTTCTCCGCTAACCGCTGAGCTCCTTGACTGTCCGACTTCACATTGATCATAGCCTGAGGTACCCCTGTTTCGGAACAGGTTCCTCAGGTACGTCGCTTCTTTGGCTGCATCCGTGAGAGCCATGTATTCTGCTTCAACACTTCCTTGCCTCCCAAGAGATAGCAGCTCCAGCATACTTGAAAAAATAACCGGAATATGAGCGTCTGTCAATTCCGCAGTTTCCCCAGTCCGCATCTGCAAAACCTTCAATGGCTTTGCCAGTCTTCCTGAAGTACAGTTCTTCATTCTTGGCCCCACTCACATATCTAAGAACACGCTTAGCAGCCTTCCAATGCTCTTCATTGTAACAGCTGTTGAATTGACTGAGTGCACTAACAGCATAAGCAATGTCAGGTCGCGTTGCTACAGCTAAATACATGAGCGAGCCAATCAGGGGTCGATATGGAAACTTCTTCATTATTTCTTCATCTTCCATTTCTGGTTTTTCTAATTTCTTCCCGACTTCAATTGGTGTCGCAACAGGTTTGCAAGTTGTCATCTCGTATCTTTCCAGAAGATCAGAGATGTACTTCTTCTGAGATAATGCGATGCCGTCATCCTTGCAATTGAATTCAATTCCCAGGCAATAATTCAAGACTCCTAGGTCTTTCATTTGGAATTTTTCATTGAGACGTACTTTCATCTCCCCGATCCAATCGTCTCTATTTGAAGCAATGAGGAGGTCATCTACATATACCCCAATCAAAAGCATATCTTCCCCCTCTCTTTTGATGTAGAGGCATGGGTCCGAGCTGGTTGGCTCGAGTCCCACCTCAAGAAGGGATTTATGTAGTTTCCGATACCATTGACGGGATTGTTTTATCCATACAGTGCTTTTTCCAGGAGGCACTCTTTGTCCCCTTTGAGCTGGTTGAGCATTTTTGATGCATCTTTCTTCAGTAATGGATCAGACGATTTCATCATTGTTGTAGAGACTCTTTCAATTTCTCTGGTATTTCCATGTAAATGGTTTTATCGAGATCTCCTTTCAGATATGCAGTCACAACGTCAAGTTGGTGAATTTTCATTTTTCTTTCAACTGCAGTCGCAACCATTGTGCGAATAGTACTTAGTCGAATCACAGGGGAGAATGTTTCTTCAAAGCCTATTGAAGAAATCATTTGTTGTCATCAAGAGTTCATTTGTTGTTTCGTACGTGTGCAATAATTGAAATAATTATTTTAGATGGTTTCCACCAATTTTGGCCCCCAAAAACACGAATTAGGCTCCTATTTTTACAAATTCTAATTTTTACAATGATAATTTGCTCCTTTTTTTTATGAAATTACCTTTGATCGTTATTAGTTCCATTTGATTGTCTTTATTCACCTGTCGATGCTACTTTTTGTTACACAAATTTATGGTGATTTCCGACAACTTCCCAGGTTTTTGACTCATTAAAAATGAATTTTGGGAGCTGAACCTTCGTTGCAACCACAATTCTTTACTTTTTGGTCAAATCAACTTCACGTTCGGTCTTCTCGGAAAACGATACCTCACAAGCTCATGTTCACTAAAACCTCAGTAAACTCGAATAACCGTATTTTCACTCCCATTTTTCGGGCTTCAAAATTTCAGAACGCCATAGCTCGAAAACTTTCGATAGAAGGGTATGGTTTTTATTACGTTTTAAAATTTATCTCAAACTAAACAGTTTTTTGAGACCACGCGAAGCATTGTACGACCAGCCGTTCGTTTGCACCAAAAAGCTTCGTCAACATGATCGTGAATCAAACGGTATAAATATCATTGCTAGGATCACCTGACTATAATCACCGATGGCTGCGTGAAGTTGAGTTGGTTGTTTTGTGATATTATTTCATTTGAAAAATGATGGGTCTTTTGGATTTTGTTGATAGGTACCTACTTTTGCAACTTGAATTGATGGGCAAATTATTACACAACATTTTATTATTATTTACCTTATGCTTCATGAATAACAACAAATAATATAATTATGTTGTGAGTCCCTCCCGGAACTACAACCACCAAGAACAAGTTCTCGCTAACATTAAGACGCTAAATTAAGATACCGGCAAATAAACAGTACGAGTGGGGCAAGGGACGCAGGATCCGGTGCACAACCTGGAACCCCACCATCCTGGTGGTGGCTTCTGGGTCTATATAACCCCGGATCCTGCGCCATTTTCGCCATTCTACGCTCTCCTCTAGTCGATAACTATTCTCTCTCTCTCCTCTCCTCCTCTCTCTCCTATTTAATCACACACAATTTATCAGAACATGGTGGAGGTTTTGCCCTTAACCAGAACTGACAAAACCCTCTAAAAGATCGGTGGAGGTCCGCCCTTAACCGCACAACTCACACTTCCTATATTCATCTTAAATTCACACACTCCAAATTTCAACAGAAGATGGTGGAGGTTTCGCCCTTAACCAGAACAGGCGAAATATCCTAAAAAAGATTGGTGGAGGTCCGCCCTTAACCGCACACTCATATTCCTCTCAAATTCCTACACGCAAATTTCATCAGAACATGGTGGAGGTTTCGCCCTTAACCAGAACTGGCGAAATACACTAAAAGATTGGTGGAGGTCCGCCCTTAACCGCACAACACCAAATTCCCGCATGTCAATTTAACTTCAATTTCCAACATCCAAATTTAACTTCAATTTCCAACATCCAAATTACCTCCACCTCTCATGGTGAATTTTAATCACACATAAATTCACCATTTATAAATTAATTATTGAGTTATTGAATCCCGCGCACCTTTATGAAACTGCAATTCCCGGGCCGCCTCCAGTACTCCATTTAAGGCTTTCCTGGAGGGATCTCGAGGGTATTGACCACAGAAAACAGTGATCTACGTAGAACGGGCATCTGTGCAGGTAAATAATAAACCGTTGTGTAATAATTTGCAGCGGTTTACTGAACCTCGTTGTAATGCTGTAATTGTCCTCTGTCGTCTCTCATCCTCGTTGTGTGTTCAAATCTCCGAAGCACTCAAGTCTGTCGCGGTTTCGTGTGGGTAAGCTAAGCACTGGAGGACGTTGGTATCAGGGAAACGGCGACCATTTCCCTGATACTTCTCCACCAACCGGTAATTTGGTGTAATGGAATAAAAATGAGGAAGAGTTCGTGGGGTTGTGAGCCAAATTGAAACAGGCCCCTCGTGTCGGTGGCTGCGAACGAAAACGTTCCACCGACCCCCGTGAAAACGTATTTTCTCGAGTCTCTCGTATTTTGTCGAGTTTTCCCCTCACCGAATGGAAAACGCGAATGTTTTTCCCGTTAATTAAAATCAGGACTTTCCCGCGGGTGGCGCATTACTCCCATTACGTAAATGCATTTGCTTCTGACAACGAAATGCGGATTTTGAATTTTCCGACGAGGCGTCGCCAAAGTGCATTCGGTGTGCGGCCGGATCGTTGCGACACGTCAGAACTTCTTCAGTGAATGCATACGTAAATTTTGTTTAAATGCATTCATTTATTGACCTTGTAACAGTGTGGCTGTTCTCGAGTTATTGTTTCTTCTGGTGGAGACGGTGTCGCTGGTCCAGGAGGGGGACTCTCGAGGGTCCACCATCACTCTCCTCACACTGTCGCATGGTAGCAGAGCATGGTTTGGTAGGAAGGTTAAACCCAAAGGTTTCCCAGAAGAAGGATTCCTTTGCAGACATCCTGTCCCTTTGATAATACTTGTCCATACATCTATTGGCTTCCCCACCCCCTTTCCCCCCTTTAGAGTGTCAGTATAATTAAAATATAATGAGCTCATTTGAAGGCGATTGATGCCATGTTCCAATTGACAAGTCCCTGTAGTTGTTCCATCCCAACGATGGATGTTGATCACCTAGAGGTTGCCCAGATGAGCACAATTCACTGGACAACAACCTCTGACGACATTATCCACCAGTACTCGTATTTAGGAGCTTTGTTCTCCACCAGTAAAATATTATTGAGGTAGTACCATTACGATGGAGGTTAGTCACCTTGGAGTTGTTCAACTGTCTTTTCCTGAACCAGAACTTCATACTACTTTTCATTCCTCATTTTCACTCTCATACTTCTGCTACCCAGAAGTATGTCATGTGGGGAGGAGTGTAACAGTGTGGCTGTTCTCGAGCTATTTTTTCTTCCGGTGGAGATGGTGTCGCTTGGGGAAGCCTAATCGATATCTCTTCTTAACCAGTGATAATCTCGCTGGTCCATGAGGGGGACTCTCGAGGGTCCACCCCCACTGTCACACTCTGTCACAACCTAGACAGAAAAACGCTGCAAATTATTACACAAAGGTTTATTATTTACCTGTATTATAGATGCCCCTTCTGCGTAGATCACTGTTTTCTGTGGTCAACACCCTCTAGTTCCACCAGGAAAGCCCCAAATCGAGTACTGGAGCCGCCCGGGAATTAATTTTCCTACAATTAATTATTAGTAATAATAATAATAATAATTATTATTATTATTATTTAATATATTATAATAATACTTATTATTATTATTATTATTATTATTATTATTATTATTATTAATAAACCGTTGTGTAATAATTTGCCCATCAATAATACTTCGTATGTTCAAGTTTCAAAAGTACCTATAAACAAAATCCAGTAGATCCATCATTTTTCAAGTGAAACAATATCGCAGAACAACCAACTCGACTTCATTTAGCCATCCTTGATTTTAATCCCCCTAGTGATGATATCCGGGCCGGATTTATACCGTTGGATTCACGAAGACTGTGTAATCAACTCATAGAGCAATATGGCGAATTGTTTACCTTCGATGTACCTAGTAAAATAAAACTGGACGTTTCTAGAAGTTACTACTCAAATAAAACCCAAATTACAACAATACTAACCTCGCAATGTTATTAATTATGTGTACCGCCTACAATTATTTATTATTATTGTTCAATTTGAAGGTTTCAGACGGGGGAGAAAAGGCTGAGCGAGGCGATGAGGGAGTCGATGGCCTCCGACCCCGTCGCCCCCGTCCTCTGGGAGCCCCACCTCGTCGCTTTGGACCGCCGCGTCGCCAAGGTCCTCCAAGCCGTCCGCGACTGCCTGTCCAAGTCGACGTCCGACGACTCCGAGCTGCCCAAAACCATCGTCGTCGACGGCTCACCCCGCGACTCCTAGCGCCCGCTCCGCCCACTCCGCCCACCAAGGCTGTGTCTCGTCGTCTCCAGGGGGGCGGCCCGTCGTCCCGGTCCCCGCTCGTCCGGGCCCCTCGTCCCGACCCCGAGACGGCGGGCCGCCCCCACTCACGTCCCAGTACCCGCGGAAGTAACAAAAGTTACCTAATTCGAACTTCTAGTTTGTCTTTTCCTCTTTTTCTCTTCTCATTTATTCAAAAACAAAACTCGTGTACAAAGCGGCACTGAATTTGTTTAAATTTTTAAAGAAAACAGAAAAAAATAAGCTTTTACCTTATTTTATCCACCCACTTCTATGAGTCATCGTTTAATTTATTTCAGTTATCTATAAATTATTTTATCCAATTATTTTATAAAAATGGCGCACCTGTGTTCATCAGTCACCGCGTGCAAAACTGATCACACGCGCGAATACCTTCAGGTACCACCAACTACTAAAATTTTTCCTACAAAAACCAAATCCTCCCAGTAGGTTCCTAACCGCCAAACCCTTTGTAAAAGTCGAAAATTCAAATCAAATTTTCTTCCAAAAACAACTGCTTTTTACTCGCAATTTGTGAAGTCTTAGTTACTTTTTGGTATTTATTTCAAAAATAGTAGTTGGTTTCTCATTGTTGTATTGTTTCGTAGGATTTAAGTTCATAAAGTTCAAAATTAACCTGGTAACCTGTACGATCAATCTAAATTTGAACAAAATTTTCTTCCAAAAACTGATTTTAGTCACAATTTGAAGTCGTAGGTACATTAATTTTGGAATTTATTTCAAAAATTGGTTTATCATTTTTGTATTGTTTCACAGTGTTGAGTTCATCAAGTTCAGAATTAACATGGTAACCAGTACGACTAAGTACCAACCAAATATATTTGAAAGCGTTTAAGTTTCAACCAAATTTTCGTCCATATCTGCCCCGTCGTGGGTAGGTACATTAATTTTTGTATTTATTTCAAAAATCAGTTTTTGTTGTATTGTTTCATCAAGTTCTTCAAAATTAACCTTGTAGCCAGTACGACTTAGTACACCAAATATCTTTGAAAACTTTTAAATTTCAACCAAATTTTCGTCCAAATCTGCTTTTTAGTCACATTTGATGTCGTTAATTAATTTTAGTATTTATTTCAAAATAGTTGGTTCATCATTATTGTATTGTTTCATAGGGCTGAGTCCATCAAGTTTCCAAAATTAACCTTGTAACCTGTTCGACTAAATATCAAGCAAATTGTCTTCCAAAAATTGCTTTTTCGTCACAATTTGAAGACGTAGGCACATTAATTTTGTTACTTAGTTCAAGTTTTCAACTATCAACCTTGTAACCTGTTGGACTAAGTACCAAGCAAAATGTCTTTGAAACCCTCTAAATTTCAACAAAATTGTCTTCCAAAAACTGCTTTTTCGTCACAATTTGAAGTCAAAGGTACATTAATTTTGGTATTTATTTCAAAAATTAGTTTCAACATTGTTGTATTGTTTCACAGAGTTGAGTTCATCAAAAAATTGACCTTGTAACCTTTTGGACTAAGTACCAAGCAAGAGTATCTTTGAAAACCTCTAAATTTCAACATTTTCTTCCAAAAACTGCTTTTTACTCACAATTTGAAGTCTTGGGTACATTAATTTTGGTATTTATTTAAAAAATCAGTTTATCATTGTTGTATTTTTTCACACCGTTGAGTTCATCAAGTTCAAAATTAACCTTGTAACTTGTTCGACTGAATATCAAGAAAAATATATTTGAAATCTTCCAAATTTCAACCAAATTTTCGTCCAAAAACTTCTTTTTAGTCACAATTTGAAGTCGTTCATTAATTTTAGTATGTGTTTTAAAAATATTTGGTCATTGTTGGTAGTTGGTATTTATTTCAAAAACAGTTGGTTCATCATTATTGTATTGTTTCACAGGGGGATTTGTATTTTATTGGTTCATCAAGTAAAATATATCTTCAAAAACTTCAAATTTCAACCAAATTGTCTTCGAAAAACTGCTTTTTAGTCACAATTTGAAGTCGTTCATTAATTTTAGTATTTATTTCAAAATAGTTGGTTTCTCATTGTTGTATTGTTTCAGTGTTGAGTTCATCAAGTTCTGAATTAACCTTGTAACCTGTCGGTACGACTAAATAGGTACCAAGCAAAATGTCTTTGAAAATTTTAAATTTAAACTAGGTAAATTTTTTTTCTAAACAGGTTGTCTTACGACCTGCATCAAATTTGTACCTTAATTTTGAACAAATTGGTTCATAGATCGTGTACCACTTCTCCTACTACGACTTCAGCTCACAGGTGTACACAAACGGTGGTTTCTGTCTCAGGGAATGGCCGGTTTGAACTGATTTTCTCTGATTTTTTGGGGGACAAAATGGTGCCTACCTAAGAAGCGAGGTTTTTTCTCAGGGTTTCCTTCAAATTTTGAGTAGTTAGTGAGGTGATTACCTGCCTTTAAATCACGAAAAACAATCCCAACGAACTGTTTATTTATGTAGGTTTTTGGGTTTTTTTAAATGTTCAACGATAATTTTATTTATGCGTAGCCCTAAGAAAGTTGAAGAATTATGACTCCATTTTATTTTCATCTATCCGCTATACATCATTATTTGTATTAATTTTGTTTTTAATGTTTATAGAAATTAGATTTTTCATTTTCGTCTGTTACCATTTTCAGTAAAACTGTTCATGTTCCATATCTAGAAAGAAGGAATATGTAAATTCCACACATATCCATAGTCGAATTTTGCTGTAAAATTGGCGTTTTTCATATAAATTGAAACAATATCTAATAATTATATTGATTAATTTGTTTCCTGTTTTGTTTGATTTGTTGTTTTACTATTAATTTTATTGTTGTTGATTATAAGTATACTTATTTATTTTCATTTGCTTCGAATGAAGGTTTTTATAGGGAATCCTAAACTTAAAAAAAAAAAAAATTTAAAAAGAGATGAAGAAATAACAATTTATTTTGCTGTTAACATGGAAAAATCGTTTTATAAATTTTGTAAATAAAGAAAATTCTACGGGGGAAATAAAATTATATATTTGCCAAGTGCCAGCAATGGATGTTTTTATGTGTACATAATCGTTGTTTTTTTTGTTTTGTTCGGGGGAGTGTACATAAAAAATGTGTCTAGGCGTGTATATATACACTCTTCTAGTCAAATAGGGTTTTCTGCATGAAGGGGGAAAAACAATATGTAATAAAATGTTTTTGAAAAAGGTTCGACTTCGTTTTTCTAGCCCTTGTGTGACCTGATTTGAAACGGAGGTGGTCGTCTGTGATTGGTGTTATGTATCGATTAATTTAGTTTTGATGCATCATATCGTTAAGCAATATATGATATCGACTCGATTTTATCGACATGTAACATCGAGGCTTCCGGGCATGCGCAGCAGATCCTGGAACGACCCGGTTTTGCGAGTTCCATTGACCGTTCGACATTAGGCTTGTTCTGTATTTTAATAAATAAACCCGTTTTATGCAAGTGTCGTGTAGTCCCGTTTTATGAGAGCTAACACTCTGAAACACAACAATTGGTATAAGCGGGACTGTGACGGAATGATTTGTAACGACAACAGTAACAGGTTCCCTGAAGCGTTCCGAGGTAAAAGTAACAGGTGAGATTACGCCGCTTATTAAGCGTCAAAGTAAAAATAAAACGATTATTTATTAGCCTCAGGATGTTTTTATTCGAATTTGTCAAGTGACCAGAGCAGCTACAAGTAGCAGTTACAGCAGGTGGTAGCAGTGACAACGAGTCACTGTTACAGCTGAATGCTGTGGAGGCCCATTGGACGAAATTACAGGGTCAGAAATTAGGTCTAGAGCCAGGTTCAGCTTAAAAACAACTAATCTGGAAATTGCCCTCAAAATAATTTATCATTAATTGTAAAAAATAAGCAATGTAAAAAATGATAAATTTGGCAATCTGCCTGGATATAAAATAGTTTTTAAAATATCCTGTATCTATACCTAATGTAATATTATTAATTATTAATAATAGTTATAAAACTGGTCTTACCGACAAATGAAACCTCTGTTTAACCTTAGAATATCAAGGCTTCTCGACAGAACGTTTCCAGCGTGTCGTATTAGACATAGCTTTTTCTTTATTTGGACGCTCATCACACTCCAGTTCTTAATTTTTGCATTTATTCGCATTTAGGACACATATTTATGTACCTAATGCACCTGATAATTGATAAAATATAACAAGAAATATATAATTCGGTGTCGTGAATGAAAGGCCCTGACGACAGGTGGATGGGTGCAGAGGGCGCTGCAGGTCTGCTTATGTAAGTTGTCTGCTTGCTTCACATTGAGGTCAAGTAAGTGTAAGTGTATGTATGATTCAGGTTTACCTCACCTGACACCTGGAAGACACACTTCGATTCTGCAATCGCCTACACTGCTATCTATGCCTGTGAATCCTGGGGATTTTGTCTGATGGAGGCACTTGAGCGGGTCCAGGTGAGAGCGTTCAAGTCCCTACTGGGTTTGGGCTGGTCGACGCCAGACTGCTTGGTGCGGACAGAGGTCGGCCTTACTCACATGAAGCTCTCAGTTGCCAAGTGTATGTTCCTATGGTGGGCCAAACTAATGAAAATGCATGATGAAAGGCTTCCCAGGATATGTTTTAACCGACTTGTAGATCTCACTTCTGGCACTACAGATACAATTGGGTGCTCCAACTGGAATCCCTTTTTGGTGCATGGAGCCTGGAGTGGGTGACTTGAAGGAGATGAAGATGACCTTCACAAAAAACCTCAAGAGGTCCCTCAGGGAGGAGGCTGCAAGCAGGTCTCGCTGTAATACTCTGCCGCGGAATCCACATGCTCTTAACGGTAAATGCTCGGACTACCTCAGCCTGGTCCTTCCTTTCTTCGTCAAGCGCGCACTGGCCCAGGTACGAGCAGCTGGGGATAAATTCAGCCGCATAACAATCAACTGAATCACCAGCACTTTTTCCAGCGCTCACTCATTTCAGGTCTGCAACCTTGGGTCGCCTGACACTATTGGCTACTTGATAGCGGATTGTGCTGTGTTCAGGACTGAGCGTGGCAGGTTCCTTGGTTGGGCTGCTCTATCTGCGGATGAGCTTCTTGAGGTCTGCACTTTGGCCTGCCCCTCTAAATTACTTGGATTTCTGAGAACTACTCTCCGCTTGAGGATGTGTGCCTTGAGTGATGGCTCAATTTTTTAAGTGCTTTTTTGAAGGTTGTATAACCCTTGTGATGGACAAGAAGCAATAAATTTAACAGTGAATCTTTTTCTAGTTGTGTTAATTTCGTTTATTTTTGTACCAAAAATACTTTTCTTTTTTAATTTACTCTATAATTATTATACTATATCTAAAACTTGTACGTTCGCCAACCTTGTAATGGCCTTCAGGCTTTCTACAATAAAACTATCTATCTATCTATGATTCAGGTTTACATTTACATTACCCGAGCTCACAATATTTCAGCTGCTCAGAAATGTCGATATTCCTCCATTCTGAGCTCAGAATAAGCTATGTGACGTGATTTCCTGTGAGGTGAGCACAAGGTAGAGTTTGGTTTGGTCGCACAAGAGTAGGATTTGCCCCTTAGGAGTCTTTTTAGGATGGCTACCACCCCGCGGTTTTCACCACAGCGAGCGATGGTGGATGTGTGTCTCTCACGTCATAAACTACTGAGAAAAATTGCAAACAGAATTCATGATAATTGCCCGTTGCTTTGCATTGAAAACGGAGTTTGCACGACAGCCACTTGAACGATAAAATTAGTGAAACTAAAGGCAGTTCATTCGAAATTACACAACAAAACATTACATTGCCTGGGAATTTAAACTGCTCATGACAGAAAGTTAATCTCAATGCCCAAATGATGTTTTTCGCGGCAATAAAACCTATCAGAATAATAAATACCTGAACAGAACTCTCGTGATTTCAGAGCAACGAAGGTACATAATTAGGAATGAAAATTAAATAAACATTTTGAAGGACTGACCTCAGTTGAAATATGACATTTTATTTTTTAATGTAAAGGGCAATGTTCGTGCAGTAAGAAATTCTCCTTTTTTTGGGCCAAATTTCGTCCAATAACGGAAATTAACACATTCATTGACCACATAGTAAGTAGGTGTTTACGTTGGAGAGCCTTGGCAGAAATCGAGTGTGAAATTTGAGTTACTGAATTCCCACTAGAAATGATCTGTCAGGTAAATCGCCAAGTAGTTCAACTCAGATCCCACTTAGAGCGCTAGTGCATCACTTTAAACGATGTACAGAACCGTAATGGAGGGATTAACAGCGAATTCATAAACAAATTCAAAAAACACTTTCAAAATCAAAACGAAGTGGACGATTCACAAAGATCGTGGCGAAGGTTCCTGAAGGTTGCCACAAAGGTTTGCCGTTTCTGATGTTGAGTTGTTGGCAGCATTGAGAACATTCGCCTCTGAGGCTCCGCCTCCTTGGGCCAACAGCCAATCAGATGTCAATAGACCTGACATTTTCCCCCACATTTTTACTTTTAATCCCCTCATTTAAAAACTACTGCTTATTTTTGAAAACGGGCTTCAAACAACCACCCTCCACCAAGAGTGGAGAGAGAGTCTTTTTGACAAAAATTCCACATTATGAAGGTGTATGTATACTACCTACCTACATAAGCTACAATCGAAAAATAAGGAGAAGAAAAGGTAACAAAACCAAAATCACATTTGTGTAAAGTGTTTATTGAAAATATATAGCTAAGTGTTTTGTGGTTAAGTGTTGAACTAGTGATAAAAGGCAGGTCTCTTCACAGTAACATTTCATGTCTCACCAACTTATAGCACACATAAAAACATTCTATCGGGTATTGGTAACATCAACAGGACCTGGAATGTTTAAATGAGCCGCTTTATCGGTGAATTCAACAAGGCAGATCCTCTCCATCGCACGGCACAGGCCGGTGCGTCTCGCACCTGTCTCAAGACTGGGCCGCCAGGGGCGCTGGTGCTGCTGCTGAGGGAGAAAACTCGTTGCAGCTCATTCGTCGAGCTTCGGTTTTTTCCATCGATTCGAAAGTCTTCGAAATCATCCGGGAGGATCATTTCAAACCCATCGCCTGCGTTGCCTGTGACAATAGAAAGGACACGGTTAGTATGACAACTGAAAGTAAATCAACAAACCAGATAAGGAGAATAGCAGTATAAGCAGATACCAACTTCAAATGAGCTTTGTTTGTGCTGCCTGAACAGAGCGAGTTCAGTTTATTTATGTCCAGTTCTTCACGCTCAGTGCAAGTTCAATTTTGGGGACTGCACGAATTGGGACGTTGTGATATCAAAAAATATCGATATATTTCTCTTATATAAATATCAAATAAAAATTATTATCGAAAGAAAATATCAATATTTCGTAATATCGAAAAATACCAAAAGTTTAGTAGGCACTTGGAGTTAATTTCCATTTTATTTAGTAGGTACCACTTAAGGTTTGTTCGGACAGACACCCCTGGACCAGTCCAAGATGGAACTGTGCTCTGAAAATGAGCGGAGAGAACCATCCAGGATTGAGTCCGAACATGCGCTGATGGTTTCCGAACAGATAACCTGAATAACCTTCCACATAAGATGAAGGTAGAATCATCGAATGCGCACGTGCAAGAGTCCTGGAAAAAATCCAGGACTGGTAGAACTAGTCCCAAACGGTCCTGGACTGAGTCCGAACGGCCAACGCTTGATCCAGGACCAGTTCTGGCACTATCCAATTGCACAAAAAGGGGCTTGGCTTGGGTTGAACGACCCAGGACTGTCTGTTCGACCTAACCTTTTCCAAAATGGGAAACATGCTGAGTGCAATCTCCACACAATACATCAAAGGCCAAAATTAACTGAACGAATCCTAATTTTGCGTTCAATTCAACAGTCAGGTTATTATATTTAGTGCATTTAGAAACAATGAATAAATCGGCCAAAATGAAAAATGTCGCGTTTCATTGGATGAATAGATACAAATTAGTTTGTTTTTATTTTTTACTGATTTACGCTAATGCTAGACCATTATAAATAGAATCCACAACACCTACCAACGTGCCTCACCTACTTGAAAAAGCAGTATACCTATCAATAATGTCTAGTACTACCTACCTACATTATGCATACTATGCATAATATATTATTATGCCTATATATTATGCATGTATGTTACACGATAGTATCATAGTATGGGTGTGATATGGATATAAGCACTTTCTTCTTCTTTTCAATGCTTGGCATCACTCTGATAGAAAGTTGTGGATCCACCGATCAACATAAATGTATTGAAGGCCTTGATAAAAATTATTTAATATTTCATTATTCATTCCTAGAATATTTAACCTGTTTCTACAGAGCGGAAAAGAAGAGCGGAGTAGAAGTTGCTACACAAAAAAATATGATACCTAACACAATATCGATATTTCCAAACATCGATAACATAGCAACATCCCTATGTACCAACAGTTGAGGTCGAAAAATACCAATAAAAATTAGTAGGGTACGCGCAGATTTATTTTCTCAGTCAAACGTGAAATCGTGGATAAGGTTATGTACGTTTGAGGAAGGATATTCCAGGCTACGAGAGGTTCATTACAGCGCATGGTCAAGCTCCCAGCCAGTTCCTGAACCAAACAGCCCATTTGGCCAGCATGAAGGACCACATGTGACCTTTGGTTTTTGCACCAGCCAGCACACACGGTTGTGCACCTCCCTCAATGCGCATGCGAACTTAACAAGAACTCGAGGACAGCACGAACAAATCTAACGTTCGCCAATTAAATTCTTACGTTTTGTATTTGTTGAATAGACTGCCACTTTCTAGGACGAGTCATAATATTTGCCGAAATTATTTAGAAATCAAAGCTTTTAGACTAACTAGGCAAATCACAAATTGACACTCAACACCCAAAAACGGTCGTCACTTAGCGACGCTTTAACCCTTACTGCAACACATAGGCCTCCGAGGCCTGAAAACATCTGACCTAATTGTTGACTTATAACATGTGGGCCTCCGAGTCGCAAGTGACATGGCCTGATTGCTTCCTAATATTTTAAATAATCGATAACACTGCATGAAAATAATTACTACTGCTATGTTACCCACTATGGTAATAATATAGCACAGTAACTGCAGTGACAGTGGGACTCAGGCTTTTCAAATAGGCACAAATAACATGAAATTGACTGCTGATAACCATAACAATAATCCAGAGGCACCGTTCACTAGGCCTTAGGAGAGTCTGTAGCGAATATACGAGGAGGATATGTGGCTCTCAGTGACGCAGGTGTTCCGAAACGAAAATTAGAACTTCCCTTCGGGCATCTCAGGCCCAAGTGTCACGTTACGGGGTTAAAAAGTAAATTTGTGCAATATTGAAGCAGCCACAAAGCGCACTGATCAATTATTGACAATTCATTGGAGAAGAGAGGGCGAAAATTGGAGTAGTTTAATCACCTGTTCATAAACTGTCCAAGCCATTGCAGCCATCAACGTACGCCTCAACATACGGGGAACAAGTCCTTTGAAGTAGCCCTTCATGCCATACTTCTGCAATAGATAGAAAGAAATCAGGTAAGTGTATTTAAACGTAATGGTAACTTGTGGTTATTCATTGAAATATAAGTGGAAGTAGAGCAAGCGATAGGTGACAATTCAACGAGTTGTAGAGTACGCTACAGCCCTCCCACTAGAATATTACCTGTCGAGGACGCATTCTGCTGGAAGGTTCCGAACTACTTATCAGTAATTATCAGATGAAGTGCCCCCCCCCCCCCCCCCACGGTCAAATGTATTGTATGTTACATTATTATCGCGCTGTAAAAGTGATATTCTGAGGAAATAAGCTCGAAATAATACTAAGCAATGCTAAACAAAATGGTGGTCGTCAGATCTTTCTCAACAATGCCTCACAGAATTGGCAGAGCAGCCAACCTCACAGCACGGATTTCCCATGGGATTCCTAACAGTTGGAATTCAGGTTGTCCCAATCCCAGGTTTTTCATGATTTTTCACTGGTAGAGGGCACTGTCGGCTGGCAATATTCTAGTGGGAGGGCTATGTTAACTCCGTTTTCGAGTGTAAATCAGTTTACTCGTACTAGGTGATTCAAGTAAAGGAAGGAAATTCATGTACTTATGAAGCTGTTGGCTTCGTAAAGGCTATTAACTGAATGATCGGAACATTATAAATGATGCAATACCTCGTGAAGGTGAAAGGCGACAGAGCGAATGTCCGGGTAGATATGAGGGTACAGCTGCATCTTAGTCTTCACTACGTCAGCCGGTTGAGTTAGAATCGATGCTAAGATTCCTGCAGTCACTCCACAACTGAACTGAACGGGCGCCTGAAGTTCTCCTTTGACAAGCTCTGGAAAACAAATCAGAATACATTCACCACGTGCAGTATAATTTTAAACAGAAGTTAGCTAATTTTCTCCAAATGAAATTAAGTTGAGCGTTTAGAATTAGTGGCTCTCTACGCCAGATAAGCAGTTGAACAGAGAGAATTGTGAGTCTTACCATTAGGGAGAGAGCTCTTCAGCTTGGTGTAGAACATGAGGTAAATCCCTGAGAACGGAGCGTCGCGGAAGATGGTAGGCCACAGGCCGCAAGTCAGACCCCGGACTCCTTCTTTGGTCCAGATGAGTCGCAAGGCTTCAGACATGCTTCGGTAACCGAATTCCCCGCTCTGACAAAACAACGACAGAGATTAGCTGGGTGAAATTGGTGCAAGTATTACAGAATTCAAACCGGCAGTGGAAATGTGCGGCAGTTGCGGCAGAATTAGGTTTCAAGACCTCGCCTCACCTCAAATCGAGTTTTAACAACGGTCATGGGGATGAGAGAAACGACGGAGAAAGTCCTTCCGGCGAATCCTATGGCCATCGCTTGTAGAGGAGTCGGGTGACCATCGGCCAGCTTGTGGGTCATCCAGTGCATGGACGAGAAGTACAGGCCGACACCTGGCACCGTCCGAGTCAACGACTGTAAACACAAGGTAATCCACATAAGATTTCAAACTAACCACTCCAGACCAAACCAGATGTAGCGTAACAAGCAGCACTTTTGATCTTCCTATACCTGGGCGTTTCTTTCCGTTACATGTACTCTCCATGAACTCAAAAAAACCACCCATGAGAAAATTCACCCATGATTCATTGCGAAAGGTAGAAATGAGGCTGTGGATTCCGAACTCTGTTCGATTTTGCAACTTATCAGGAAAAGCTAAAAACCTGCGACACAACCAATGATGTGGGGTATGCAATTCCTTATGAATTGGTCGCATTTGACAATTAATAAGTGGGAGAAATTCACACTAAATGAATTAACGGACCAACTGAATTAATTCCAGTAAATTTAAGACAGAAAAATGAACTGTAGAAAGTTTTAGTACAAAATTATGGTAGTAGCCATTTGTTGGTCACTTCAATGAGAGTTTTGGAATACAGTGACCCGTGAGAGTTTTGGACCAAACCGTGAAGTTTAAAAGAAAAATATACTGGGAAAGAGCCAGTTTAGCTCGATTATGATACCATTTTTCGATGGAGTGCTGGAAGAAGCCACCTTGATTTCCCTAAAAATGAATTTAGACAGTTCTGGAATCCGCCGCCTCAAATGAAAATTCAGTACAGAGGTGGGTAGTTGATGAACTACTCTTGAAGAGCTAACTCCGCCAACTGAACGGTTGCCTATTTTTGAAGGTTTCACCACAGTTCCATTCCTATATAATAGGAACATGGAAGTAAAACAAAAATAGCCTACTTTATATTGATTAAAACATATCTTGTAAATTGGACGGCGTTATGCAAATACCAGGTAAGCGACAAAAGTTGATTTTTGGGAAATTGCGATCAAAGTTATTAGGACTGTTCAGCCTGTTACGGAAATTGTATTGGGGTTGTCTTGGTGAAAGTTGGTACTTAGGGGTTTTTGGATGTGCTCTACACGATTCTTGGGTCCTGAAGTCTCAAAAATGAGTCCTTGTACCCTTTTAAAGCTTACCTGAGAATTGCAAAACTCGGAATGAAGGGTAGGTACGCTAATAACCAATTACCAGGTAAACGCCATTTTGTCGCTTAGGTACCTGTTTATCGAAATTTGATGTAAGATGATTTTTGAACATTCAACTTCCAGGTAAACGCCGTTTTGTCGTTTAACTGGTTTTTGCAAACACAGATGAATCGAGAAATTTGTCGCTTACCAGGTTATTGCATCAGCTGTAGGAGCCAGCTGGCGTCATGCAAACAGCAGGTAAACGACATCGTATGGCGTTTACGTTGGAATTGCAAAACTAGAGTGGCATGTTTTGGCGCTTAGCTGGTTTTCAAATTTCTGTTTTTGGTGGTTACCTAAATCTGAGGACTAATGAGATGAATCTGGCGTTAAACTGTTATTTGCAAAATTAAAATGATCGATTAGGCGGCCATCGGTTAAATCGATTGGCCGTAATAATCGATGCTGTTGAGATATGAGTGCGAGACCACTCCAGTTCGAAAGATCTCGAAGAGCTGAATCCAGCCATACCAAAAACTCAATTTTGAGGTTTTGGCGCTTACCTGGTATTTGCATAACGCCGTCCAATTAATACTCCCAAGTTAACGTGATTTTAGTAGGTACTCACCGGCGTAATGCCTTTCCACAGCCCGCAGACGTGCTCTTTTCGAAGGATGTTATTCACCAAATGCAGCATAGAGACTTGGGATCCCGTCCTGCAATTAAAGACAATAATTTTTAATGATAATACATCCTTCAATCACTCGAAACCTGACATTTAGTTAAATTTATAAAGAAATCCACAGGTGTTTACAAGACAGTTGATTCTTTTGACGCGTTGCGCCTACAACAGGCCAAGGCCGGGATAGCAACATCCACTCAACGCCTATCAATGCCTCGCAAAGGCCTTCAAATTACTGCGATGTTAACTGTCTGATTTAACGGTTCTCTCACAAACACATCTCGAGGACAAAACTTAGCCGGAATTACATTTTTATGGCGCTGAATCAATAAGTTTACATACCTACCTATCTACCATAATTACTGATCAATTATAGTGAGTTTTCTCATGAATATTAAAGCTATTCGTAAGGTTTAAAGTGAATGGAAAAGTAATTCTGAATGTCAAGATAATAATGCTGGGGTCACCATATAACTTTTTCTGATACGTGAGACAGACCACCTGAAACTGTAGGACCTAATCCCTACTGTAGTACATGAAGGTAAGTACGTACCCATTTTCATAATAAATTAAAAAATGAAATTGTCATAAGTACATATGCTTTTTTTCCTTCAACAGTTGTACCTTTTTGGGGCCATCGGTGGAAAAAAAATCTAGGAAAGCTGGAAACTGTTTTAATCGATTTATTACATCTAAAAATATCCTAGGTCTGCACCATTCTCCGCTGCGAGGTTCGAACAGGGGTCCTAAAGACCACGAAATTTTCGAATTTTTTTCAGAAGCTTCCTTATTACTCCTGAAACATGCAGCCTACAGACAAATTACTCTTTAGAAAAAATTAAAGAGCATTAAATTCTGCGTCGATTGACTACCCACAACTTGTAATTCGACCTAGCAGTGTGGCCAAAATCAATGGTCAAAATTGACAATTTTTACCAATATTGCCAATAAAGTTGATATAGTGACGTCAAACTTCCGCACCGTCGAAACGGCTGTTCTAAATGAAAAAACGTATGGAATGAAAGTTGTGGAGCATCAAATTCTGCGTTCAGCAATCACCTCACAAGTCAAATTCGCATATAATAGAAAACAGAAACGTTCCAATTTTTATTCGTAAACTTACCAAATTCGTCATGTCAGGTGATAGTTGAAAGCTGAACTTGATGCTCAACAACTTTCATTCTATACGTTTTTTTTTTTTTTCATTTAGAACAGCTGTTTCAACGGTACCGAATGTCACTATATCAACTTTTTCAGCGATGCTGGTAAAAACTGTCATTTTCTCTTTATGTATGAGTAAATTGTTCTGTAGGATACATACTCTGGGAGTAGAAATCAGCGAAAATCTGTAAAAATACCGATTTTTTTGGCTCCCAATTTTGAAGTTTGCAGCGAAGGATAGTACGAACCTTGGATACTTCAATAATTAATAAGATATTTTCAATAAAACAAATTCCAGCTTTCCTATAATTTTTTCCCAGGTCTTATTCAACTGGCCTATTGGGGTTACACGGAGCAAAAAGTAATAACCAATAAAACCAACCACAGAATGTTGTTAAAAAATTTAAAATAATTATAATACCTATTACAGTATGAAAATAAACTGTATTTGGTTGATTTGTGTGGATAACAAACTAAGAACTCAGTCCTACCAAATTTATACTTATTCTAGATTGCTGAATTTGCATCAAAACCTCCTATTTTTATTTCATTTATTGTATTTTGACTGTAGTGCAAAATGTAGGATAAAATGACCCAATTTCAAAAAGGACGGGGCGTAAAAGTAGGACACGTCCTTCAAAAGTAGGACGGATGGTACCTAACCCTGGATAAGGCTATCAAATCATTATTATAGGGTAATTATAAGATTTATAGGGCTACTTCACTTACCCGTGGGTGGGAACAGGTGCGTTTTGAAGTCTGGTTTTGACTAGATCCAAAGGTTGGAACAGAACAGTTGAACATGTTCCTGAGATGCTACCAGCGACGAAAGCCTTCAACACGGGATTCTGCACAGACGGAAAAACCAAATTTAAGCAACAGAAAATTCAGTAATAACGTCAAAAAAAGGACTCGTTTCGAGAGTGAAAACTGGTTATGGAGAGCAGAAAAATGTGTGTTAAATTCATAATTATTAAGTACAAACTTAGATGAAGTAAAGAGCGTACTGTGTCAGCTAAACCGGGTTGATCTTGTTTTTCTTCCCTCACATCGCATTGTTCCAACATCACAGTTTTCTAATACTCACAGATAATTGTACTAAAACTACAATGCACTTGAAGTGATATCTAATACTGTTTAAAATTCAACGACGGGCCGCCGCCGATAACACTTTACGCCTTTTCATCGCGAATAGGTCAACATATTGTTAAGTGTGTGCCGTGTTGTGTAACTTGTTTCGCAAGTAAAGGTAGTAAAAAAAATGTTGAAGTAAGAGAGGATAATTATCGTGCTAGCTGAAAGGCATTTTTATTCACTGGCTGTTATCAGTTATCTCTTATCTGTCGTGTCTGATAAAGGGGGGATAGAACCATGGGATACAACTATCCAGGACTCGAACTGTCCGCCCGAACGTGCGCCGATGGTTCTGAACGGATAACCTGAAGCTTTGTAACCTTCCACATGAGCTGAGGGTAGAAGAAGCATCGAGAGCGCATAATGCAGGATCTTCAAGCCAGGACTCTCCAGAACCAGTTCTGGTGCTGTTCCATGGAACTGCCCGAACGCACAAAAAGGGGCGTGGCTTTGATAGAACTCTCCGGAATGGTCTAGACTCTAGAATAATTTGTCTGTCCTACGACGAACCTTGATAACGAAAAGACAAACGAAAAGGGCCCGGAAACAGCGGTGTCTGTTGGGCAAATATTTAACTAAACCGGCGCCCAGGGGGCAAAAATGCGTTTCTATGATGGTACTTGGGGTATAGAGTTACCGTGATATACCCGTGATTTTAGTATATACCTGTGTACCATAAGCGAGTACCTACCTCTAGTTCCAGCGATGCAGTATGGCTTAGTGAGCGAATTTTCCATGAACTACTATAGCATTTTTGCAATTTTTCAACCATCAAAATTTTTAATGTTTGATGGGCTATTCTTATAGGAAAGTTCCATTATATTATGTTCCAATACGTGGTAATCCCCCCCTCACCCCTTCAAAAACGCGTTTTTTGGCTCTTGAGACATTTGAAATTTGACCCCTAAGATCATCGGATCTTTTTCATCCACAAAGCTTTTGTGAGTTTCACCAAAATCTTAAGAGCTATTTGTGAGGTAAAATGCAAAAACATGAAAAATACCTGTAAATCTCATTTTTACAACTTAATTTTAAATGTAATTAATACCTCTCACTTTGGTGTTTTTAGGTCACAGAAGATAGTTATCAGTTTCGACTACCATGAGGGATCAAACGACAATGTTTACTTTCTGAAAGTTTTGACTGACTACTATCATGAATTATCATTATTATGTACCTAGGTACATATACCTAAACATGGATTTTCTGGAGGAGTTTCGTATTTTTAAGGAAGGCAGCTAAATTAGCGGTTTTGCCAACTGTGCGGCGTGGCCGGGCAATTTCAAATTGATCTTACGAGTCAGTCATACCTCATACACCATTACCTAATGAGCTAATTTACGAAAGAAATGTAATATAATACGAATATAGCACAAGAATAGCATCCACAAATACTGTACTTTTCTCTAGGGTAGATATGGAATTTACTTGATTTAGAATATTACAAAATGGGGGCAGTATTAGGTTCGTTCTAGGAATCTACCATAGTGCTAAGTGCAAAATTATTACAAGGCATGTAAACTCAACTGCTTGAATCGTTTCTTCGGTGCTCGTCATTTCTGCTGGCTTGAAACTCTTCAACTGAAGAAAACTTGGGGTAAATTGATATTAATTTAATACTTTTTTTGGGTGTTCTTCGTTACTCCCCCCCATTTTCAAACAACAAAAAAAAATTAAATTCTAACAAAAATTTGATGTTGAGGTGATTTTTGGAATCTTCAGTTTGTCTAGTTTTATGTCTAATTAACCTCAATTTACCAGAATTAGATAGTAAAAGTGAATTATTCAATCGAAAAAAGTGGGGGGGAGTATCGAAGTATTTGCCATGTCAAATTCTTCGGTACTCCCCCCCACGGTGAAAACAGTATTTTCGACTACAGGATTTGTATAATTATTTTATTGTACATGAAGAGGGTGTTCGATTATGTTGAAAAAATATCTTTCTATACACCCCACTAATCTATATGTTTACTGTTGGATTGATGTGGGATGTTATGTCTTTTTTGAGATGCGAGCGCAGCGAGCATCCAGACCACTAATCTATACACCCCACTAATCTATATGTTTACTGTTGGATTGATGTGGGATGTTATGTCGTTTTTGAGATGCGAGCGCAGAGAGCATCCAGACCAATAATCTATACACCCCACTAATTCTCGAACGTTGACCTACAGTCGTCTGATGCTGATGATAGATTAGTCGTCTGGATGCTCGCTGCGCTCGCATCTCAAAAACGACATGACATCCCACATCAATGCAACAGCTTACCTACCTATCTCTAAACAACAACAATTCACAGGAACGGGGGTGTGAGGACGTGCAGGTATGAGATATAGGACGGTGAAAATACTGTTTTCACCGTGGGGGGGAGTACCGAAGGATTTGACATGGCAAATACTTCGATACTCCCCCCCACTTTTTTTCACGGCGAATTTCGCTTTTACAAAGTTGTTGCATCAAAATATGAACACACACATCAAAAACTAGACGAACTGAAGATTCCGAAAATCACCTCAACCTCAAATTTCTGTTAGAATTTCATGAAGCGACGAGCGTTTGAAAATGGGGGGGAGTAACGAAGAACACCCCTTTTTTTGGAAACAACTTTTAAAAAATAAGAAAAAACTACTAGAGTTCTCGATAAAATTCTATTCAACAATTATTTTGGTCAAAAATTAGGAAGGCACGTCTTAACGAAGTTTTGTGTGTTTAATACCGCAAAACGCGACACCATCACAAGGGACGAGTAACTCGTAACTCACGAATGAATTACTTTACATTATGCAGCAACACCTAACAACCTGAATCTACGACCTAACTGTTTGGGGGGGGTCGTGAATCTGTAAGCTGATTGGTTGGATGGAGGTGGTGTGTCCTTTATGAATTTTAATTGGAACGAATAGGTTGGCAAGGTTGAATATTGATCAAATTGTTGACAGGATGAGCCGTTCTCAACACGTCAAATCGTGACATTGGATTTTACAACGCTTCCAATTAATAAGGAATACAATACCTAGGCAGGTACACATAGCTTCCTAATGTTTATTCAGCTGTTGTGCAGGTTGAACGAGCTGTGTTTGTATTGTTGGTTCCTCAATAGGTATTAAATTTCACCTTATTATAAACGGCAACAAACGCTTTAGTGGTGGAATAGACACAAATTATTTGAGTACCTACTCATTATATACCTGTAGGTATCTAACGCTTACACATAGTACCTAGCTATCATATTACCATTGTTGGTATATCTTATACCAACTCTCGCTTCCACAAAGAAGTAATGGTACGTACCTAGTCAGTTAGGTACCTACCGAACTATCCAGGCGTAGGCAGTTCTGTTTCCAACTTGGGTCTTGAATTTGACTTTTTGAAAATTTGGCATAGACATTTACCAGGTACAACTGTATCTGTCTAGTTAGTCCCTGCGTAATGTAGGTACCTAATGTACGTACCTATTTCCCGTCGAGGGGCGTGAATTGGAAAAGTTTGAAAATTCGAACAGCTTAAAATTTTTTGTTAAAATTGCAAATTTTGTAGTTCTGAAAAATGCAAAGGGTAGGTAGGAGGCTGTGTGAAGTTTATGTTAGGCGCACAACAAAAATTTTTAGGCAGCACAGAATATTTTTTATTACTTTTAAACTACCTTTTACCAGTTTACCAGGGTATCAATTGAAAACTTGGCTAGAAATGCTTGAAAATCAGTTAACCAGAGTAGTTGTACTTGAATTTAGACTGGTAAAAAAACCGCCTTGGATAAAAATAAATGAAATTTTTACCGATTTTTTAACCCAACTCTTTTTTTGAGAAAAATATTTTTATCATCGAACTGGAGTCCAATTTGATCCACTCTTTTTTGAGAACAATTTTTTTATCATCGAACTCTTTCTGTCGTGAATCACCATCCCGCCCAGCGTCAGGTGAATTAATATAGATTTTAGCGCTAAATACCGATTTTTGACCCCTCAAATTTCCAAAACCTCGGAGCCCCAATGTTCATGCTCTGAGATGGGGCAAAAGATTTGTACAGCTAATGATTCTCATGAAAATCGCAAGTCAAACTACGAAATTCGATTAAAATTGTAAACAACTTAACAGGCAGTTAGTTGGCTTTTGTCGTACCTACAGCACTCCAACAAGGCCACGGAACAACCACCAGTTGATAACAGTTATCAGGTAACTGTTAATGTTTATTAAGGTAACAACATAACACGCAGTTGATAGGTAACTTTATAACACGAACGCAGTGTTCCCAAAAATCAAAGAACAAACCGAATGCCCCTAGTGTTCCAATTCACACCCCTATTCCAATTCACACCCCTCGGCGGTACCTAGATATTTACCTATTTGAAAACTGTGATGTTACGTACCTCTGGGATGACCATCTTGATGTTGGTAGTTGATATTCACAGAATGAAGTGTCTCAAAAAGTAACAGAGGGTAACGAAACACTTTTTCGAAGCGCTCACTATCAATTCTGAACCGAATCTGACGTGCTGTAAAAAGTCACAATCCGGTTTTATATGTGTAGGATGAACTCGAGGCCTGTGACGTCGTAGGGTCATGTAATTTAATGTTTAAAAAAAACGGTATTTCTTTGATAAAATACGAGACCCCCCGTGGTTTTAGCGATAAAAACGGCTCATTTCCATCGAAAGATTACTAGAAGAACAATGTGAGAGTCACATAACAATTGAACGATGAAAACCTAGTCTAATCTCTACGTCACAGGGATCATCTGTTAACCTTAGGTAATCATTTTGCTCGCTTTCTAGCGATTCGCAGAGCACCGAGGTAATTCTTTTTCCAAAATGCTCCAAATCCACGAAACCTAACCAATGTGCTCCAACTCCAAAATAAATTACCTGTACCTACATTATAATAATGTAGGGGACGTATATGCAAATCCAAGTTTAAGAATAATGAGCCAAACAGTAACATGAGATGTATACAACGAGAAATATGATCCCCCTAATAAAATATTTAAATTTAGATAGATAAGGGAAAAATCTAGTTCAAACCGACTTGACAAATTAACAGTGCGTTGCACAGGGGTTAGTGCTTACTGGAGATTGAGGTGGGTCTTGGGGAGAAGGCAACGATTCCCGTTATCTCTTCTGTATGGTTTCACAGAAAAGATTTCATACTAAGGTAACTGCATGAATTAGGTCCCTGCACAATAAGAAGCAACTGTATGAGTCAATAAGTAACATGAGATGTATACAACGAGAAATTATCAAACTATTTAAATTAAGATAGGCAAGGGAAAAAGATAAATCTAATTCAAAACAAAAACAACGTAACAAATTAACAGTGCGTTGCACAGGGGTTACTGGAGATTGAGGTGGGTCTTGGGGAGAAGGCAACGATTCCCGTTATCCCCTCTGTATGGTTTCACAGAAAAGATTTCAAAGGTAACTGTAGGTGTAACTAAAGGTAACTGCATCAATTAGATCCCTACACAATAAGAAGCAACTGTATGAGTCAATAAGTAACATGAGATGTGTACAACGAGAAATTATCAAAATATTTAAATTAAGATGGGTAAGGGAAAAAGATAAATCTAATTCAAAACAAAAACAACGTAACAAATTAACAGTGCGTTGCACACGGGTTTTACAGGAGAAATTTCAAACTGAGGTGGGTGCAAAAATCGCGTAATTGGGGATTCGCGTAATCACCTAAATGTCTTCTGTATGGAAACCAAGTTTCACAGAAAAATGTTGAGCCATCATGTTGGCAGCACTGATTGAGTAAATGGGTGCCAGTGCCAGCAGCCAGGGCCAGGAAGCAGGCGCCCTTCTTGTGGAAAATGATTTTACTAGTCGTTTTGAGTAGTATAGTAGGGTTTTCTGTGGTTTTGAGGGTGTTTTATGATTCTAACCTGGAATCAGTGGAATCCCCATCAAGTTATGGTGATATGGGCAGTCTTCTTGCAAATAACGATGAATCAGGCTGCTTCCCGATTCTCCAGAAGAAAGGCGTCTGACGCTCAGTCGTATTTTACCAATAATAATACTATCAAAAATTCATTAATATTGATGCGTCAAAACCGAAGTCGATGGTGAAGTGTTTTCTGAGTTATGAATGAAAGGTTTCAGAGAAATTCAACCAATATAATATATAATATTGCAGGGCAGATGAGTGAAAACTTTGGGGCTCGGTTTTTGGAAACTTGATTTTGGCACACGCCCTTCTTGCTCCCACCTCCTCAATTACTGGTTGAATAGACAATTTTTCGAAAATGTTGGGGTAGGTAGGTATTAACTAGAAAAATTGGAATATGAACATTAAAAGAATTTATGATATCTGGGCAATACAACAATGGTACCTAGCAGTAGGTAGGTAGGTACTTCATGAAGTCGATTAAGCTGCGGCGCGATTCAAGTGACGGCAAGCCATTCAATTTGATCCAGTTCAGCTATCCCAGCGTAGGGAGGCAGGTAATTTATTCAGTTAGTTAGATGATTCAAATTAATATTACTTACACCTGCGAGGAACTTTTCAGATTCAAAATTCAAACCTTCGAACATAGAATGTGTAATGTCCTGCCCATTTCCATTTTAGGATTGAACAAGAAACTAAAAGTTTTTCATCAATTGATCGAAATAATTGGGATCTGTCTTCATAGCGAAAAATATAGAAATACCGTCGTGATATCAAAATGAACTCGTTTGTCTTGCATCGGAAAGGTCAATCTCTGCTGGGGGGCCTGATAACCTGACCCTTCGGATTTATTGGACTATTTTCCTTTCAGGTTTCTTATGAAAAGTAGGCCGGTAACTGAATAATATGAGAACTTGTGTGCGTTTATGAAACAGAACAAAGTGTTTTTGATAAACAACAGGTAGATAGGTAAACCTACTGTTTATCAAAAACACCTTGTCTCTGTTAATGTACCAATTAATTTCGTATGTACTGATATTGATTGATTATGGTCAGTGGAGGATCCAGGGAGGGGGCCCCGGGGGGCGGTTTTTAGGAGGACGTTAGAGAGGGTTTTAAGAGCTGATAACACTTTCCAAGGGTTTCGGAGGGAAAACCGAAAAAACCGGAGGAAAACCCCGGTTTAGGAAAATTCTGAGGGTTTTAGGAAAAACCGGAGGGTTTCAGAGATTTTACTATCAAAACTGGACGCCAAGGAGCGTTGAAAGCTATGCTAATTTTGGTGGGCAAATTTTTATAACGGCTGTTTTTGAGGGAATGGGTGTATAAATGTAATTTATTTGAATTATTGTGATTATATTGACACCAATTTGTTGTTACCACGATTAAATAATATTACTAATGAATAATTTGTTGTTTCTGTTCGAAGTAGATGGAAGGAGGGGAGGGGAATAATGAATCTACCTACGTAATAAGGTGGTTGTTGAATGCTGGATCTGATGTTGACACTCCCGAGTAATGATGAATGATGAAAACGCTGCAAATTATTACGAAACAGTTTACTATTTACCTACCTGTTACTGGCGATTTATATGATGTTATTCATGAAGCATAACGTTTGTTCAAATTTCAAAAATTACCTATAAACAAAAATGGATTTTAGATCAACAAAATGCCATCATTTGAAAAATTATGGCATTTTTCAAATGAAATAACGTCACGCCCTGATTATTAATCAGGCGTTCCCTAGCGATGATATCTTGGCTGGATTTATATACCATTTGATTCACGATCGTGTTGACAAAGCTTTCCGGTGCAAACTGTGAACGAACGGCTGGACGTAAAACGCTCCGGATGGCCTAGAAAAATTTCCAAGTTCGAAATAATTTAAAAACAAAAAAATTCGAGCCTTGTTGGAAATTGTAACCCCCTATTTTTCACCCGTTAGAGATGACTGACAGTAACGCCAGTAAACCCCAAATGGGACCTACAAACCAAATTTCATTAATTTTGGTTCATGGTACCAACCAAAGAAATGTGCGAAGTACGGTGGATGGACAGAATTTTTTTGATAACATTTTTGGATTCTACATAACTTCAAACGGAAATCAAGTTTTGAGCGGGATTTAAACTTTGTTTTGTTACGCTAGATTCCAAAGATTCATTTGTTGAAAATAATCGACCAAAACTGATTTTTCGATCTCCTCAAGCTATTTTTCTACCTACATACGAACTCCTGCATCGACCAAAATCGAAGTACCTATCAGCAATCGATTCAGCATGCAAAATTACGTGGAAGTCGATAACGAACTTCTCAAGTTATGGTCAGGTCGAGTAAAGTCATATAACACGCCATAACACTCCACAGAAAAACCCACTTTGTTTAACGTTCAAACGTAATTTTCTTCCCTAATTACTACAGTAAAATAAAAAATGACCGTACCGTTGGAAAGCTGAGATTCTGAGGAAGTTTTTACTGTAACGCGTTTGGATAGACACCTATTATTTTTGATTTGTAAAAGCTATTTGAAAAAATAGTGATTTCGCGAATATTCACGTCAGCTCAATTTTTCACCCGTTGAATTTGGTGTAAAACGATTCGTGCTGCATCAGGGCGATAGGGAATTTAACACTCTTTCCAAGATATAGGTACTCAATTTAAATGTAACATGTAAATTAATGGTGTTATGGCCTGTTTTGTGATACAAGGTCGGGAACACGGAAATAATCTTAAACCGTCAACAACTCGGAAACTAAGCGGCTTTTTCGAAAAATGTCTAAGAGGGAAGTTTTTGTTGCAAATTAGTTGTAAAATTGATCACTGTAAGTTTCGTGGTTCCGAAAATACCTGTTTGTTTCTATTACTTTTGTCAGTTAAATAAATTTGTAAACGACCACAAATATTGGTTACATTTAGTGCTTGGGGGGGGGGGGGGGGGGGGCTCGGTCGTATGCTATGTAACAAGCCAATAAAAATAAATAAATAAACAGGTTACGTGTTTGGCTTTGGTTAATTACCCATTCATTATTGTGGAGTTATTAACGTCACAACTGTGAATATTGAGTCACACTGGTACTTCAGTCTGTTTGAAAACATGTTATTGGTAAATCCAATGACGTTTAAAATGGGCGATCCCCTACGTATTTATTTTTTTGCTCGGGGCGTTAGCAAATGTTTTATTGCAAATTTCAGTCGATAACATAATTGTTCTATCGGATAATGGACAATGGCGATGAGAACAAGGACGATACTGGCCTCATCCATGACGTGAAACCTTTCTAGCAGCACAAAAAATGGTTTCCGGGGTCATCTTCGCTGGAGGTAGGTTTGATTTTTTCGTTACGAGCGGACCCCTCTTTTTTCCGCTCGCAGCGTCGGATTTACGTAACGAACGTTTAATCGGAGTTTTTCTTCTTGGATTTTAGCAATTCTGGCAGGGCTAGCGTCAAGTCGGACAGACGCCAAAGACCAGAAGACGTCCAGGAGGTGGCACATAACCTTTTAACATGGATTGGTATGTTTTTGGACTGAGGGTCAGTGTGAAATTAGCCAGAGGACAGCAAAACCTGTAACGGAACAATCAGTAATGTCGTGGTACCCCTCTAGAATACCACTCAATGTACATAGTTAGATTGTCCTAAATAAACCAAGTTATTGATAGGCCTACGTGACACAAGAGGCATAGGCAGTCATCTCCCTCCATTGATCCCCCAACAGCTCCTAACGACCGGGGGAGAGTAGAAGGGCTCCCTTATAAAGGCCGGGACACACATAACCGCACCGTGCCCGTGCCAACACACGGCTGTGTGTTGTCCGTGCTACGGCGAGTAGAAAAACAAGGCATTTTAACGTGTAAGGACGCACATCACCGCACCATGCCAGCACCGTCGTGGCGCTCGGAGACCGAGCCGTGCCCGCACCGTCACCGACTAGTTCAGTTTACTTTTTGACGGTGACGGTGCAGGCTCGTGCAACATGGAGGTCGAAAAACTGATAGAAGAAGTGCGGAAATTCCCTGTTCTTTATGATCAGACCGATGAAAAATATCGGAATGCCGAATGTAAGGAAAGGGTGTGGAAAATCATTTCCGAGACACTGAAAGTACCAGGTATGTTACATTTTTATATTTTTTAATTTTGTTGTATAGTGCATTGTTGAAATGTTTGTCAACTGAATTTACACAGAATTTATGCTATTTATGCTATTTTGCTAAGACTTGGAGATTACTGACGGCCGTGGCACGGAGGGGTGTCGGGCAAGTGTGTTCTCCCACCACCGTCACCGACAGTCGTCCGTGTCGCGGGCTCGGCACGGGGAGGACACGGTGCGGGCTCGGTGCGGTTATGTGTGTCCCGGCCTTAATACGTTCTCCTCACCCAGCTCGCCGTTCTACGCTCAAACCTCAAGTCGATGACTTTTCTCTATCCTTACCTTCTTCCTCAAACCTCTCGCCTAAAAGATCTCGGAGTGGTGGAACAGGTCTGGTGATAACCGACGTGGTGGAACCGTCCGGGCACAACCTCTAGCGTTTCTAGTGGTGGTAACCTCCCTGGCCTCGCCATAAGTGTAACCTTTCACGCTAGCTATCCAATACCTCAAGCTTCACATCTCAACCTCACCTACCCAGGCCTAGCCTCAATAATCCATCACCACAAGTAATATTAATAGTGGGTCCACTGACCAGGTGCCTCAAAATTTTTTAAAATAGGCTCAAGTTCTGCTTATGTACCACACTGAATAATATATAGCTATTTTTCTTAACATTTTATGGTTAACCCTAGGGAACGCGCAATCAGAAAATCACTCGGGGAAGCGCAATCCACCTGAGAGGTCTTTCACACCATTAACAACAAAAAGGTAATATATTTCATTTGTTTTTGGTCAAAGTACTCCAGGACACTTGAAATGAAGAAGTATGGAACATTTCTTCATTATTCAAACATGAAAGGTGCTCATTTTTAAATATTCTAATAAAATATGATTCAGTCAAGCTGAGTTCAAAAGTCGGTATATTCACTTTGAGGAAGTATAGTTATTCTCAGCAGCAGGTACATAAAATATGAGTTTTGACTCAAATATGTCGTCCTATGAACTAGTTAGGTACCTATGGTTACAACTACCATTAAAAACTGGTAACCGAACAAACAGGTTCAAGTGACCCACCCAGGTATATTTTGACGCCAGTTGTGCGGTGCACCCTCAATTATTGACACTTGACGTAAACTGAAGTTTGAAGTAAATGCTAAGGGAGGCATAGGCATTATTCTTTGATACAATGAGATTTTTGAATCTGCGTTTATGTTATTCTCCCGTGTAGGTACCTTGCTACCTTACTTGGCTTGTATACAGTCGAGTTGTACAATGAAATATTCGTAGATACCTACCATAAGTAAATGAGCCAATACCATCTTGATAATCGTTTGAGTTTGATAATAGACGTAAGTGAGAGGCAATGCAAGGTCTGTTTCTCGGCCGCTTTATTTTCTGTGACCAGAATGCGATCAGAAAACTGGCTTTGGACAGTCAGGAAAACAGGGCAAACTCGGTCATGGATACTACACAGTCCGAGGGTGGATCACTGAGAACGGCCTTTCTGAGGGCCAGACGGTCACTGTGAACAAACCTTATAGTACTGAATTTTTCTTACTGCTAGCTGCCTCCTACAAAACTGTAAGGGACAACGATTCAATAATATTTTAATGGTTGGGATTCGAGAAGGTCTTCTCCATTAAACCCTTCAAACGCTTATCAGGGTGGTATTGGATCGTTGTCTCTTACGGTTTTGTAGGAGTCAGCAAATCGGGCTGACGAGAAGGCGTTCTCAGTTGTGTTCAGAAGTGTCTGAAAATCACTGCAAATGACCCAATGCCTTTCTGACGGTCCCGTAACTGTCAGATGATCACTGCGAACAAATCTTGTAACTGCCAGTGTCCAAGTCTCACTTTGCACAATGTCAATTGCGATGTCGTCCACTAAACATGTGAGATGTCTGCATCAGCGTTGATGAGAAGAAAAGGATGGAGCAGAACTCAAAACTCGTACACATCAATTCCTCAATGTTTTTCCACGAAGTGGAGAAAATTCCTGGTCCTGGGCGAGGTGCTCGACGTTTCCCTCAAGAGTGGTCACAGTGCTTCGTTTTTAGACTTTCAAGACCCAATATACGCACTGCATGTTTCCTGGTGCCGTCTTGGCTCCAAAACCGATGCATTTTCCATCGAGTCGACCCTCAACATTTCAAGTCTTTTTTGCAACTAAGTACGTGTCACCTTCGCGGCACCTGCAACTATACAGCAAAATCTGTTGGTCCGGCGAGTGGAACCTCAACATTTCAAGTTATAAGACTTCATCCAAAAGGTCGTTTTAAGTATCTCACGACAAATGCACACCAAACGCCACTCGAGTCCAAGTAAGAGTCGAATAGTCGAATCCAACTCTGATGTTCATCAATAAAGTCTGTTCTTCAGCAAAGAAAATGGCACCAGCAATTGATATGTTATTCTAGGGGTGGGGATTGGGATGATTTTTCTATGGCGAATTCTATGGACGGTGATGAGGATACGGGTACCTAACACCAGTGTATTTCATTGTAAGGCGTGATGTGTTGATAGCACGTGATACACGACATTTTACCCTCCCTGGACAGTTATCTGATTATCTAATACCCCCAGCAAAGATGTTTGCGGGAGGTTGAGGTCGAACCAGGGCTCATCGAAAAGGTCACCTGATAGAGAAATAACAGTCGAGCGAGGAAATCCTCTTATGAGGCAGAGCCGACGATACCTAACCGAGATAACCCAGTATTCATTGTTAATTTGACATGATGTCATATCAAACGCTAATTTGCATCAGAAATCGGAATATTTATAAAAATGCTATGAAACCTGTTAGTGCCTAAGCTCTAACATTCGTTCAACAACCCCGGTGTCTGGCAGAGATAATGAAGATACCAAGGTTTGCCGTCCACAGGGGCAGTCGGAAATGATTTCTGTGAGAGGAAGAATCGTAAGACCTTGATTTATAATGAAATCAGAATAAATCGTATGAAGCAATGAGCCTAGATGTAGTCAAAATTAGTTCATCCCCGAGTGTCAGGGTTGCCAGATCCCCCCCTCCCCAATACTGGACACCCCAAGGCTACTAGAGAGGGAGGCCATATCCATGCAAAAACCATAATACATACATATGTATATACATGCACAATCTTAAGTTCCAGTCATGCAGCATGACTCACATTTTCTCTATTCAACCTTTTTTTTTCAAACCCAAAAATTGTGGTAGTAGGTACTTTTATTTTATACAAAAATTTACTATAATGAAAGAAAGGATCACTATTATAGTAACAGTAGTATTTTTGTCACTAGAACAGTCTTCTGGGCCATTGGAGGTGCTTTCCATTTTGGGCCACTAGAGGTGCTTTCCATTTTTGGAAAACATCAGTGGTCACGCAAAACTGTGAGATGATCATTTGCTAAAACAGAGACAAAAATAAGACGAGGAGAAGAAAATCTGCTGACTTAACTATAGATTTTAGATGATATCGCTAACATAAGAATCAAGGTAGAAAGGCGTGGATTCCCTTCTAAAATCATGAACGATTAAAGTCACATCGATAATACCGTATCATCGATACTGGGTACACCGACATCCTCGTATTGGACGAGTTCTAATTTTACTTAGGGAACCAGCCAACGGTTAGAAAGGCTGTGAGAGCGAAAAGGCGCCTTAATGGAAAAAAACCTGGACATTTGCAGCTCTTTCTGAAAATCGCCGGTTACTGCACGGGGGCACGGGCTTATAGATGGATTAGTCAAGGAGTTCAACTTTGACTGAGCCGGAGACACAACACAACAGAGAGGACAAGTCTAGAACACAGCAACAAGATAAGAACAAGAGAACAATACCACACGAAGACACAACACAAGACAAGATAAGAAGAACAGGCAGAGGATAAGAAGACAAAAATGAAATTTATTTATGTTTAAGAACCAAAAATTGCAACCATGTATTGTATCATGTTATTAACTCGAAAAGTGAAGGCTAGGTAGAAATCTACTACTTGAAACGTATGTGCTCGTTTCTTCTGACGATGTCTTGTCTACATTACTTGAGCACCATAGATGATACATGTTAAAACGTGACAACCAAACAAGCGTCATTGTTTACTATCCATTTATAACATTCATTTATATAGTTATAGTATGAAACTAGGAAATAAATACCAAGAACAAATACGAAATAAATTCGTGATAAATCAAGAGCTTTCCAACGAATGGAAAACGATTTTTGTCCGATGAAAATGAAAGAAGTTTCATTTCCCTAGCAACTACTCGGTTGTACGTGAAAACCACTATGCATTGTGCGCGAAAAAATTTGACGCTTAAAATTGACGCTCAAAATTGACGCGCAAAATCGACTCGTAAAAAATGCTAGTACCCCAGGGCTAAAACATGATACATGTTAAAACCGGACATTAGGCGTCTGGTTAGACTTTCAATTTTCGATCAGAAGACAGCACAGTCAAATCCTGGACTGTTGGGCCAAAAACTAATACCTAGCAGTAGCAGTAGTTTTCCACAAAAGGGAACGTGAAATGAACAAAAACCTTCTAATTTTACTAGCGCCTTGAATGGAACATGTACTAGGTAGTTCAATGCGAGAACCGAATTGGTGGGGATAAGTTCATGAATTTTTCAGTTTATGAACTGAACCGCTGGAACGCCTGGACTAGAAATTCCTAATAAACAACTATAACACAATGCAATAAATCATTTTTATTCGCGTGAGAAGACCAGATACAAGAAAATTTTGGGGAGGTTATACACATCAGTGAGGTTACCTTCGAGTTTCCTGTTCACAATCCTGCCCTTCGTTTGGAGCAAGAAGTTCATGTATCGGTTCAAGAACTCGGGGCGCTGGAACAGCGCTTGGGGCAGGTACAACAGTACGTGAACTTAATCTCGCTGGAACGCTTCACAGCCTGCGCAGAGCAATTGCACCGAATTAAGCTGGGTTCACATCCATCCGTTGTACGTTCAAGGTCATGCGTTGGAGCATCTGATTGGCTCATACCATGAAGTGGTGGGGGGCGATTTTTGACAGATACACACTTTTGGCGAAGACTGTCCGCATTAGAAAAATTAGATATTTCAACGGATGAACGGACGGCGCAGAAGACCTCTGCGCAAGTGTGTTGTGGTCTGTCGTTTGTTGTCTTTGGTATTTCAGAAAGCAGATCCATTATAACGTTATATATTACCAAGTTCGGTTCGCGTTCTTTTCTGTTTCCTCTGTGATTAAGTTATTGCCAAGTTCGGTTCGCGTTCTTTTCAAGTTTCCTCTGTGATTAAGTTATGGAAATATTATTATTGAAAATAATATTTCCATAGAGAAACCAAGTGTCCGGCATGGCAGAATTGCCGAGACTACAAACTAAAAGAACAGAACATAACCCAACAGATGGTTGTGAACGCCCTACGCGTTGACGGACCCCCCTCGCTGCTCCCAACACATGACCTTGAACGTACGAACGGATGGATGTGAACCCAGCTTTATAGTTCATGAACTCAAGTGCGCCGGAAGGAACATTATAAGAGGGGAAGGTTTCTGTCAGTATCCATTACTTCAGTGCCTGCAGACCACCCCGAGTCCCCTCCGACTTTACCTGTCAACCTCACTTACGTTCCCATGACTTCTGTTTACATTACTTTCCCATTTTCAAATAAAAGTAGATTATATTATAAGAATTTTGTGGCCAACCGCATTAGTGCAAATAAAATATTATTTTATGCTCCACCTGGACTATGTTCTTTGAAGGATGCAGTGAAAACACAAAATATGAGAAAAAAATAGTTAGGTACATTCCTAATTTTAATGAAATACGAATGATCAGTTACATATACCATAGGATCACAAAAATATGAAAGGAAGTATGAAAAGAAATTATTTTAACAAGTCAATTTCCAACAGTGCCAGCTTATACAAAACTATGGTTCCACCATAGGCCATAACGTGCAACGTAACTAACTTAAAACTAACACCAACCAGTGTTAACTTGACAATTATTAACACTGGTAATAAATACAAATATAGGTACTTAATAAATATGTATAAAGGTACTTCATATCGAAATGAACATTTGAGATTTAGTCGTATTTGAACGAATCATTTTCTGCTGGATTTTGCTTTGGATTTTGCTTTGGATTTCTTGGTCGGATTCGAGTACTTGGCTTCGAGATGCGCGAAAAACGCATCAGCTTCGGCCTCTCGCTCTTTTCTCCTCAGCATGATGGCCTTCAAAGGTGACTCCTCCACGTCCATTTCTTCCGTCTGTCTCTGCTTCTTTTTGTTCTCTTTTTCTATCTTCTGAACGCGTTTAGCTTCTAGCTCGTACTGAAAAACGAATGGATTGGTCAAGTTCGTGAAATGGGAGAATATTTGTTTTAAATTAAGGTAGAAATGAATGCAAATAATTAGGGGGCACCTAGAAGTGGCGCAGACACGGTTTACGTAACCAGAGAGTAAGATTACGACCACAGGGGAAAAACGAGGTAACCCGGGGTTTTTTCTCTCCATAAAATGAGTAACAGCAGTTTCTTTCGATGCTGAGGCGTGCAACACAGTGAAGGTTGACCCTCGAGAGTCCCCCTCCTAGACTAGCGACATTATCACCAGCTAAGAAGGGATAGCGGTTAGTTTTCAGCCTGACCGCCCCCCACCTTCAATGGAAAAACAAATGACTCGAGAGCTGCCCACCGTCAAACTCCTCCCCACATGACACACTTCTGGGTAGCAGAAGTATGACAGGAAAAAACGGGGGTTGAAAAGTAGTATGAAGTTCTGGTTCAGGAAAGAACATCTGAACAACTTCAAGGGGATCAACCTCCATCGTTCAACCTCAATATTTACTGGTGGAGAACAAAGCTCCTATATACGAGTAATGGCGGAGAAAAAGTTGTCAGAGGTTGTTGTCCTGTGAACTGATCATCTGGGCAACCTCTAGGTGGTAAACCTCCATCGTTATGACGGAACAACTATGGGGACTTGTAAATGGGGACATGGCATTAATCACCTTCGAACGAGCCCAATAGATTTATGCATTATAAAAGGGACAGGATGTCTGCAAAGGAATCCTTCTGGAAACCTTTGGACTTATCCTTCTGGTAAGCCCTCAAAAAGTGGATGGAGTACGGTGAATTACTCAGCACCTACTACCAAACCACGCTCTGCTACCATGAGACAGAGTGAGTGGAGACTGACGGTGGACCCTCGAGAGTCCCCCTCCTAGATCAGCGAGATTATCACCAGTTAAGATGGGATAGCCATTAGGTTTTAGCCTGACCGCCCCCACTGTCAATGGAAAAACAAACTATTCGAAAACAGCCCACCACCACAGGCGTACCGGTTGTTTTGCAGTGGATCCCATCACACTGCGGTATTAGCGGTAATGAGGCAGCTGAGCAGTTGTCAAAAGAGGGAGATTAAGCGCTATGTTATGGAAGCTCTAGCCTAATATCAGGCAACGAAATCTAATGGAAAACAGTGGGAATCACCAAGGGAGAACACTTATCCCGGTGAATCTGCCTAGAAGACAAGCCGTGGCATCTTTCTGACTCCTGACAGGACACGATTTCCTGCAAAAACGTTTAAAAAGGATAGGAGTTAAGGACAGCCCAGTTTGCCCATTGCGCAACTTGGGAGAAACTGATGGAGAGCAGCTGGTGCAGCCCGAGCCGATGGTGCCAGCATGACGTCACTAAGTTCTCTTACTGTTCCCCCCGGGAAGTTCATGTTCAAAAAGCCTCGTAAAAGAATAGCCCCCCCCCCCCCCTCTGCACTTAATTACATTTTTGTGCTATCAGAAAAAAACAAATAAAAGCAATAAATCAGGATCTTAAATCAGAATAATTGCCCAAACCTCTACGATTTGGCTACTTGGATCGGTTACAAATAAAAGCTTGACTGGATGCTCATCAAAGGTCCACTGGAACGACAGGATTCCTAAGCGAATCCACTGGGAATCACGGTTTGTGACAGGAGATAATGTGATAACAGTTTTGGAACTTGAGCACGCGCTGGGGGTGTGAATGGGGCTGAGTGCTCTACCTGTCAAGTTCATGTGATGAAATGGGGAAGCATTGCTATGCAGATTGCATGGCAGGCAACCCCAGTAAACTAGGGATTATGTCAGTATGGGACAAATGTGGCATATGGATGGGTCTGGTTCTTGCACCTTGGCCATTAGTTGGGATCTGGTGTGGACAAAATACCAACACAAAGCAGGCTAGGGCAAACATTGTTCGTTACAAGTTAAGTTTACAAATACCGATCGAAAGTAATGGGGATCCTGCCAGCACTTGGTAAAATTGGCAAATGGATGGCTCTGGTTCTTGCACCTCGGCCATTAGAATCTTTGGTGTGGACACAGTACCAACACAAAGTACTCCACAGTAACAGGGATTCTGTCAGCACGTGGAGAACGTCGCATATGTATGGGTCTGGTTCATGCTGACGTATGAAAATCACGCCCACTGAGCAATCTGTGTAACTTGTGTCCAGTCCTAGTGACTACCTGCCTCATGAGCCACAGTGGACTGATCAGTCAGTACAACGGTAAGGCGTGACGAGCTAGTATAGTATAATACTGCTCGCCATTTTGTTCCACATGTACCTCCACTTATTTCGCTGTACGCTTTTTTCTGTATCAGTCAAAAGTACTCCAGGCAGAGACACCGCTGGGTGTGATTTTCACTCGGCACGATTTCAGGACACAGGTTCTTGTATCTTGGCTAATAGTTGGAACCTTTGGTGCGGATACAATATGGACACAATACCAACATGAAGCAGGCATGGACAAATTGTTAGGTACTAGTTAAGTATACAAATACAGATCCACGTGGATGCCCAAATTTATGTACAGGGGGCTCTGCTGGTTTGATGCTGGTTTGGACCTAGCTTAGCAATATCTTAAAGCAAACAAAACATCACGCACCACAGCTTGGCTAGCCTTAACTATGCACATCCACAAATAATGATCTACATAACAATTATTATCCTAACCTTCCTTTTCCTTGCCGCCTGTTTTCTAGGGCTGTCATTGAGGAACCTGTTATGTGACGGCAGCTCTCCGTTTTCGATCATCGGGCGGAGGATGTCCTGGAACCTCGGGATGTCCTCAGGATGGGAGAAAGGAACGTGGTCGAGAATCATGTCGATGTCCCCGTCGAATTTCTGGTACGCCTTTATCAAATCTGTTCTCTCCTCGTCGCCACCTAGAAATATGCGATATGGAAATATAGAGCCAACAATTGGTAGGTCGACGCCGAAATCCGTGGTTTAAGGGGGTAACTGGTTCGGATGCTTCTCAGCAGAGCTAATCGGTGCAGCTGCTTCGCGGACTTCATGCCATCATGATTCGCCAATCTCTGGTTGTATTGCTTTTGATGTATGCACTCAAATATTCAGGCTCAATGCTCAGTATTCTCTTGACGGCCTGATGATGATGATGTCCTTACACTGATCGCCTCCAGTACACGACCATCTGGTGATGGCAGACTTCTACTGAGGGTTTGGTCATTTTAACCGGACACCATCATCCCAACCTCTATGATCGCTTAGAGGGCTGTGAGACTACCCCGGAGGAGACGTCACTAAGCCACTGACATCTATCTGGAAGTAGATGTAGACAACTAATCTTTAAATTCAAACTACAATCGAAACGGCCTAAGGAAGATTTACGGTTCCCTTCACGTCTTGAAAGCAATGAGGAACATCATCACACTGTCGCACCTCAAACTCCTTTCAAAAATCCCTTTGATCCGTCATTTCCCTTTTTGCTGTATGATTTTTTCCACTAGCCTCGACAGTAGACAGGGACGCAGACTTAAAGTTTGCTGGAATTCTACAGCCAGATACCCGTATGATGGGGCGATTGTACTCCGCCAAAAATACTGCCTGCTCCTAATCCGTCATTTAAACTCCACCAAATATCTTCAGGGTATCCTAACAGCGTCTGGCAAATTCCACAAAATTGTCAAGAAGGTTTGGAAAAATTCACTTTGTGTTGTGTACCCTCGAAGAAAACCTGTGTATTATTATTTATTACTAATTACATCGATAAATTCAATGAAGTCAACAGTTAGCCCATAGCAATTTGAACTGAAATGCATTTTGAATTGCTAATTCTAAATTTGTTTGGATAATGTGGAGGGAGGAAGTTGCAAATTACGTTCAAATCTAGGCAAAACGCTGCAAATTATCACACAACGGTTTATTATTTTCTATTAGCGCAATTGACTCTGAATTAGGAGGGTATTTTTGGCTGTGTACAACTATCCACCCACACATGTACGCAGACACGACAAAAATGCCACGATCTCAGTGAATTTTATTATTGTTTAATCATTTATTTATTTTTTTACTCTTGAATAAGACGGGAGGGATGTAATGCATTTGAAAAATTACTACAAGATTATCTTATTAGTCTGAATATGAATTTTTGTATCGAATGGTGTGCTAAATTAATGGTATCGATGTTTGTTATCGACTAGTTAGGATTATGGAAAACAAGCACCGAGGAGGTTGCATACAGGTTGCATACGGTTACTTGATTCTTGAGAAGAAAAGTTCTAAATTGTGTGTGTAGTTTATACGGAAAACCTTACAGATTCGAAGTCCGGAAATTAAAGTGACCTACATAGATTATGCATTTTCAACCACTTCCATCTCCTGTAACGCGCCATTTCGGCCCCACAAAATCCTCACCCGGTCATTTTTGAAATTCCAAACCCAAGTAGGACCCTCGAAATTTCCCCAAATTTTCACCTAATTTGGATGTTTCGTTTGGCCGTGAACAACAAACCGTCAAATTTCAGGGCCTTCCTGTGAACAAACGGCTGGACGTACAATGCTCCAGGCGGTATGAAAACTGTAAAATTCGGAATAAATTTAAAACTTTTTTATTTTATTTTACTGAGAGTTTTCGAGCTACGGCACTTTGAAAATTGCAACTATTTTTCAATGGTCACACCAGCAATTCTGGCAGATTCCAAAAGCGGCGGTAACGTGAAAATCCAAAAAATAGCAACAAAATCCACATAGTACCTATATGGCGGGATTTTTTTTCCTATTTTGGAAACAACGGTTTTATAGTCATTAATAAAATTTATCACCCATAAATTCTTGATTAAGAGCATAATCGTAATCAGATAATAACGATTACAATCACAATCGGAATTTGAAAACTGAAGACTATAGATATTTACTATAAGCACCGTAATGCATGATAACGACTGTATTGTGTGCGATTGTTCGAGTAAACGATTAAGCGATAATTTTCGTACAACACTCCGATTTACAGCTGGGGTTAAAAGTTTCCTGATCGATCTCAATCAAGACCGGAGAATTCTCACCTTTGTAACTGGCCTCATAATTCCTTATGTCGTCATCAGTGATCTTCTTGAAGAGGAGCCTCCAGTATTCGGTCCAATCCTTGTTCAAGCTGTCATCGTCTTCCACACAACCTGCAGGAGAAAAACGAATGAAATTCAACACGTAGGTACACTCCAATAATTAATTAAAATCTACAGTTTTATTTATAATTTTGCAATACACTTTTGGTGATTTTCAACAATTTAATTTGTGGAACCGACCAAAAAAAATTGAGAAACTAGAACAGTTTGGGTCCAAAACTCAAATTTTCAGTGTGCGAGTTGCTTTCGCACAAATCCGTTTTAGGGCATCCTGCACTCTACCCGATAACAACGTTTTATTATAATATAATAAAATTAAATATAATAAAATGTTGATTTTGCAATATGATGATATTTATAATAATAATTTATTACTAGATTTTATAATAACTTTTATTATATATTGTATATTATATTATATTTCATAATAAATTATAATTTATTATAATCAATTTTATACTAAATATGAAATTTATTATAATATAATAAATTCATAGTATGAATGTATAGTACCCACATAATGAGCCTGGTATACCTACATAATAAATATACGAGGACAATATCCCTGATCTCAGCTTAGGCTACGTACAGGGAAAACAAAGTAAGTAATGAGTAACAAAGTAAGGAATGAGTAATTTTGATGGATGATTAATTTTGAGCTTTTGCGAGTCAAAGTAAAGATTTTGGTCACAAACTGAATAATTTCCCAGGTAAATAGTTTTTTTTGTAACTACTTAAAAATTAAGAAAGTTCTATTTGATTTCACTAATAAAGAGTACTTAAACAATGAAATAAATTCCGCCAAATTAAAAGGTAATAGAGATTCAATAAACAAATACCTAAGCAAATTAGAAAAAAGTTCAAAAAAAATATTGTGAAGTAGAAAAACTGGGATTTTCATCTTTGAAAAATGTCTGAAAATTCAACTGTTTAAAGGAGGTTGAAGTAAGTACATTACACTGAGAATTTGCTCAAGAGGGCATGCTGCATGATAGAAACATTTTTGATAAGTGTTACAAAATCCATTGCTGAGTTAGGTAAGAAGAACTACCACCAGAATCTTTTCATCGTTTTGTGTACATAAGCACACATTGGTACATATTATTTATGATGATTAAAACACTGTATTACAGGTAGGTACGTACTAATATCAATAACATGCTGAATTTTAGGGATTACGTAAACTGAAAATAGTGAACTTAACAAAACGAAAACTGAGAGAATTAAGAACTCGAAGCGCAGCAGCCTGTTGTCTCGCAATGTCGAAAAAATTATATGGAGATGCCGGGGATCGAACCCGGGGCCTTTCACATGCAAAGCGAACGCTCTACCACTGAGCTACATCCCCAGTTGAACAATGACGTTGGCTAATGTGTACATCCGGGGATTAGCAAATTAGCTGCTAATGTTGGTCGTACAAAAATAATCTAGCTAGTTATTCACAGAAAACTGTATTAACGAAAATCATGCACCACACAACAGTTTATTTGATGCCTCGCAGTATCCAAACCTTATCCCCAATGGCTTGATGCCGTCCTTACTACATAATAACAATAAAAAATGCTTTGTACGTACGATTATCGTCGTAAGCAGCTCTTCTATCCTTATCGCTGAGCGTGGCGTGAATTTTCGAAAGTATCTTAAATTTTTCAGTGGCTTCTTCTTTTTCGTCGTCATCGACTCGGTCGGGGTGAACTTTCAAAGACAACTTCCGATAAGCTTTCTTGACTGCGAGGATAAAACGAACATTTTAATTGACACATTAACGATTGAATCAACAACAAAACCTAATTTTGTGATAAACTTATGAACTCACTATCTTCGGTTGTAGCAGTTTTGTCCAAAGAGAGAACTTCGTAGAGATCCTCCGTCCCGAAGTACTTTTTGCAAGCATCTAAAAACCTGGACATTTTTACGAGGTTAGGCGAGCCCAATGACGAGATGAGTTGAAATTCAAGTAAACAAATTGAAGTGCCCGAACGAACGAGACGATTTTAAATCCTCGACGCAAAATTTACAATTTAGAAGTCAAAATGACGAGCAGCGTGAATCCAAAAACTCATAACACAAATAAAATTTTCGGAGGGATTTCTGAGTCGATAACCATTGAAAAGGTATCACTGATCCACAACGAAGGTATTTGTTTTGCTGTCACGTAAGCCGTTGGCTACATTATAGCATATCCTTCTTGCATTGGTGGTTTCTAGGTGACAGAAAATTGCCTGCGTTTCTACACAACAATATTATTTTTGTATTGTTCAATGTAGAAATGTGGGTGATGCAGTAGAAAAATCTTTCTTTAAAAAAGTGACAAAATTAATTCAAGCAAAATTCAATTTAAGGTATAATAATTAAAATTCCTTTGGCGAGTTTCGATGGAGGAAGATTTGCCGAATACAAGGCACCAACCAACCCGTACGTAAACATCATCCAGAATCTGCCCGACTGAGCTTTGTTTTCTTATTAAAATGAACCATTTTTCGCTGATTAGTTCGAATTGTGTCTCGTCAAATTGGTTTTGAACACGTACTATTTGATCGGACACAGCGATTGGACCAATTTTTGGAACAGTGAGCGTCAATATTGTTGTCCCAACTGTCAGCTGAAACGAGCTGTCACTCGCCGCTTCGGTAAACTTGTAGTTTTTCGCGAGTTTTGTTTCAATTCAAATTGAAGTGATTATGGAGTAATGCGGCAGGACGGAATCTGAAGTCGTACGTACATAATACAGTATTTTACAGCGTAATGTTCCCAAATATACCTAAATATGTATTATCCATGTAGGAATGTCATACTTCTCAGGGTGAGTAGGTACAGACTGGATAGTTTCATTGATCTGGAATTTATAATAAATATTAGGTGAGTACCTATTTGTACGCGTTTACGAATGGTTCAGTGCAGAGCGCAGAGATTTATTCTGTTTGTATTTTTTTTGTCTCGAAAAATTGATCTGCGATTTCTCTCCGAGTTTGCGGACTCCAAAATTATCGCCGAAAAACTAAGATCGTGCGAAATAGGACCTATTCGCTGGTATTTACCATCGCCAGCGTGTTTGGCGTTGTACTCAGATAAGTCTTATGCTAAGACAAAGCTAAGGGAGTTTCATCTTGAAATGGGTTTTGCTGAATGGGTGGAAACTTGGCTGGAGCATAACAAGGCTGACAAATTTCTGACAGATGCCTGGAGATATTGAGTTTGGTTGCCTGGCAACTGGATTTCCAGTCGTATAAGTTTCATTGGGGATGTACCAGTAATCACTGGGCGTAGCTAGGCCCATCTGCCAGGGGTAGCGCGCACAATGCCTTTCCAGAAATAATCTTATACATCATGGCGTCCAGTGATCATGCGCTTAATGGTAGTATGGATAGTGCCAACATTTTGACATGCCGTCCCTTAAATATTCATATAGCCTGAGCAAAAGAAGTAGCGATTGAGGCCACGGGTTCCCAGATGGTGGTACACAAGGACGTTTCAGTGCTTGTTCTGGTACGCGAACAAGAAAACAAAGTCATGGACAAAATTATCTTTTTAATAATGAGTGCTTGAAACTAACGAGAAAACCCACTGTTGAAAATGATATTTCATTAGAGAGTTTTCGCAAAGGTTTGGCTACTAGCCCGTTGACGGGCTAAAGCATGGAAGAAAGAAGAGGAAGGTCCAGTCAATGTAAAATGGTGTGCATATGGATACTATTCAACATAACAGTATCCAGGGATAACCGATAGTAGTGCGCTCTCCGTAGCAGTCTAGCGAACTAGGTATTTTTTACAGGTTTCAAACCAGCAACCTAGATGGCGTTCACCAGTCAAACTAAAACCCCCAAAATTTAATAAAATACTTTTTAAAATTTAGTTACCAAATAATATTCTTTCCAATGTCTCCATTCAATGAAATTTTACAAATTACGAGAAAAAACATGATAAATACCATCAAAAGAATAAATTTACTGGGATTTACCTATTTAATTTTAAATTGTTACTGGTTACTGGACCTTCCTACTTCATAATGGGCTGCATTGCCGACAAAGGATAAAACTCAAATGAACCTGAAGAAAGAATGACTACCTACCTGGAGTACCCACAATGATTATTATTAATAATTTTCAGGACATGAGGAAAAAATAAAATTCGAAAGTCAAATCATTATTGTAGGTATGTATATTTTAAAAACGTACAAACTGTTGGGTACATTAATTTAAAAAAAACCTTATTTCTATTTTATATTAATAAGCAGTATACTATTTACATTTTAACATTATTTACAATAGGTACCTAATTTACAAATTTACAATAGGTAATAGGATTTTTATTTGCATAAAATATACACCCTTTTGAAGTGAGAAGAAAGAGTAGTGAGTGGGGGCCGATTGCAAGGAGACTGGGTTTGAGATGATGGAGTAGGACGTACAGGAATCTGGAGGTCAATTATAGGATCAAATGGGGGATCATTGCTGAACTGACGAACTGAAGGGTAGGCATGGGGATGAAGGACGTTTTTGTCTCTAGAAACGATACTACAATCTCTCCTTCTAAAATGAATTGAACAGTCTGACACTATCTCTGATGTATTTAGCGCTCCTCTCGTTGAAGACTGGTATCTCGATGAAGAGGAGCCAGCGTTTGTGTCTGAAAAGGAATAAACCCAATGGTAATTAATGTAGGCACTTGGACCACAATGCTTTCATGACGTTTGTTGACTATCTAAATACTATGGTAAAACTAAGGTAGCGCGAGACGTCATCATCTGGTTTCTGTCTATCCCTTCCGGTTGGAGAGTGACAGCCTACGAGGGTGATATGGCTATGGAAATCACACTGATGGCACCACCCACTTTGTTCTTTCCTTTCTTCAAATGTATTTTAAAAACATACAAGCACGTAGATTTTTCACTGACCTGGAGGGTTTCAGTCGACACCTGCTTTACTTTCTTATACTACCGAACTCACAAAGAAACGCAGTCAGCAGGTACAATAGTGGATAAGAATTAAGAATGATAAGTACGAAATATTATTACTGAATAAAAACTCCTTACCTTGCTTCATCTGCGGGTGGAGAGTGCATGGAAGTCCGCTCTCGAGGTGACCGAAGCCTGTGGCACCATGGAACCGTACACCTTACCTTCGTGGTTCTTGCCTCGAAGGCAAGCAACCACGAATAAGTTTATCCATAATGAAAAGGACCGAATCTATCACAATGAACGAATCGATCAGAATTCAGAATGAACAATGAAACAGGAAAAACGAAGAGAGAAAGACTTTGGTGGTAAGGAAAAATTCGCACACACTGGCTTTTAGGCAGAAATCGCTGAATTGGAGAGAACGAATTCGCAAATGGCGAGTGCGGATGTGATATCAGACGAAACTTCGAGAACATGAATGGTAGCGCGTAGCGATATCTTCCGGATCTGAGGATAACTAGAGAGTTTTTTGAGGTTGCTACTCAGATAGCGTGGCAGTAGAGGCCTACTCAAAAATTCAGGCCTGCTGAACCTTCCTCTTCTTTCTTCCATGGGCTAAAGCCTACGTACGAAGGAAAGTGCGAACTGCGCATGCACGTTTGGGTGGGAACGACCTAAATTAGCTCGTCAACGTTAAGGCCCATACACACCAAATGTTACTAACATAACATTGTTACTAACAAAAATGTTAGTAACAAAAATGTTAGTAACAAAAAGAGATGATCTAGAAAATTTGTTACCAACATTGTTGGCAACAATGTTGTCAACTTTTTTGTTGCCAACAATTCTTCCATCTGTTTTTCTTGGGTCTAGTTTTCTAACAATGTTACCAACAATGTTGGTAACATTCAAAGCCATAACATTTAGGTTTTCACAAGTATTCCAGTTCTCAATAATAATTGACCATGGCTGAATTAGCAACTGCTGCCGCGTGCGTTGTTGTTTTGTGCTCGGCAACAAGACGACAAAAGAGAGTGTGGGTACGGCCATACTTGGCGAAGAGAGAAAACAGAGAAGTTCTCATTGATTCGATGTAGGTACCTACCAAGATATACTTTAACAAATTTATAAAAATTTGTTAACATTTTACTGACGGCTGAAAAAATCGAATAAAATCGGAAACATTATCGGTGCAATCGATTTCAGACCACCGATTGTGAAACAGATTCCAAAATCGTTTTTGGTGGTAAGATTTGTCTTTCCTATTGGTTAGTAATAAGTAATCCAAGTTTTTACCTCGGGAAACCTTGGGGAAATATTTGAATACTGAAAGAACAAGGAAATTTTCGGACTTTTTCCAGTTTTTGCAATTTTTTGCCATGAAGAAACCATTTTATGAGGATAGCTACTCCATAAGTTTATGAAGATGAGTAAATTTTCAACAAAACGAGACCAAAACGACGTCCCTGGTCCTCTTAGTTCTCGAAAAACTGTTTTTCAAAAAAAATGTTGCTCAGAAACCCCAGTTTGTTATCGCTCCTGGATCGATAACAAAAATCAGTGTTGACAACAATGTTACTAACAATGTTGACGGAAAAAATAACTTTGTTATTGAAAATGTTGCCAACAATGTTTCTAGTAACATTTTGGGGGAAGAATTGTTGTCAACATTTTTCGTGTGCCGTAACAATGTTAATAACAATTCCTTCGCCCGATGTTGATAACATTGTTACCAACAATGTTGCGTTCGGTGTGAACGAAACCATACTGAAAAATGTTAATAACAATGTTTTCAACAATGTTATTGCCCGGTGTGTGGGAACCTTTAGATGCCACCGGTCTACGTAAACGACCTAGTACTAGGTCGTATGGGCCGTTTCCCGTACTAACCTTCCACCAAGGAAACCTCATCGCATGGATTGCCTTCTTCCATGGCATTTGTGATTATTTTTGTTTGTGTTGTGTACGTTTACCTGATAGCATGCGTCTTTTTTCTCTCGATTTTGGTTTTTCTGCTGTATAAAAACCCTGCATTTCTATATTTTTTTAAAGACAGTATTAGTAAATATTTCTGTGACCCTTGAAGACTGGAAAATGTCAATAAATTGTACCTGGCTGATTTCTCTATGTCTATGGACAACCTTACAGTTTTTTGGCTAATAATGTCTACCTAATAGCCACTGATTCTTGCCAAATAACTTTAATTAGCCAAACCTTTAGTTTTTGGCTAATTTTTCTCGTGTCTATGGACAACGCTACATTATTTTCCATTTGAAAATAGTAATAGGAAATGTTTCTGTAATCCTTTAAGACTCGAAAATCTTAATTAATTGTATCTGGATAGTCTATGAACTTTTACTTTGTACAAGTAAACTACTTACTATGAAACTAAAAACGGCTTTTTAAACTGAAATCTTCAAGTGATGAGAATATGATGAGAACAGTTCAACGTTAACGTTAGTGTCACCCATCGAATCAGCTTAGATCGGTCAACGACCTAACTTTCACGACCTTAGATCGCTTCACGATCTAAGAGGTTAGCATCAGGGTTTTTTTCCTTAGATCGTTAGCCCGGAGATCCGTCCGTCAACCACCTAGTGGCCAAACTTTTGCGAAAACTATTAACTCATTGAGGTACAATAAATATTATTTAAATCAACTTTAAAAAAAAAGTTTTTAGCGAATTTTCAAAGAAAATGTAGGTGTTTGGCTCTTTCGAAAATTTCAAACCTGCTCCTGTGAACCGGAAACCTCTCCAAAAGATCTTAATAATTGATTTTCGCTTTTCGTGTATGTGTGTGTTTGTATTTCTAATTCCGCACGATAAGCCCCATAGTAAAAATTCCATATTTCCATAGTAAAAATTCGTTTTTGCGCAGAAAGATCCATCTCCGCAAGGGTAGTGCTGAATTCATTACCCAGCCTGATCTCATAGCTGTATCCAAATTTACAAATTTTTGGTCCAAAAAAATCAAGGGATTTCAGCATCATAAGCATGTGGGGTGTTGTCAGTCATGTTTATTTTGTCGCTATATCAATTGCGAGTAGTTTCAGTACGTTCACACTGCATCGAATGATCAAAATCACAATTTTTTGTTCAAAACACCCAAAAATGCATTTTGACAATTTTTCTGCACGACGTGCCACTCTGGGCTCAACAAATGCCCAGTCAGGCCGTGATGAGTGCTGTAGTAGATGACCATTAATTTAAATTCTCAATTTCCCTAACTGTTTCTTTGCAAATTCGCTCCTTAAGCCATGATGCATGAATTTTTATTTATTTTTTTTTTTGTCTTTCAAATATAAAGATGGATGCTAATACCGTAAGATCCGATAGTCGTACGTCGAGTTATCTGAAAAGAGGAAATGGTACGCAGTGACATAGAGTCTGGGAACCCCTGATTTAGGCTGCTTGTCAGAGAAGGGCATTTCTATCAGATCTAACAAGGGCGTAGCAAAGCATATTGTAATGTTCTCTGACCTCAATCTGCTCACTTACTGGACTGTTATGTTGCAGATTCCGCCATGAGGATAAAACGGTTGTTGTTCTTCGGCACATTCGTCCTTCTTGTTGTCTGCATGGGATTGTATCTCCTGCTCGATAAAACCCTCAGCCAAGACCGCCGCAAAGTAAGTGCCTTTTTTCACCGCTCGTTTCCTCAAATTATCCTCCTGATAAAATTGCTGCCTGGCAGGTTTGGTGCTGTCAAGAGCTCAAGTCTTTGGAAACGTTCAAAATTTGAGTGAGATGTTTGATTTCATCAGGTACAGACGAAAGAAGAAGGAGAACCTTATCTGAGATTGAGTGATCGTTTCCTTCGTAGAAAAAGCGTCACTAAACAAAATACTAGTCATGTGAACTCTCCCTACCTTTCGGTTGGTTAAATTTTTGTGTTTTTTTGCAGTGATCGTTATTTCTTTTTACTATTGATCATATCTTCAATGGTTCTCTTACAATAATAATATTAGATGCTCGTATCATAGTAATAATAATCTTGTTGTTTTTGGGTTCAAAGCTGATCGAGCAGCGTGATTTGCTGTTGGACAAATGTTCATCTCCTCAAGATGTACCTGCGGTGGATATACAGGTAGGTTGCTGTGTTTGTTCTGCTTATATGGTAACGTCAAAATCATTTCAAAATCTATCGAATTCCCCTGCTCAACTTGAATGATGAGCTGTCAACAAGTCAGAATAGTTGAAGAGTTGGCGAGAGTAAGCAGCCTTGCTTGACACGTGTGTTTACTTTAAGTTCTTTCAGGACTTGGCACTCATAACCGTTGTAGAGGTCTTTGATGAGGTTAGTGAGCTTAGTTGAAATCCTGTATTCTACCAACGTTCCCCTCAGAAAGTCTGGTTAATACAGTCGAAAGCTTCTTCAAAATTGACGAACGTAGCGAACAACAGTCTCTGCCATTCTGTGTCTGCTGTATGACTTTTGGGAGAGTCCTGATTAGGTCAATACAGCTCCGAAATCCCGCCTGCTGCTTCCACAGGTCATCAGGTCTCCTTTTGGCTTATCAGTCCGTGAATAATACACCGATGTATTCGCTCAGCAAAAATTTGTTGACACCTCGAATGTTTTGCCTTACCATACCCCTTGGCGCTACAGCCCATGGAGGGCCCTGGACTCCCGAATAACACCCTTCCATTCAGTCCTATCCTGAGCTTTCCTTCTCCAATTTCTGACTCCAATCTTCCTCAAGTCTTCCTCCAGGTCGTCCTGCAATCTTTTCCTTGGTCTTCCTTTCCTTCTTCTTCCCCCGGGATTACCACTGAACATCTTCCATCCTCACCAAATGCCCTGCCCACCGAATCCTCTGCTTCCTGATGTCTGTGACGATATCGTCATTGTCATTGTCATTGAGCTGGTAAAATTCAAGATTTGTCCTGATTCGCCACTGTCCTCCCTCACAAACAGGTCCATAAATTTTTCTGAGGATTTTCCTTTTCCATATCGACAACATCTTCTCGTCGGACTTGGTCAACACCCATGTTTCCGATCCGAATGTTACCACTGGCTTTATCACCGTCCTGTATATTGTGGTCTTGGTTTTTCTGGACACCTTTTTTGACACCTCAAATTGTTTACCAACACCAAAAATGCAATGTCCGTCCGCCTTATCATCCATATCTACTTTATTTTTGGTCTAAAAAAATTCATTCTTTCGCACACATGCTCCATTTGAGCCCTGGTTGTGTCCCGAAACTTTGCAGCCTGATATACCCAACGGTGTTATGGGTGAAAAATGGGTGTAGAAATAGGTTTTTTGTGTGTTTAGTATCATGAGCTTGTGAGGTATCGTTTTCCATGTTTTCCATTGAGGTTGTAACGTAGGTTCAGCTCCCAACATTCATTTTTTATGAGTCAAAAACCTGGGAAATTGTCTGAAATCACCATAAATTTGTATAAAACTGGAAGTAGTATCAGCAGGTGTGAATCAGGACAATTAAATGGCATTATCAATGATCAGAGTTAATTTGTAAAAATCTAGGAGCCTAATTCAAGTTTTCGGGGGCCGAAATTGGTGGAAAACATCAAAAATAACTATTTCAATCATTGCACAATGAAAGAAACAATAAATGCACAGCCAGCTTTTCGGTAGGTATGTCCAATAGAATAACCAACCCTTGTGACAAGGACTTCGCAGCGTTTTTTGGCAACTTTATGACACCTCCCTCCTTCCATTCTCTGGGCACCTTCTCCTCCCTCCAAATCTTTTTACATTAGCCTACCACCTGATTAACCTTGATTGACGCAGGTGGGTTCTTCGATGGCATCCATGTATTCAGAGAACGGAATAGAATAGGTTTATGCACAAATAATCCAATTACAGTTAGGAAAATACTCAATTATATCAAGGTTATTGTTCATGTCGCTGCGTTAATGCTGCCTAACAGCAGGCTTGGCCAGTGTTGTTAAGCAGCCGGTGGTCAAATTACATGAAATTATGATTCCGAGCTACATGGTTTTTGCTGCACTACTTTATTATGATTTGGTTAACACCTCGCTGGCCAATTTTCAAAACAATCTCGCTTAATTCATGTATATTTATATATTATTATGCTGTTGATCCATACCATACTGTGCCATGGCAGTTCTTGATGTACTATAACACCTTTGTATTTATGGTGTTCTACTTTATCAAGAGACTCTCGAGATCTTACACCAGAGCTGCTATCCTTCTGTACCTCCAGCGCTACTTTTCTACCGACAATATCGGATTTATTGCTGCCATACACCATCAGCTTACACGCCTGAACTGTTCTCCACCACACCGCTATCAGTTGAATTCATGAATTGCTCCTTTTGTTCGTCTGTTTCTCCAACGCTTGATAAAAAGCTAGCCAAAAAACTGTTTGTGGACTCGGAAGAGTAAGTTATGAACTTTGTCGCTGGAGGGCAGTGGCTTTCCCTCGCTTGGATGCTGAAAATTGTGTTACCCGTTAGAATTTCTCGACTTTGGAAACGTTAAATTGTGATTATTTCTACCAATAGCGATTTCCTAATCATTAAGGAAACCAGCGAACTTCTTTCTCTTTTACCTCATCCATTAATCTCAAATGATTTGTTTTTATTGATGTTTTGTTGTTGTTTGTTGATGGTTTGTTTGTTGTGTTTTTTCTTCTGTGATTTGTTTTGTTTTCGTAGATGAGCGAAGTGTACGACTCTTTGACGTTTGAAAACTCAAACGGAGGCGTTTGGAAGCAAGGATGGCCAATATCTTATTCAGAAAGGGCATTTTCCCCTGAGCGTAAGCTGAGGGTTTTTGTTGTGCCACATTCTCACAATGATCCAGGTAAACTCATACGTTCATAGTAAAACTACAGTGTAGTTTTTGTGTTGTTTCTTATTTAAAATCTTTACAAGACTACTTGAAGTTGCTGCAGTTTTATTCTGCTTATCTGTTTTATGTAAAGCATTAATCCCACAGTCTCTCTGTTATGTATGACTGACGAAATTAAATTAAATTTAAAATTGTTTATTTTTAATGAACAATCAACCGAAAAACAAAGTAAGTATACTGCAAGGTACAATGCTTGTATTGTACTACAAGTATGCAGTATACAGTACTTAGTAAGTAAACTTCCATAAAAGAAATACATTTTGCAAAATAATATAAATGTGGATTGGTACCATTAATATAAACTGTGAATACAATGGTCAACTGTAGGCAGTGCCTGAATTATTGAGCACGAGCCTCAAGCTTAATTTAAAAGCTTAATTTAAATCAATTAAATTAACACTAGTTAACAATTGAACGATAGAACAGATCGTTGTTAATTTATACGAGTATATTCATGTAAAATGGAAACGTGTACTTCAGATGGAAATATTCTCATTTCGAAATGTTTAAAAACAGGAAATAACAAGGTAATCTGAAAACAGGAAAACTGTACACATTATATCTGATTAAATATTATAATGGACAATGCTAACATAATATTATGATAGGATAGCGGGTCTCCCCTGTCTCAATAGCCAGGACAAGGCCTAGTGTATCTAGCACAAAATGAATTGTATAGAAAGCGCGTATGGCCGGTCCTCCACTGGAAGTGATACTGAGTGACCAACTGACTACGGGTATTCGTCCGTAAACGAGCGACTGATCCCATTCCGGTAAAGTACATTAGGGGGCCTCCTGCAGGCGTATTAAAGCGATGGACTTTGGGCGATACCAAGCGACGAGTGGTGGATCCCATTTGGATGGGATTGGTCGCGTTTACAAGTGACCTCACCTCCCCATCCTGTCCTGTCTCCACCACCACAACCCCACACTTCATTTCCACAGAACCTCACTGCTAGACTACCCGTGCTTAGTCGCCTGGAACAGATGACCCCAGTCGCTTCCTCAAAGTCGCCTCTCATCACTTGGTCTCTCGGTATCGCTTCCAGTGGAGGACCAGCCCAAGCGTGTTGAGCGCACTAGCAAATTGAGCCAAATGAAGGCAGCAAGTACACTGATTGCTTGCAGTGTTGCCGGTGTAGAATCTTCTCACGGAGAAGGTATACATAACTCCTATTATTCGTTGCATCTTCTCATTCGGATTGTGTTCAGGGTGGTTAAGAACTTTCGAAGATTACTATGCAGCGAGGACGCGAAGCATTTTGAACCACATGGTAACAAAACTGATGGAAGACGAGCGGAGGAAGTTCATCTGGGCCGAAATTTCCTTCTTCGCCTTGTGGTGGACTGAGAGTTCTGACGCTACCAAAGATCTTGTCAAGGAGTAAGTACATAGCAGATTTGGAAATTCTCTCTAAAAACGCTGTGAAAAGACAAAATGAAGTAGTATTGGCAAGTTGGAGTACAAGGCTGGGGATTGGTAATTTTCTAAAATAAACAAGCACAGGAAAGACCACCACACTTCTCTTGACAGCTAATATGACATGTTCGGAAAAACGTACACCTTTTCTTACTGGGAAATCCAAGTAACCTGGGCTGCTTCAAAAACGTTAGATCTGTCCCTGCAGAGTACACTTGAATACCAAAGCATGGATTGGAAGGTGAATAACTGCACTGCACACATCTAACTCTCCCCCATATTTTCCTGTTCCTAGTTCTTATCGATATCTCGAACTCCCAGCCCAGTAACTCTCAAACTACCGATACCTCGAATTAACAGTAACTCCCAACAGTTTTGCCCAGTCCCGAGGTGCTTGAGTTATGTTGCGACTGTAGTTAGTTTCTGGTTGGACTTGAATGCATCTATTCGGCTCGTTTGCACTGGCTTTTCTGACAGTTAGCCGACTCCTAGAAAACCTTAAGAAAACATCCATGATCCAATACCATCTTGGTATGCGTTTGATTTTGAAAATGGTTGGGAATCGAGAAGGCAGTGCATGACAAGTTCTCGTCCGCCCTCTTTTCTGTGGACTAGAATGGCGATCAGAGAACTGGCTTTGTATAGTCAGGAAAACACTGCAAACAGCTAGCCGTGGATGTTATACAATCAGCAGAGTCCAAGAATCAGTGCGAATGATAACCGTCAAACGGTCACTGCGAACAAACCTTTAGTTCCAGAAAAGAAATGTATGCCTACCTACTATTAATAAATTCTTCAGCTTTATAGTATGAAGTTTCATTCTCTACTGGATTTCACTCGTGCCGAGAAAATGTGTGCTGCTTCCTTACTTACTGCAACCTCATGTGGCCCTATAACTCATCTTACTTTATATCTGCTCAATGAGGAATGGGCGTGAATTTTGTTTCATTCTTTCAAACTGTAGGTCTAACAGAGAGCTTTCCAAAAAGGTGCTGTATGATGGGTCGGATATGAACGGAAGTGGGTGAAAAGGGGGAAGGGAAATGTGTGTGACGTCATCTGACATGTATTGCCCTCTCGCTCCCGCAAGTGGGTTCTGAGCGAGAGGGAGATACATACCAGGTGACCTCACGCGTTTTTCTTTAATCCCACCGAACTACTCGGATTTCGGAGCTCTAAATAGGGATTCAGGTGTTTTCGAGGGTACTGAATCCGATTCTGAGGTCTAAAGCAGCAAATTTCTACCCACGTCCATTCCTAATGTCTAGTATTTAGGTTTCAACGAGAACGGTTCATCTCTATATCGTGATTTTTTGTTTACTCAGACTGTTGAAGAGAGGACAACTGGAAATCGTGACAGGCGGCTGGGTGATGGCGGATGAAGCCAATTCTCACTACTATTCCATCCTCGAACAGCTGACTCAAGGGCATCAGTGGCTTTTGGAGAACCTCAACTACAGACCTCGGCACAGCTGGTCGATCGATCCTTTCGGGCTGTCCCCCACGTTTCCCATGATCCTCAAGAACTCGGGATTCGAAGCTCTGGCAGTCCAAAGGAGCCACTATTCGGTGAAGAAGTACCTGGCGAAGAAGAAACAGTTGGAATTCCGATGGCGCCAGCTTTGGGGTGAGCCGCTGACTTGTGAGACTTAAACTAATCTGTAGAGAATTACAGTAGAATTCCGATAATCTGTAAGTCAAGGTAATTTAGGAATTACCAGGATTACGAATTTGGGGGATGACAAAATGGAACTGCGAAATATAGAGTGTATATTCAAATCCTTGATTTATTGTATTCGGAAACGTTTTGCTAGTGTTTATAAACAAAAAACGCTGCAAATTATTACACAAAGGTTTATTATTTACCTGGATGCCCCTTCTGCGTAGATCACTGTTTTCTGTGGTCAGTACCCTCGAGCTCTCCCCAGGAAAGCCCTAAATCGATTAATGGAGCCGGCGCCAGAAAGTTTCCAACAAATGCGGGTGATTCATAATTCAATCATGAATTATTTGTAGTTAAGGCAAATAATAAACCGTTGTGCAACAATTTACATGTATAGGTGCCCCTTCTACGTAGATAGTATAATATATTTAACTAGGTTTGACCTAGGATGAGGAAATCCGAAAAGGGAGCCTCTGTAGTAGGACGGCTGAGTAACAGTGACAAGATGGGGGGAACCCTCCCTAATCAGCTGAGTGAGCCCTGAGGCTAATTTCATTCCTGTATAACTACGAGGATGAAATTCGAAATGGAGCCTCTGTAGGACTGGTGAGTTTAAGAATGGCCAGGTGGGGGATCCTCCCAAATCAGTTGAGAGAGTCTTTCTTCAATCCCGAAATTTCCCCGTTTAACGCCACAAAAACAAATTTAAACCGCATTTTCTTCGTTTTCACGGAAAAACATTGAATGTGGATATGCAATACTGTACTGTCAATTCGTGCGTCCAAAAACATGTCCATGATTCAGTGTTTTTCCGTGAAAGCGGAGAAAATGTTTAACCGTGATTTTAAAACATGAAACATGATTTTTTTCCCCTTCCAGAAAATAAACATTTTATACATATAAAATATCATGACTTATGGATATCTGTTTTGCCCTATTCCCTTCACCCACCCTGTATTTGCGCTGCATAGCAGCCTTTTTGATTTGTAGATTGGGCGCTTCTTCATGTTTGTAACGTTGATATTTGTTGAAAGATGGCTCCGGCTACACCGAACTTCTCACTCACATGATGCCCTTCTATTCCTACGATGTTCCCCACACTTGCGGCCCCGATCCTAAAATATGCTGCCAATTTGACTTCAAGAGGTTGCCCACCGTCTCCGGCTTCGGGTTTTCTTGCCCTTGGAAACGACCCCCAGTTGCGATCACAGATACAAACGTTAAAGCCCGGTAAATAATTTCTCTCCTGAGTACTTCCATTTAAAATATAATGTTGGGACTGAATTTCTGAATTTCTACTTTGCAGAGCCGACCTTCTGATGGACCAGTACAAGAAGAAAGCTCAGTTGTACTCCACCAACATCCTCCTTGTCCCACTTGGCGATGATTTCCGGTATGATCACTCCTCCGAATGGGATGCTCAGTATCAGAACTACCAGAAGATTTTCGACTTTGTCAACAGCCACAGCTCTTACAACGTACATGTAAGATATCGTTTGTGTAAATTGACTCAGGCAGGTGGCCAATGTCTCTTGCAATATCGTTTATAGATCGGTACTACGGGAGGTACTTTATTCGGTTGCACCCGTTATAAAATCCCACACTTCGGCTGGTAGGATCACGTTAGGTCGACACGCTACTAGAGGGAGTTTGCTGGTGCGTGGGAGTAGCACAGTTCAGTTTTCACGTTCCCATACGAAGTGTTGTACTGGATACCTAGAGAGGGAAGGTCCTTACTAGGTCGCAGCTTCCGAGAATGAGGGTAGACATGATCGTAAACAGACCCAGGGATAGTCGAGAGATCTGGTCGTAGGTATCAGTGTACGCTAGGTAGCCGTGGCAAAAAGAAAATTCCTGTAGTTTCTGGCTGATGTGATTTACGGAAATGTTATTGTGCTTAAAACTTCACGAAGATCATTGTAAAGTGTCTTCCCCACCAGTTTTAGTAATCCCAGATCACAAGACAATGACGTAACTTGGAGGGAAAAGTAGGTTTTAAACAGCTGATCGATTTGCACTCAAACAAGTTTCTGATATACCCTCAAAAATTCCTGTTCGTCCTAGCGACTGCGCCAGATATAGTTTGGGGAAAACGAGGTAATTTTTCAAAAACACAAAGAAAGCTTCATTTCACAGTTACTGAGTAAACGTTCCTGGATGGAAGACGGACAAAGACCGACTCGCTAGTTACAAGGCCACCTTTTATAACTTCCTGCTGCTGCGTCAGCCGTTATTCTATGAATTCAGCAATTCTGTAGTACATAACGTGTATGTAAATCCCATCAATTATAATAATTCGGAGTACCTAATATAATCTTAAGACATCAACAAACCTCAGTCAATTATTATAATTGATGTATCCCATCTGGTGTAATAGTTCAGTGTAATATATTCTTGAGAGTAATAACATAATCTTGGTTTATTTGCAGGCATCTTTCGGTACCCTGTCCGATTACTTCTCTGCTCTGGAGGAGGCAAAGCCCGCCAAGTACTTTCCCACTCTCTCTGGCGATTTCTTCACTTATGCTGATCGCGATGACCATTACTGGAGCGGCTATTACACCTCCAGGCCGTATTACAAACGGATGGACAGGGTTCTGCTGTCTTCTTTGAGGTTTGCTTATTTTGAACTTGATTTTTGGTATAATTATGTGGTTTTCACAGTTTGAAACCAAGCTTGTTGTCCTGGTGCCCACCAAGGAGTGAACCAGTAAAGTCAAATGAACCAAGTTTTAAATGAATTGGCCAAGAGTTCGTGACCATTGAAATCCAAAATTCTGAATTTTGGATGTTACGTGATCAGGGTGGCCACCGGTCAGGGAAGTCAGGGAAAAAAAGGTTGGTCGGGGAAGTCAGGGAAAACGAGTGGCGAATCAGGGAAAATTTCTGCACGTCCGCCGTTTTCTTGAGATTTTGAACTGACGCGCCTTATTTGCCGCTCTGCTCATGTCCGATCATCTGGTAGCTTCAGAACGTGCAGCGCGAGTGCAGCACACCTAAGGGCACGGAGTAGAATATGTCATCACTGCCCCATCTGTTCCCTCAGCTCTCCGCAGGCCTGTGGGAAGTTCGATTATGAACCATTTGATAGGGTACTTGAACAGTAATCGAATATTCGTACTGAGTATTCTTCTTCCACTTCCACCAGTTTTCTTTCCGAACTTGTATTTTCCATTATTTCACAATTACATCGATACTGATTCGATGTTATCATTGATAATCGGAACGGTAACATCGATGGTAAAACATCGAACATCGGAGTCAAAACATCGATGTTCCAAACCAAAGAAAGTTGTAGGAGTTTCCGCATGTGAGGGGCGGGTGAAGATTTCGATTGGTCAAGCTGTAAAATCAGGTAAGTTCAGTTCTGATTAGGCTGGGGACACACATTGCGTTTTTTTTTCCACGCCTGATCAGCATGAACAACGAGCGCAGAGAAAAATCCAACACACGTGACTAGGTGTAACACAACAGCGTTTTTATCCTGCCGTCGCTCGTAGCAGGGACGTGGAGGAGATGAAGGTGGGATATGGCGTTTCAGACTTCAGCGATCGAGTGGCCACCCTGTTGATGATTGACAGGTAAATCTAGCTAGAATTCGCACAGCATTTTACATAACATTTCAAGCCTAGAGTACTCAGTCTGCTAAGCCAAAATTGGCGAGAAAATACAACAAAAATCCAAAATTTAGTTTTAGCTTAAAGACCATGTCGGTTTTATCTAATCCAATTTATGTAAAGGTGAATGGTTAAATGCCTTTCCTGTTTGTAGTCATTGTGTTCTTGGCTTGAATTGAAAAGTTGCACGTATTTTCCAAATTTCGCCCAAAGTTTTGGATTTTGTCTCTTGGAAGAATGTGGATTGGATGGGAAATGTAGGATTTTTTGTATGTTATCAGGAGCTAGTGGATTTTATGTTTGAAATCTTAACTTCTCTACCAAGCTGGTTCGTTGCCTGGTTGGTACGAGGACTATGGCTGGTCATAGCTCAGGACAGACTACAACTCAAATACGCCAGGATCCCAAACTGGCCAGTTTTCATCCTTGGGGCCCTGTTAGTATCACTTGTTACGATTCGTATGTCACAGGAGTGCCGAAATACTTCTCTCCCTGGCCATCCGTCGTGAAAAGAAAGTGGAAGCCTGGCCGGTGCTTAAAGCAAACCTGAGCTCGGCTCGAGAGAGTCACTCTCTGTTTCAACACCACGATGGCGTCACAGGCACTGCCAAAGACCACGTCGTCATCGACTACGCCAACAAGTGAGTCTTCCTGATACCTAAGGTTTTCTAGGGGTATATTCAATATTGTATCTGCTTTGTTTTCTTTGGAGATGAAAAATATGCTAGAATAATTCAAATTAGTGTAAAGGCATTGCCTCCGATTAACTCTGACAAAGCCAGGAACGGTTTTAATCCACTTTGGACATCCCAAGTAAGAGTAATACAAGTTTTCGACGGTATCTGAAGCGAGCTAAACTTTTGGGAGTAACCAAAAAAAAAATCAAAAATTTGGCACAGTTCTTCCTTTTTTGGCTTACACTATTTAGGCCAGTTGATCTAGCCTCATTAGCGAGCAACCTGTACAACTGGTGGGCAAGTTGTTCGGGCCAATTATATGTGTATTAAAACACCAAATTTGCGTACTCCAAAGACTTCCGGAAGTTGAGCTGTCGCGGAAAAGACGGAAATTTTCGCCCCTTTTTCAGTTTTTTGGATTTTACTTGTAAACTAGCTAGTTAGCGACATCCTAACCAGAGACATCTCTTTTCGGTCCGACTCTATCTTTTGGCAGAAGAGATTTTTATAGTATCCATGACAGGGTTATTCAGTAACTTCTAAAAGAGAGTTGGTGGCCATCTTGGCATTTTCGATCTCTTTCAGAGAAACACCTAATTACGTGTCTTTTCTCGAAAGATAGAGTCCCTTTCTCATTTCTCGTTTGTTTGATAGTGATCATGTATCATCCTTCGTTCATCGGCTACCATACCGGTAATTTTGGTGTATGTTTTTTTCATCTTAAGTCTTGAAGATTAAAATTAAATCTTCAAGAATGATGAAGGTAAATCAAATTTGATTACAAACGAGCAATGTGAATGTTTCTGAAATATATGAATGTGAAAAGCAGCACGAATATTTGAAAATTCGCTCTTAAAACCATGTTGCATGACTGGAACTTTTTCTATTTCCGATAACCCCCCTCCCCGTTCAACAATCCTGGCTATGCCACTGAATAATACAACAATACAGTATACAATATAATACAATAACTGAATTATTGTTTGTTACTGACGACGGTTTGATCACCAAAACCGGTAGGTATAACAGTGTATTTTTCGTGTATTAGGCTATTTTTCAATAACTCCGTTTTTCTTTGAAATGGGCTTCCACGATTTCTTCTCGAGTTATTTAGTTCATTTAAGGAAGTCATTCGAAGCTGACTGTAATGCTCTTTAATTATGTAACAGTAAACTTTTCTGTACAAAGCACCTTTCTGGTGTTGCAAGCCAAAAACTGAAAGGTGCCAAAATTTCGTGGTTTTGGCTCCCAAAAGTCTGGGATGCCCAAAGTGGATTCAAATAATTTCCAGCTTGGTCTGCTGAGTTGATCGACACCAAAAGTCAAATTTGACTGGGCTGAAGTCCCTCGTTTTCCCAGAAGGCGTTGCGTTGTACCACCATATACCGCTTGACTCTGCCCCATTGCAAGTAGGTTTCACTGCGGTTTCGTGCCTGTTTTGAGCGTTGAATTGTTGTACATAAGGCGGCCTATTTGGGATGGCTGGATCCGCCAGACTCACTCCTTCATTGTAAGGTTGTGACAGAGTGTAACAGTGGGGGTGGACCCTCGAGAGTCCCCCTCCTAGACCAGCGAGATCATCACCGATTAGGCTTCCCCAAGCGACCCCGTCTCCACCAGAAGAAAAAATGTATCGAGAACAGCCCACACTGTTACAACGGACAGCAACAAGTTCTCTTCGGCTCTTTACCACCTGCCATCCCAATATCGATGCTGCTCTAATATTTTCAAGCTTTTCTGGATTCTGATATCTCATTCCGTTTTCCGCAGGATGGTGAAAGCGATCAGGCTTTGTCAACACATTATTCAACAGGCCTCCAGAAGTTTGCTGCTGGATGAAGTCGTAAGTTTTGTCTTCCCAACGTTTCTTGTCTATGTTTGCCTTTATACTGGCTTCGGCCGTGTTCATGAGACGTTGTTGCTTTTCTCAGGATTTGACGCAAGCTGGAGACGAGGCTTTCTTCGCCGTTGAAGACGATGACAGGTCGATGACTGATTCCCCTCACACTTTGCTTACGTTCCCGTCAGGCATCCAGGAGAGGCACGTCGTGTTTGTGAACACGCTGACGTTCGCTAGGAAGGAAATTGTGAATATTCGTGTTCAGAACTACTTAGTGCAGGTGAACGGCTTCGTTCTCTATTGACGTTTTGTATTGCCCAATAAGTTGGACTGGGAGCTACGCGTGGGAATATGACATAGATGCGGCCTGTGCAACAAAAATAAAAGCGGAGTTATTGATTGTCTGTTTCAACTAATACACGAAAAATACACTGTTGTACCGGTTTCGGTAATCAAACCATCGTCAGTAACAAACAGGGTTACTGACGATGATCACCGTATTTTATTTCAACACAGTAACAAACAGTAACATAATAATAAGTTACTGTTTGTTACTGACGATGGTTTGATCACCGAAACCGGTACAACAGTGTATTTTTCGTGTATTAGTGGAAATAGACAACCTTTTAATAACTCCGCTATTCTTCGAAATGGGTTTCCACGATTTCATCGCGATTTAGTTCGTGCAGCCTGTTGGATAACTTTATCCTTAGATTATAGGTAAATAGAAAACAGGATTCATTTACAATTTCAAATAATAATAATATACAGGGTATTCGCACAACATTGAGAACCTTCTAGGAATCGATTCTACAACTAATATCCAAAGAAAATTTCATCTTTTCAATTTTTTCAACCCCCTGTTTTCGCGGGTTTTTTTCACGTTTAAGATTGTTTTTCTGGTTTTAGACCGTATACCACCAACATGGCCATAACTCCTTTACAATTAAAATAACCACACCGTTGGAAAAAGGGTTTTCGTATCAGATTATGATCCTAACACAATGTTCGGAATACATTCAGCGGGCGAAAAATTGGACTGAAAAGTAAAAATGTTCTCAAATTTTCGAAAATCACTATTTTCTCAAATGACATCTCAAAAATAATGGTTGATTGAAAGTGAACGTGACGGGAAAAACTTATTTTTCAGGTTATTTTTCATTTTACTGTACTAATTGGGGGAGAAAATCACGTTTTAATGCAAAAAACGTGGGGTTTCAGAGGGAATCCAGTGTTACTGGGTATTTATGACTTGACGACTTGACCTTGGAGGAGTTAGGTGTCATTTTCTACGTAATTTTCCACGCTGAATCGAATGGTGACAACATAGCTGGATTCCAAAATGAGTAGCATAACCAGTGATTATCTGATGGATTAGAATGACGGAATAGACTCTACTCATATAAAACTAAATTTAAAAAGGAAATCAAAAAGTATATAATTAATAAAAAATATAATCATTTCACTTCGCGAAATTGATAAGAATAGCACATTAAAAATAAATGAATAAGTAAAATTAGCAGTAAAACAGTATCTGTAGCAAAAGAGACATGCAAATAAAATAATCGAATCGAATCGCGACATGGTAGACTAGCTCCACACTGGGCCACAGCTGCGGCTATCCAGTGTGATCCCAGTCACTTTTTTTATTTTTAAACTTAAATTTTGTATTATAACATAATTATATCGTAATATTTTTGAAAACCTGTTTGGGAAATAAACTTTCATTTCATTTCATTTCAACGAAACACTGAAAGTTATTCGGCTGTTTGGTGGATCGATCCTCTGGCGTTAGTTGCGTATTTTGACAAAATTCGTTCTTTTCCAGGTCAAGGACAGGAAAGGGAATCCGGTGCCTTATCAAATCAGCCCTGTGTGCTCCTTGTCCGAGCAGGAGTCTCTCTGCTACCAGTTGTCTTTCGAAGTCGAAATCCCGCCAATGGCTCTCGTGACTTATGTCGTCGAGCCGTCAAAAGTCGATAACAACTTTCTGGCGAATGTCAGGCTCTTCGAGGCCCTTTGGGAGTACAAGTACAACGATTGGCCGGTCAGAAAAATGGAGAATCAACCCAGGGATTTCTCATTGGAAAATGACTATATGATGGTGAAGTTCGACAAGACAGGGTTTCTCAAAGCCATCACGCTCAAGACTGAAGATAACCTTGTGACGATGCCAATCAGGATTTCTTTTGTAAAGTGAGTATAAATAATATTTTTATTCGAAATATTATTATCAACTTTTGTAGGTAAATACAACACAGGTAAGGCAAGAGTGCCCTTGATTCTACCGCATGCTGCCCGACATTGAGCTTTACCCGTGTTGTCGGGCTTTGAGTCACTAAATTCCTTCAAGTTCTCATACGATATAAATTTTATCATGTTGTCTATACTAGGGGTATTCATTGTTAGGAAGTTTACGACGTTGAAACTTGTTATTGTGTTAAACTTCGAGAAACCCCTTCAAAAAATCGACTCTTCGCGATGATACGATGTTTACCGTCCGGGGTATATTGCTATCGTACAAAATGGGGACAGTGAACAGCTGATTCCACGACGCTATGTGCCCATGTCTTTGTTCTGTCTCATTATTTCGTAGTTTATCGACCTGTGGTTTTCCTTTTGCATTTTTTCTTCGGACAGTTCATCATAGAACAGACGGCAACGCAGAAGTAGATGAATACCTAGCGGCTCAAGCAAACAGCATAACCTGCGAGTGAAGTGCCTACCTTGTTGTTATTGTACTCTTTTTATCTACGTTTACTAGTTTAGCATAGCAGAGTTTACACAGGGAGCCTCGCGATCCCATCATTTACTTTAACATTTCGGTTTAGCATAATATTTAACACCATCGAGGAAACCATGAATGGGGTATCAGTAGGGATTACTGTCCATGCCACTGCACTACCCATGACGAAAATTTCAGTTTTGCTTTAATATTTTCCGTAATGAACCTTCAGAATTGAGCATGAAAAAACAATTAAAAAAAAAATAAATCCCCCCTCCCCCCACCGACTCTCAAAATTTGATGTTTTGGGCGTATTATTTTACGTGCGTTTGTTAAGTACGTATTATTCGAAAATGGAATAAAATAATTTTTGTCCATACGCCATGCGCGTCACTTTCCTTTGTTACCATGAACCAAAATTGGTGGAATTTGGGTTGTAGGTCCCTACAGGTCCATACAGAATACCAGGCTGACAAATGCTGTTAAATAGTTTCAGTTTGTCTTTCAGTTGAATTTTCCTTATACTGCAGAAAATGTAAGTGAACTGAATTTTTAAGACTACAGCAGTATGACTACAATAGTCTATGAGGGCGCCAAGTCAGATCCTGATCCACCACGACTCCTAGATAGTTGTGGTTTTCAGCTACATCAATTCTATCCCGAGTGCCCATCCCAGAACTGCTTTCTTTTTGTCGCTCCACTGCTAGATTTTTCTTGACCACATCTGCCTTTTTACTAACATACAACAGCATCTTCTCCTTTTTTTCGAGCTGAGAGTTCGATAATTATCAGAAACCCAGTCATTCACCTGTTTCATTGAGCATGGGGGGGGAGAAGGTTTCATGCCACGAGTTTCCTTCCACAAGAACAGCTGTGTCGTCAGCAAATAGAACAAGCTTAGTTTTATACATTTCTAGTTTTACAATATAATTTAGGTAAATTAGGAATAACAGTGGGCCTAATGTACCTCCTTGAATTGCGCTGAAGTTATTAGGTATACAATATCATCAGTGTAAATTAATAATAACAACGGGCCTAATGTGCTTCCTTGGATCATGCCAAATTCATTATTCATTTCACCACTTGTGCAGTCACCCCACCACGCCGCTTGGTCTGGGTCGCATTTGGCTTGGTTTCGTCGCTTGTCCAATCCTGCTTTAACTTTATTGCTTCTCGATCCAGGACAAGTAGCTTTCTGAAACATGTTTGACCATGCAAACCCTCATCTGGATGACTTAACTTCTTCTTCCACCACTTCAACTGCTCCCCAGCGGTAGGGAGGCTCATGGCCTTCAACCTGGGTCATTGTTCAGGGTCATCCTACTAATATCCCCCTAACACCTCCAACTTCAACCTCGAAACTCCATACAAATACACCAAAATCAATTTCAGGTACTCGACGCGTAAGTCGGGAGATAAAAGTGGGGCCTACTTGTTCCTCCCGGATGGCCCAGCACAACAAATCCCCGTGGAAAACCCTCGCATCTCCGTGATCGAAGGCCAATTCAAGTCTCAAGTTTTCGTCTACTTACCAAATGTCATCCACGTAACAACTGTCCATACAGTCAAAGGTAAGTAGTGCACGCACATATGATAACTACCCACCTGCTTGTATACCAGATTCACTCGAGGTTCTTATTTGTTGATTTATATTGGTTTTTTAGGCAGAGAAGGAAGATGTATTGAAATACATAATTTGATCGATGTGTCTCACGTTCAAAGCAATATTGAGCTGGCTATGAGGATTTCTACCCAAATAGAAAATGAAAACGTGTTTTTCACAGATCTGAATGGCCTGCAGGTAAATTTATGTTGATCTTACAGCTCAGTTGTAATCTACCTACTAGAAGTGGCTGGTATGAAACACATGGATACTAATAATTAAATATGGAAGAGTATACCGTTTGTCTTTAGGATGAAGTAAATTTACTTCGAGAATCGAATCCTCAACCAATTTACAACGAAAGGTGCTCATTAACATTCTTATTAGTAGTATTTTCCTTTTCATTAGTAATATTTTCCGAGTTTTCTCACTTCTAAGATTTTTTTGGTGTTGAAAACAAGCCCTTCTCGAAGGTCGAAGGGTAAAGCAACCCTTGAAGACTTGATGTGGGGGTCAGATATCGCCCTTGTTACCATCAGGAAAGCTGGGGGCTTGTGAACGAAAGTGAATTCCGGGCATCTCACGGTGCTATGGTATCCACCAATCCATGGCTGCAGGCAGGACTTGGAAATCCCTCTAGTTTGTCAGTTGAGGAGGTCTGAGAGTGTGACCGTTTGATTCAGCACGAGAAAATACGCCCCCCTCATCATTTCTCAGGGTGGTGGGTGGGGGTCATAAAGCGTCCAAAAACACTAAATTTCCACAAAAATTCCACGTTTTTGTTTATTAAAACTTCATTTTCTTCCCCAGTTAGCACTGTTTCCCAATTATACCATTGGGAAGCTGATGATATTTAGGTGTGCCGTTCTTGCGAATGACTGAGCATAGTTATGTTATTTGATGCGGGAAAATGGGTCGAAGAAAGTCATTTGTTGTGAAGTACTAGGTACATATTTTTTGAAGTTTGACCTCATTTGTCACTTATTAAATTCGCTCGAACAAGTTTGGTTTGGCATCAGATAGATCGGAAATTTAACGCACTTTCCAACAGTATCCTCAGTTTGAAATTCACAGTGAAAATTGAGGGAGTTACCTGCAGTAATTTTAGTGACACAAGGTCGAGAACCCAAAGCAATTTAATAAGTGAAAAAAACACGGAATATACGTGGACTAAACAAGTTAATGGGCGCTTTTTGTTGCAGATTAGTGATAAAATTGATCCTCAAAGTAAATTTACTTTATCCTGGGACGCACTGTAGAGTATTCTTCATCTTTCACCTCTGATTATGTGTTGTGCTGTAAAACACTTGTTATTAATTTAGATGATAAGGAGAAAACGTTTGGCGAAAATCCCACTTCAAGCCAACTGGTATCCTATGCCGAGTGCCGCATACGTTGAAGACGGAGCTATGCGGATGACTGTCATCTCTGGTCAGCCGTTGGGTGTGGCTAGTCCCAATCCTGGGCAGCTTGAAGTGAGTTTTGACATCAACAGGGGTAAATGCTGCTTATATCAGGGGTCACTCACCTCCTGTCAGACTGATGCAGAGTTGTAAGGGGGCAATTGATTGTATATTGTTAGGATCTCAGTTCTCGGATGATTCAGAGGGGGTTCGAGGTGTCAATTGATAAGCAATTCGTGGGATGGAACATTGGTGCGATGCTTACAAGCTGGTGCTCACAAGAAGTCTGTGATTTATTGACTGACGTTTTCAGATCATGCAAGACAGGCGGCTGTTCCAAGATGACAACCGAGGGTTGGAGCAAGGAGTTATGGACAACCGACCGACTCTCGCAGTTTTCAAACTTTTCATGGAGCCCAGAGAGCCATTGTGTCAGGTGAATATTGTTACAGTCGTGTTATTGTGTGTTCTGTAAAGCCGGGTTTACACAGAAACGAGCATCGTTCGCGAACCCTGTTTTCGAGCATTTGGAAACGAATGCTCGTTCAGTGTGAACAGTCGCCATTCACGAACAAAGTTCGCAAACCCTGTCGTTCGCGCTCGGGCGTGTTCCGTTGAAAGTCGGTAACATCAGTGTTCCTGTTCCATCCTGTGTGAACAGGCCTCCACATTTGCCGCCGAATCCTTCACCGAATCTTTTCACCCTTCACCTATTTCACCCTGCAATTATTATTGTTGTTAGTTTTTGTTGTACTTTATTTGTGTGGTATTGTTATTGAATAGTTTTGTGGACAGTGAAATGGGGCAATGAATATCATCGGCTCTTAAATCCACCAGAAGTTGGTCATAGTTCCTCCCTTATAGAAAAACCGATTCCCAAACACGGTGGCTTCCTCCACCAGCGATTTTGTTCAGTTTTGTACATTATCATAAGCATTATTGCACGAACTCCGAGTTTTGATCATACCGGTGCCATGAATGACTGCCGGAACCTCGCCGAATGCTTGAGAACTACTGTTTTGGGTGCACTTGTTTCTGTGTGAACGCGGCTTTTCTTGTGTTTGCGAATGTTATAAACCTGCGAATGTTCGTTTTCGAACTTTTGCAAATGCTCGTTCGTGATACTCGTTTCTGTTTAAACCTGGCTTAACCTTCACCCGCTCGCCTCTCCTGAAGTCACACTTCCGATCGCGTGGGCGGCAAATTGGCCGCCCTTGATTTTTCATAATTTTCACTACTTTTCTTCGTTTGTTCCAAATTAGTTTTGACCAGGGAACTCCAGCACAACTTTACAAGCACATTTTTATCATAAATTCTTTATTCAGATAATGGCAATCACAATAAGAACGTTGATATATATCAAAATCACATTTTCAATCATTGAAGGTTTTCTGCACTAAAATAATATTCTGCAGTTCGCAACTTTTTCTATTGAAAGGAGGTAACAAAAGTTTGAATATAATCATAATAATACGTACTTTATTTCGACAAATAACTAACGTGACAATAAAATAAAACGAAAGCTGGCTAGAACAAAACTAGAATATCCATAGTTCAAAACATTAGAACTTTAGTAAAAAAAAAAAAAAAAAAAACTTTACAAAATACAAAAATTATACTCAGGAAGATGAGTTAAAACTCAAAATACTTGAATCACATTGGAAAGCTGGCTAGATCAAAACTAGAATGTCCATAGTTCAAAACATTAGAACTTTCCAAATCGAGATGCAAAACATTCATGTTTCAGTTCAAAATACAGCAGAGTACGACAACAAATATCGATGAGAAGCCCTACACATATTCTAGAATACTGTGAAACTAGTACAGTTGAAAATACATGCGAAAGGAAAATTAATATTTACCTACATTTTCAAAATCGTGCGATGCGAAAACTGCCACGTTACCGCTCGCGTAGGCGGCAAATTGGCTCGAACCTGATGTCCCCAACTTTGGAGCAGTACTGACTGGGCTGACGTGTCCACCACGATCGGAAGTCAACGTAGTCTAGCAGGAAAGATATTAACTAGAGAATACATGGCGCTCTTGGGGCTATCACGATACTTTGAGCGAGCATACACGGGAAAATTCGAAAAGGCGGCCAATCTGCCGCCCACGCGAGCGGATGAAGGTTAATGCTGTATTAGAGGCCAGAGTAAGCATGGACAATGCCACAGCACACTTATTAGATCCTGATACCTTATTGTCTTTGGTTTGTTTCTAGAACCACAACTCGCCTTGGGGCTCATTGAGCGGTTTAGCCCACTCGTCGCTCGAAGCTCTCTCCAGCCCTCTGAGTCGGCTGCTGTGGACCGGCGACCCCCGTGCTGGACCGCCCCCAGTCATGCGCTACGGCTCTCCTCTTCCCCTCCATCAATCCCTTGTCGTTGCTCATCCTCTCCCCAACCACGCTACGGGAGTCGTCTTCAGGTCTGCGGCTCTCGACAAGTGTTTTTCGTCTCGATTCTACTCGACAGAAGGATCTGTAAGTACCCTAAGTCTAGCAGCTGAAGTATTCTAACCCAGCACTAAGTCTAATATTCAGTTGAATCTGTTCAGCTCAACCTAACAGCTGCATTGGGCGTGAAAAGCGATGAAATCGTTTACGAATCCACACACACCTTCAATCAACTCGGTCCGTCCGTATCGTCTGTCAGCACCGTGCCCATCTGTGACAACACCCTCTCCTCGTACTTACTCACCGGCGCGTAAGCTACCTGTAGCAGCTCTGTCCAAATACCAGTATCTAGTGACTAAGGTAAGGTTATTCCTTTTTTACAAGACGGCAGCATGGGTCGTCAGATTCCAGAATGGACGTTCCTCGACATAGTTTCATACGTTCCCCAACGTGATGCTCACTAGTTTTCAAGTGACCAATCTAGTAGATCCATTAGGACGACTAGTACTCGACTAGTAGTAGTAAGTTTGAAATTATAATTAAAATTGGCCTAATCTCGGTATAGGTACAGGTTGTATGAGTGGTTTTTTATTTTGAATGTTACGGCTCAATAACTAGGAATCGTCTTCTTTTACCTTGCTGAATTCTATTCTGATCTGTTGTGTGGAGAAATGTATCCAGTACTCTATCTGGTATCACTAACCAGCCATTGGGCTCCCATGTCGAAATGAAGAAAACATACGTGTCAGTATAAACAACATTGAATGGAATGGAGTTTTTAAAAGTACGAGCTGGTACGAGTGAGGATGCACCAATGCTTTATGCCCCAAATGACTCGAATTAAACTCAGACCGTACTCTTCCAACCTTGCATCACTGAGAGGTGAAATGAACAATGGGAGAGCAACCGAGCGAAGAACGGAACTGTGTTTTTGGAGAGTTGTTCCAGATGTATCATCTGTTCCAAATCACAGGCCATGTGTGGGCAAGCTATAAAGCATATGTGCCTATTTGGTGAAGGGATGGACGTCCATATCCTAAAACCGTTGATGGTTTGAATTCGATTTTTCCACTACCAGTAGAATCAACTGAAACAGGAACCGAATCGAAGGAAAATTTGCTTTGGAACTTTGTTTCTTAAATCAGTGCCAGAAGATACAAGTGTTTATGTGTCTGTTACAAGTAAAAGAGATCTGATGTGAAATTGAACGTTAATGGAATAAGTGCTGACGATATAAACACGTTATTTTACGAACAAGAGCTTTTGGACTGGTGATATTTGGGTAGAAAAACATCGATAACTAACAGTCTGTAACTAACGGTGGTTTGTTTCGATATTTTAATCGAGGGTTTCTAAACGATGCTCGTCCCTAGTTTTGTGTGATGTAAAACGTTTTGAATACAATTCGAATAGTACCTACTTAGATTTTTTTTTCAACGAGTGTAACACTGGGAAAATTTTGGAAAAGACGCTTTGGAGGGTCCGCACTCTAAAGCCGTGTGAGGTTTCAATCACTAAAAACCCACTAACCCTTATCCTGTTTACCTAATCCAGCCCGTAATCACTTGTTCAGCATTACTTCGGAGTGGGGTCGATCACTGGGCGATGTCACGCCCTCTTCTGATGTCTTCTTGAGGTCTCCAGTTTATCTTAATCTGAGGAACGGGTCATCCAGCTTTTTTGCCTTGAGGAGTCAGAATATGTAGGACACAATCCTCTCCCAACTGGCTGGAGATCATCTTCCCGATCACATTAGTTGGTGTGATTTCACCCTCCTCTTCTAGAATCTCCCTTTCCCTGATCCATCTGATGCAGTGAAAAAACGTGTGCGGCGTCGTCGTTTGGTGCATTGAAGTACCAGTACTTTAAGGTGTCTGCTAGCGCCCTTCTGTGCAGATAGGACCGGAAGTATCCGTGGCTCGACAGGAACGTTGTAAACCTTCAGGCGGCTATCCCCGAGGCCGGGACAGTGTGAGGGAAGGCGCTCTTCCCACAGCACAGAAGGACTCGACGACTGACTCCAATCGTACCATTCGCTCGGATTTTATAAATTTCAGTTGCTCCTCTATTAATTGTTCTAATTTCTTTGCTAATCAGTATTAAGAACCCTGATGCTAAATGCTTACACAGCTTACAGCTTTGCTTACAGGTTTTACACAGCTTTTGTAGACGTTCTTGGTACCAATAGAGTCGTTGCAAAAACATTCCACAATGATCAGTTGTGACTTTTTGTTTACGTACGTCGTCTCAAAATACAGCAGTACGGCACTCAGCCGAACAGATAGCGCTAGCGTGAGTTCCTTAGTTTTCCTATCCATGTGGCGTATTCCTTCCAGTACTTTGTCTTCAGCATTTCGCCATTGGCCACAGGTACGTTTCGCTGGCGGCGTTGTTTCAAGTAAAAAAAATGAATGAGTGGGAGAAGTGAATTGGTACGAGATGTCCCATCTGGAGGAGACTTGGGGCGGATATTTCGGGCCGGCCCAGAAACGGTCGATTTGTCCGCCCTTTATAGTTTGGCGCCGGTACAAAAATTCCGTGTTTTGGCGGTTAGACGAAATGTTTTACTCAACAGGTTATCGATAATCTCGTTACGTCGTTCTTTTTATATTTTTGTACTCAGCTTCACTTTTGTAGTTTTTATCTGAGGTTTGGTTGTGTGTTATGAATGATTTGTCGATTTCTGTCCGCGCTTTGACCCTTCCAGTTCAGATTAGGCTCAATTTTCGTGTGAAATAAGTAGGTAGCGGTTGAATGTACAAAATTATTGAAGTTTCAATGTGATTGTGATACTTTGATCTGTCAGCTTCCCTATTATTGTTAGCCTGGAAATGGATAAGGTTGTGAATCTCTTGTGTGGTGACTTGGCCTATGACAGCTCTTTCCACTACTAAAAAAAAAAAAAAAAAAAAAAAAAAAAAATGTGGATCCGCTTTCACCAACATAAACGAAGGCGTTGATCTCAGTTCAAAACGCGGTTGAAGTAGTGAACGGACGTCGTCCTCAGTGTTGAATTTCACCTGGGGCGTTCAATGCTGAACTCCATTCAACGAGCGTTTGGCGTTTGAACGCTCGGTTTCGGCTGGTTAACCAAAACCATGCTGTTCTTCCTACTTCCTGCAGCTTGATCCTCCGCGACGTTGTTATATCGCTTTTCCAAATTGAATTAAACATTTTCCAAATTGAATCAACATTTTGCAAACTGAATTCAACATTTTTCCAAATATAATTCAGCATTTTGCATATCTAATTCGACATTTTTTTCCAAATAGAATTCAGCATGTTGCATATACAGGGTGTTTCTTAAGTAGTGAACCACCCTTTCTAACTACGTTATTTTCAGGAAAATGAAAAAAAGCTTCTAAAGTAACCCCCCTTCATTTTTTACAATGAATTCAAATATCTCATTCCCGCACTTTGCGCATGCGCGGAAACATGCGCAATTGACACCAACTTCGGTTTTTCAAATGGGTACCCTAATTTTTTATTGCAGATTCAGATTCTACGTAAAATTTCATGAACATTTGACCCCTCAATCGATGAATTTGACTGCGCAGAACCTGTTCTGCGAGCGTGCAAAGTTGCTCAGCTGCCAAATTTTGCAAAACTTGGCGTCTAGTAATCCCCAAGTGTGGCACATTATTTTTCATTGTTTTTCAACGCTGATTCACATGGTGCTATCCGTTTTTTGATTTGACTCGATTTGAACGAAGTAATGGCCAAAAGTCGGTTATTTTGTACGAAAAAAAAACGTGTTTTGAGGAGTATTATTTCATTTTACAAATTCCTTCGCTTCTGTTGGGACTGGAAGAGAGGATGGGAATAGCAAATTATGTAATTCATGTGCAAACACACGCCTCAAAACACGTTTTTTTTCCGTACAAAATAACCGACTTTTGGCCATTATTTCGTTCAAATCGAGCCAAATCAAAAAACGGATAGCACCATGTGAATCAGCGTTGAAAAACAATGAAAAATCATGTGCCACACTTGGGGATTACTAGACGCCAAGTTTTGCGAAATTTGGCAGCTGAGCAACTTTGCACGCTCGCAGAACAGGTTCTGCGCAGTCAAATTCATCGATTGAGGGGTCAAATGTTCATGAAATTTTACGTAGAATCTGAATCTGCAATAAAAAATTAGGGTACCCATTTGAAAAACCGAAGTTGGTGTCAATTGCGCATGTTTCCGCGCATGCGCAAAGTGCGGGAATGAGATATTTGAATTCATTGTAAAAAATGAAGGGGGGTTACTTTAGAAGCTTTTTTTCATTTTCCTGAAAATAACGTAGTTAGAAAGGGTGGTTCACTACTTAAGAAACACCCTGTATAATCGACATTTTCCTAATTGAATTCAACATTTTGCACATACAATTCGACATTTTCCAAATAGAATTCAGCATTTTGCATATATAATTCGACATTTTCCAAATAGAATTCAGCATTTTGCATATATAATTCGACATTTTCCAAATTGAATTCAACATTTTGCATATATAATTCGACATTTTCCAAATAGAATTCAGCATTTTGCATATATAATTCGACATTTTCCAAATAGAATTCATCATTTTGCAAATATAATTCGACATTTTCCCAATAGAATTCAGCATTTTGCAAATTGAATTCAACATTTTGCAAATTGAATTCAACATTTTGCAAATTGAATTCAACATTTTCCAAATTTAATCAACATTTTCCAAATTGAATTCAACATTTTCCAAATTGAATTCAACATTTTCCAAATTGAATTCATTATTTTGCAAATTGAAGGCAACGTTTTTCCAAATAGCATTTTCCAATTTGAATTCAGTGTTTTCCAAATTGAATTCAATATTTTGCATATATAATTCGACATATTCCAAATAAATTCAACATTTTCCAAATTAAATCTACATTTTGCAAATTGAATTCAACATTTTCCCATTACAATTCAACATTTTCTAGATTGACTCAACATTTTCCAAATACAATTCAACATTTTCCAAATCAGATCAACATTTTCCAAGTAGAATTCAACATTTTCCAAGTATAATTCAGCGTTTTACAAATTGAATCAACATTTTACCAATTGAATTCAACATTTTTTAAATAGAATTCGACATTTTCCAAATTGAATAAACATTTCAAATTCGGAAGGGAGAACTTTATTTTTAGGGACTGTGTTTAATAATCTCTACTGAATGGTTATTTTCGCTACATTGAAGGTGGAAAATTCTTGTATTTTTCCCCTCTCTTCTTTTTGCGGCGTGTTTTGATGGTTTTTACATTTCTTATAATAACTCAAACTGCAACATTTATAAGCTTTCATAATTTGAAAAGATAACTGTTGCTTTCAGAATTATTACAATTATTATGAATATGAACCGTCTCTGTTTAAACTTATTTTGGGTCATTCTTTTAGAACCTTGCATAATTTTGAATTCAATTTGGGGGGAAAGAAAATAGGTGTTCGCTCCAATTTTGGGCGAGGAAGAGGGCGGTGAACAACTCGACAGTGATTTTGTTATTCGCCGTCCAAGACATTTCAAGCAAAGAACGGACTTTGAAAATGTCAACGAAATGGTTGTTAGACCTTTCTTCAAAACCTTCTTGAATAATAACTGGATTCATCGAGAAGGTTTGAATTTCCCATTTTAAAAATAGTACTACCTGGGGTGTGGGGTACACTGGGATCTCTTGTCTTACTCAAATAAAATAACTCGTTAGATGTATCGGGCAGGTAGACAAAACAAAAAGAGAACTTGCTCCCTGATTTTGACACCTCGTTATCACCTTATCACCAAACCCCCTGCCACCCAAATCAGAGTTCAAACGTAGGTCAACTGTAGTTCGTCGGTGGTTTTCGATGATTCTAGTTCATCTTAAACGTCGATCCTAGAAACTCGTTCAACCTCGTGAAACCCAAAATTTTTCAAACTGAGATCAATCCGTCGTTTACATTGAACCTGGTGTCCGATAAGCTGAGTTCAGTGTTTTTTTTTTTGTGAAAGCAGCCCTGATATAATTGTGAACATGGTTTGCTAATTTGAATATTTGGTTATGGATTGAATTTGTAATGCTTTGTTTGTGGAAGAGCTAGTTGAAGGCTCGATGAAACCGGAAAGATCTAAGCAGATGAAAACGTGTAGAGAAATTTCCTGTGTGCGAACTGTTAAATGCACATTCTGTGGCGTTATGGGGAAATTTAGTTTTTATAAGTTATTGTTGTCACTGATGACTATAGCTTGTCCACGTAATAGAAAACCAAACTTCGACTGTTTCCAGCTGGAGGTTCTTTGAAAATAATGTCCTACTTGCAAACATACGGTGTTCAAACTAGCTGATAATCCAAAGTTTTAGCCTACAACTATTATAAGACGTTTTAGCATAACCAACTCGACCATTGGTTCAAATAGGCAAAGGCGGAGGGTGACATATTTTTCAGTTGGGTTGTATGTATCGTACTGTCATCAAATCATGCATTCACTTACTTATGGTTGTGTACGAAAAAGAAAAACGGTGTTATTGAAAAAATGGTCTATTTCAACTAATACACGAAAAAACGCAAAAAACATTGTTATACCGGTTTCGGTGATCAGACCATCGTCGGTTTGATCACCGAAAATAACAGTGTTTTTTGCGTTTTTTCGTGTGTTAGTGGAAATAGACTATTTTTTCAATAACTCCGTTTTTCTTTGAAATGGGTTTCCACGATTTCTTCGCGAGTGATTTAGTTAGTTGTGTACGAATTCGTACGAGTGCAAACGATGTTTAGTTTTCCCTTACCTGGACAAGCTATAAAATAATTTTAAAATATATTATCATGTATACTTATTATATAAATAAAAGCGGCAGCTGTTCCAAACATTCCTGTGGCAGTGATGGACCGGTTCCAGTATCCTGCTCTTGCTCAATTCAATGGCCTGCATGGCTGCAAAGGTCACTAAACCTTTGGAACGAGAATGTTAAGGAGATAACATTCCGATTCAGAATGGGGTATTCCAGTGGAAATAATGTAATATAGCTGAAGTTTCCTCTATCATAACTTGACCACTCTTGAATGATAAAGTAACGTTAGACAGAATGAGTGGAGACCTTGACTGCCGAGATCCCTGTGGATACTTTAATACCTTACCCCCCCACACACAGCCCAGCCGTGGCGTAAAACGGTAGCTGTTCCAAACATTCCTGTGACAATGATGGAACAGTAGTTCCAGTATCCTACTCTTGCTCAATTCAGCGGTGAAAAGGTCACTGAACCTTTGGAACGAGAACGTTAAGGAGACAACATTCCAGTTCAGAATGGGGTATTCCAGTGGAAATAATGTAATATAGCTGAAGTTTCCTCTAACATAACTTGACCACTCTTGAATGATAAAGTAACGTTAGACAGAATGAGCGGAGACCTTGCACATACACACAGCCCAGTCGTGGCGTAAAACAGTAGCTGTTCCAAACATTCCTGTGACAATGATGGAAAGGTTCCAATATCTTGCTCTAACTCAATTCAACGGTCTGCACGACTGCAGAGCTCACTTTTCCCTTGGAACAAGAACGTTAAAGAGATAATAGTCCAAGCCAGAATGGGGTATTCCAGTGGAAATAATGTAATATAGCTGGAGTTTCCTTTTAACATCCGATATCTTTATTTCACATTTCCTTCCTTCCACAATTATCACCTTCTCCCACACTACATCCTTTTCACGTTACTTGAACTAAAATATTCCAAAAATCATCTTGTTTTTAAACTCACTGGAATACCCCGTTTTCAGTTTATTTATTAAAAAGATGATGGAATACTCTGTACACACTGAAGTATCCATCTGTAACTGTTCTGGTAGGAGAGTTTCCGTTTGTCCTATGTGAGTCCCTGTGGAACAACAACATGGATGTTACAATTAAAGTAGGTATCCACTCTGCAGTTCCAACATTCAGATGCTCTCGTTCCACCCGGAACCGTTTGATCAATCACTTGGAACGGTTGATGATGCTATTAAGTTCCACTAAACAGTTACAGCTAGAACATGTTTACGCAGTTATTAATATGGATCATTTGCCATTAGGTATCTATAGGTATCTACTTTAATCACATTTTCTGTCACTTAGAATTTTATACACCTTGTTTTAGTGCCTAACTAAGAATAAATAGGTTAATATTATTTTGGGGTGGTTGAGGAGAATTATCTCACTGTATATAATTGCAAAATGTGTTTCTGGATCTGGTTAGGTTAATTTTCGATTGTTTTACTGTCAAATAGGAAACCAATTCGGAATTGTTTTTCTTTGAGAAAACCCCCTACAAAGTAGGTGCTACAAGTTGAGTGTTAAAAATTGTTAGCATTGCTTATATCACCACTAGAGGAGCCAGTGACGCAGTGCCGACAATTTTATGTGCACCAAAAGTCACTACCTGTCACAAACATTTATTTGTATTAAATATATATTTTTTTTTAAAAATCACGTATACCGAGTGAATGTTTTCAGTTTATTGAACCTACTTGACTTTCGACTTTCACTCAATGCCCTTAATGTGAATCTATTGTAAATAAGTAGTAATATTTCTCGTTTCGTAATAAATTCGTTGTTGATTTGTTGAATCGCCTTCTTTTTGTCACCTCTCAATCTTCTAATTCACGTGGAGCAGTGACGTTGCATTCAATTGGCCGTTGTGAACATGGGATCTACAGCAATAAGGCACCACAACTGATGGATACTATATATTATGTGGATTTCCAAATGTGTCAGACTCCTTCGGTCTGTTTTAATGATTTCTGGTTGAGTTTGACATAGGGTACTTGAATTGATCCACTTTGAGTTTAGTGGATTTGGCATTTCGTGGAAAATACTGGAGGTAGACGTCATTCATGTCATTATTCACATTTAGGAGAAGGTTGGCAGACCGTGGGAGCCGATGAAGGGGATGATTTTGTAGGTAGTTGGTTGGGGAAAACGGTGCGCTGTAGTGGGTGGAAGCTCGCACAGACTGACAGGGTGTGAGAAGACTAACCCTGGACGGTAAGGAAGAACAATACAATTGGTTTTTCAAAAGTTTGTGAAGAAGGGTAAAGGCCCCTCTGCACAATGGCCCATGCTACACCAGCCACGATACGCCACTGCCGTTTGTGTGGACACTCAGTGACTTTGGAAAAGCAGGCGGTGGCTGGTGCGTGCTGAGGCTGGCTGGCAGTCGCCTCGGTCGGAGTTTTTCACAAAAGATCAAAGGAAGCCAGCGTGGGCCAGGATCTGCCCACGTTTTCTTGTCACCGCATCCTCACAGTCACCACTGTCCCAACAGCGGCCTGTATGTGGTTGGGCGACGCTGGCCCATGATTTCGTCACCATCAAAATGGGCCAGCACAAGCCATTTTGTAAAGGAGGCTTAAGGTCTGCCACAGTTCGGCATCTCTCGAGGGGCAACAACCTGCACACACCCTGTAGACGAGAGTTCTTAACATCACACGAAGGAATCCCAAGCTTATACGCAATGTAATGGAGGAATTCATTTTGCACCCCCCTCCAGACAGTAGGTAGGAAGTTGTGGACTGCGTCGCTAGGCGACCAAACCGCGGAATTATCATCCAGCAAAGGGAGTACGAGGGCCTTTTATAGGAAAGTCACGGCCTGAATATCGGTGGATTCCCGAGTAGTACTCTTTTTAAGGAACCCCAAGGCCCGCATCGCTCGTCCTGTGGCATTTTTTATTGTGTCGAAAAGGTAAGCTTCCCATCCCGGAGAACTCCCAGGTCGTTATATCATCGAATCTCTGGAGGTCAGAAATGTACAGTCATGGACAATTGGCTGAACAGTGCGGTGGAAGGTGACAATGGAGCGCTTGAGCGGATTCCAAAAGAGGTGATTTACGCTGTCTCATTCCTCGAGGTTGCAGATGGCCAGTTGCAGCTTCTCACCATGTTCGCGTGACAGAAGAGTTTTCTATCGTCAGCAAAGAGGCAATGTTCCTTAAAACGAAAAACCATCAGATTTTGATTTTTTAGCGAATTATTAAAGAAAATGTAGCTATTTGGCTCGTTCCAAATTTTCTGAGATACTCCCTGTAAACCGGAAACCCCTCCAAAATCCATTTCATGCTTCGGAAATCTAAACGATAGAGTTTCACTTCAGTATATTTATGTTTGTGTCATTCCGTACAATAAGACCGCGAAAAAATTCGTTCTTGCGCAGAAAAATCCGTCTCCTTAAGAATAATGATGAGTTATGTGTTAATGATGGTTAATGGTGAGTAACGATGATCCAGCCCGCTCGCACTGTGCGGAGGTGTCCAAATTTATAAATTTTTGTTCAAAAAAATAAAGGATTTCAGCAACAGGCTTGTGGGGTGTTGTCAATAATGTATTTTTGGTTGCAACTGGTCCCAGTCCGATTAGACGCACTCAGTTTGCCAAATTTACAAAATTGTAGTCCAGAATCCAAAATAAATCGTAGGTATATTTTTTATGTAGGCATGTGAGGTGTCGTTTACCATGTTTTATTTGGTCGCTGAATCGATTGCGAGTAGTTTCAATACGTTCAGACTGTATCAAGTGATCAGAATTGCAATTTTCTTGTTAAAAACACCCAAAAATTATTTTTTGACGTAGTTTTTCTGAACGGCGTGCCACTCGGGTCTTGAAGAGTGCCCAGTCAAGCCGTAATGAGTGCTGTGGCAGATGACAATTAGTTTAGATTCTCAATTCCCCTAACTATTCCATTGAAAATTTGCTCCTTAAGCCATGCTGCATGACTGGATTTGTATTTATTTTTTTTAATTTTTTCCCCTTCCTCGATTCCAAAGGTTAATTATTGCAAACAATTAACCAATAATTAAGTACCTAATGAGCTGTTGTGTTAGATTGGCGTCTACCTAAATACCTTATGACTTGAGACTGGATTCCTCCACGGAACATATCCGTAGTGTCCTCCGTGGTCTCTCTGATTCCCGCAAAAACGGAAAAAGAAGACGACTAGGGTAGGTTACACCGCGGTTTCTTCTAGTTTGTTTTTATGACACGTTGGCGTTCATTTTCTAATTCCTACGTTCGTCCGTGTTTATGTACGGTTTTTATCATCTCAGTTCACCAGGTATTTTGATATTTTAGTGCGTTTCACCGAGAATTTCACCCCATTCCGTTTGAAGATGGGGGACGACAAATCTAAAGGGACGTTGAGTGCTATTCCTCTACTCAAAACCAAAGCTGGCCCCAGGGACAAAGATCTGTGGCCTCAGAGGTTGAAGGAAGAATACCTCGCACTGATTGCGGTAAATATAAAATAATTATGTCCTTTATCCTGTGAGATAAAGGAAATCTGTTCTGTTTTATTGATGGTAATACAATGACTGATGATTATAATTATATTCTTCGACTTGCCGTCGTTGGATTCGACTGTTGACTGAACAGCTGGGGCTTCGGTCAAGTTTTGAGTACCTAAATCGCTTTCAGCATTGTGGCTTCGTTCCAACCGTTTTCAAGTGCTTATTCAACATCACTCTAAAACGCTGCAAATTATTACACAAAGGTTTATTATTTACCTGTATAGGTGCCCCTTCTGTGTAGATCACTGTTTTCTGTGGTCAGTACCCTCGAGTTCTTCCCCCCAGGAAAGCCCTAAATCGAGTACTGGAGCCGGCCCAGGAATTACAGTTTCATAAAAATGCGCGGGATTCAATAATTCGATCATTAATAAATTGTTTGTTGTTATTCAAGAAGCATAACGTTTGTTCAAGTTGCAAAATTACCTACCTGTCAATAAAATCTAAAATATCCATCGTTTTTCAAATGAAATAATATCACAGAACAACCAACTTGATTTCCTACAGCCATCCTTGATTATAATCAGGTGCTCCCTAGTGATGATATCCGGGCCGGATTTCTACCGTTTGATTCACGATCATGTTGACGAAGCTTTTTGGTGCACACGAACAGGTGGTCGTACAATGCTCCGGATGGTCTCAAAAATCCTTTAGTTTGAAATAAATTTTTTTTAATTTTAAAAAACCATACCCATCTGTTGAAAGATTTAGAGCGACGGCTGTCTAGAAATTTCAGCCACTACATTTCACCCCTTAGGAGGCTATGGCCAATCCAAAGAGCTGGAATTGTTTCTGTAGGAACCGTTGAAACCCGGAACGTGCCAATTGTGAAGTGACTGCGTTTCCACCCTAAGCCGACGATATGTATTGTGCTACAAAAATATGATCTTTTCTTTCCAGTATGTTGAGCACAACAAGAAATCAGACAACGATTGGTTTCGTTTGGAGTCCAACAAAGAGGGGACGAGGTGGTTCGGAAAATGCTGGTTCGTCCACGACCTGTTGAAATACGAATTTGACATCGAATTTGACGTAAGTTCCTTCGGAAAAGTACCGTTTGAGCCCGCGTTTGGCGTTTTTGAGCTGTTCCGTATTTGCACGTTAAAATGAATGGTAACGTGCAAGGACAAGTTTTGGTCGGTGTAGATGAAGCGGCTAGTCGCCATAGGTACCGATTTATATCGGTAAATCGACGAATTTATAATCAATTCGTAGCCATTTTTGCATATTTTTAGCAATTTTGGGTCCCCAAAATCTCGAATTTGACCTAACTTTTATTATATACCTATAAATTTTTTTTTAGCATTTAAGTAGTATTATTTGCATGTCTTGAATCATCATTCTATACCACTTATGGTGAATTCATATCCGCTTTTGTTAACTTTAGGCCTTATAATGTATTTTTTTAAAGCTATTTTTGACTTTGAAATAATTCAAATTTGACCCACTTGTTGCGAGAAAAAATATTTTTGATTGAAACCTTAGTTAATTGTTTCGAGGCATCAATATCACTTTTGGTAATGAAATGAAAACATCTTAATTGACAAGGCCTACGAGCCTATTCAGTGCATGGGCCTGTGCCCTGTTTACAGACAAACTAACTTTTGGTGAATTTATATAAATTTTAGTTGATCATAGCCGTTTCTACGGATTCTTAGCGAGTTTGAGTACCCGAAAAAAATCAAATTGGTCCCACTTTTTACGAGCTAAGAATTAGTCTTCGTGCGTCTTGGAGTCATCAGTACAACAATTTTTGGTGAATTTATGTCATTTTTTGGTGATTTAGTCATTTACACCCACTTGTTTTGAGAAAAAATATTTTTGAGCATTGAGACCGTCGTTTCATGTCTCGATTCATCAATATAAAGATAGTCACTTCCGGTGAATTCAAGTATAATTATACATTTTTGTTGGTTTTTTTCAAAACAATTTTTCAATGTTTTTCTAGCGATTTTGGATCCCCAAAAACGCGAATTTGGCCCACTGTTGATGAAAGAAAACATTTTTGAGCTCAGTCTTCGTGTGGCTCCAGTCACCATTTTATACAACTTTTGGTGAATTTAAATATAAGTAATTTTCGGTATTTCAGTTTGTATTTGAGAGTTTTTGCAGCACCCTCACGCCGAAACGAAACGGAAAACGACAAGGAGATGGCGGATAGGTCGACCAGTCAGATGCTAACCTATTTCGGTTCAGTTTTCGTTCAGCTTTGGCATCTGCCGGCTGGTGAAGTCACGCTAATGTTATGTTAACCTCTCTTTCATCCATTTTACTCCGTGGTGAATACAAATCTATGTCCACACAAGGCGACAAGTGTGCATTACATAGAAAGATGCGAAGAAGCAGCTGTGAATACGACGCTCGACATTTATTTTCCAAGGAAAACAGAAGAAGGTAGTTAGTTATACAGATGTAAGATTAAATTACGTTTCGTCATCTCAACACGACAAAAGCTGACACCGTGAGATCCCGGTATCTTTCGTCGTCAAGGTTCGTCAAACTTTTCGGTGTCTTAAGTGCGCATGCGCAGCACTGTTTTCTTTTCGATGTGAGGGTGTTGCAAAAACTATCTGTTGAATGCTTCTTAACGAAGGATGATCGAATGTGTAGCCCGTTAACGGCGCAGTTATTTATTCTGAATTTTCCACAGATTCCCGTGACATTCCCGACGACTGCCCCTGAAATCGCCATCCCCGAACTGGACGGGAAGACGGCGAAAATGTACCGTGGAGGGAAAATCTGCCTGTCCGACCACTTCAAGCCGTTGTGGGGCCGCAACGTCCCGAAATTCGGCATATCCCACGCTATGGCCCTCGGTGTAAGTTTTTCATGCTCGGCTATGTACAAAATACTATTTTGAGCACTAAAAATCTATCATAGGCGGTTGCAGCTATAGCCGGAACATCCGTACATGCAATGCTCTTGTTCCAGCTCGGCCCGTGGTTGGCTGTGGAGGTGCCGGATCTAATCGAGAAAGGTATCATCGCCTACAAAGAGAAGGAATCGTCGTGACCTGAACAAACCTCGCAACTCTATTGATATTTTCCACAAATAAATAAATTGTAAGTCGATTATTTTGACCGTGTTATTCGTTATATGTTATACTGGGTGGAACCGGATAAGTGACGAAATTTTTTTCTGTTGATCTGCATAAAAAATGTAGTACAACCCCACCTGAACGAGTGTTCTATCTGTTCGAAAGTCATGATTTTTGGTTTATTATTTCTTTAATTTATTCTTCATTCTCGTTTATTTATTCTTATTATCCCCCCCCCCCCCCTCAAAATTTGGTGGTTTACGTTTCAAGATATGTAGAATCCGAAAATGCAATAAAAAAAATTTTCTGTCCGTACGCCGTACTGGCCACTTTTCTTAGTTACCACGAAACAAAATTGATGAAATTCGGGTTATAGGTTCCGTTCCGGGTCTAGTTGGTCCTCGAAGCTCGACGTTAATGTCAGTCATCTCTAAGGGGTTGAAATTTTCAGAACGCCGTATCTCAAAAACTTTCTATGGAAGGGTATGGTTTTTTTTAACGTTATTAAATTTGAGCTAAACAATTTTTTGAGACCACCCGGAGCACTGTACGTCCAGCCGTTCGTGTGCACCAGAAAGCTTCGTCAACACGATCGTGAATCAAACGGTATAAATCCGGCCCGGATATCATCACTAGGGAGCACCTGATTATAATCACGGATGGCTGTATGAAGTCGAGTTGGTTGTTCTGCGATATTATTTCATATGATAAGTGATGGACTATTGGATATTATTGATGGGTGACTTATTACACAACGGTTTATTATTTGCCTTATGCTTCATGAATAACTACAAAATAATTAATGATCGAATTACTGAATCCCGCACATTTGTAGGAAATTTTAATTCTGGGGCCGGCTCCTGTACTCGATTTAGGACTTTCCTGGAGGGAGAGCTCGCAGAAGGTACTATACAGGTAAATAATAAACCGTTGTGTAATGATTTGCAGCTATTTTTGTATGCATCTACCTTGATTTAGAACAAATGGAGAACAAAATGGCTCTTAATCTTCTGAAATGCAATGCATTAAGATGTGCGTGAAGTGTTAGAAACAGTAAACCAAAATATTTGTGAATGCACGGTGCACCGGTATGCGGTGAACTGCATGATTTTTTTGATGTGCGGAATTTCAAATCAGGTAACTGCCTACAAAATATTAGTAGTACTATAGTAGTTCTGTAAGGTCTTCCAGTACGTTGATGAGGAACCGTGAAATCGCACTTGGCACAGGTTTTTTTAGTTCCGTGGGTTTAAGTGGGTTTAGCTGAGGTCCCAGTTGTGCCGTATTCAGTCGAAAATAATAAACCCATGTAACAAGGACTTGCAGCGTTTTTAGTTGCAGGCGTGCGGAACTGAGCAGACTTTTCAGTAATTAAAAAAAAATTCGCATATTTTTGACTGCCGATTCCGACCAAACCGCTGAATCAAATTTAATGTTTAAGGTCATTCGACGCAGAATGAAATGCTCTTTACCTTTGGTCGTCGTGTAATTTTCTGTCAGGTGCACCGTTTAGGTGTTACAAACCAAAAAACCTTCCTAAAATTTCGAGGTTTTTTTTGGCCACTAAAAGTTGTTCCGAGGTCGCCCCTGTTGCATCATAAAATATTTCTACTGATGATTTTTCAAATATAACCCCGTTAACCCCCCCCCCCCCCTCCGCCCAACCAAATGCTAGATCTGCCACTGATTGAGGCTTAGTATGCTTTTTGCGAAATTGTATCATTTCAGTTACCGCGGTTTGCTACTGTATTTGAACCAGTGATGTTTCTTCATACCTGTGATGTTTCTTTTTGTTGGTTATATTGAAGTTTATAAGTTTATATGTGCACTGCAATCTGTATTTATTTATGTGTAGGTATATGATTTTATAATTTATGATTATAATAAATGCTTTCTTCTTCAATGCCCGATGGAACTAGACAGTGTAAACTACGCCCGATGGAATCCCAACGCTTGGCCACCTGCACAGCCTGGCAGACAGAGTAAACATCCCTTGGTATTCTGTACATTTAACGTAGGTTAAATAATCATGTTCACTAAATTTCTTGCTGTTATTTAATTTTTATAATTGAAAAAATTTGTTTACTCTTGTTTTTTGCCTGAAGAATATTTTATGTTGTACATACAACCTTTGTTGATCCATACTTGTGTACGTACGTAGGTACTTATTATACCACTATCAGAAATCTATTTTATTTCTGCGTCCAACCTTTATAGGTTAGAACTTTAAGGGGCGGCTGGTCTCTGACGCTTCCTTATTGCCGGTCTTGCCGACCTGGCTAAGGTAAGGGGCGGATGTGAGTTTGTCGGCATCTGGCGGCAGATGGGTGAACTCCATGGGCTGCCCCTTCCTGTGCCAAGAAATTTCACAGCAGTATTTCCACCTTTTCCCTGGCAATAGTCATTTGATTTTGGTGCTTCTTGTGACATTCTTCCTGTTTTTATGCTCTTCAGGGCTGCGCACTATGGACGTTCGAAACGTAAATTTCAGTATTGTACCTTCTTCTTTCGAAGGCGTTTCACCTTGTCAGGGGTTGCCCATGATCGCCTGACGCCAGGAACGTCTGTCCCGCACCTGCGAGTCGTCGAGGTTGAGCCTGCGCATGGAGCGGGCCACTCCTCCTCTCCATGTGACCCTAGGGCGCCCCCTCTTACTCCGACCCTTTGGCGACCAGTTGATGCCCGTCTTTGGCCACCTGTCATCTGCCATACGCTCCACGTGGCCATACCCTGACAGGACCCCTCTTTCAATCCGTTCTACCATGGATTCTGGCTCGTCAATAATCTCTCGGATGGTGGCATTCCGAACTTTATCCAGTCTAGATACTCGGCAACTGCGTCGAAGCCCATCCATTTCAACAGCACACAATTGCTGTTTGTTCGTCCGAGTGAGCGACCACCCCTCACTCCCATCGGTCAGTATGCTCTCTACGATCACCCTTAATATCATCTTTTTCGATCGTAGGTGCACCTCCCGGCTCCATAGCACCGAATCCGGCTCCATTCAGGGACCGAATAGCAGCCCGTGCCAAGTTGATGCACTGGCTCATATCTGCCTCACAGCTGCCTGTTGAGTCAAAGACCGATCCCAAGTACTTGAACTGATTGTACGTAAATTTGAAAATTTTTAAAATTTCAATAGTTCATTGCTCAAGAATGGAAAAATTACCATCAAGAATTACCAACAAGAATTATCATCGAAATCGACTGATTATTGCCAAAGAAATTTGGAAAAACCGTTCCTTTTATACAATGTCCTGAACCACATTAAGTTCTCAAGTGCCTTCAGAATGTTGCTAGAATCGGGAATTTTTAAAACATTCTTGTTGCAGTCTAACGAGGGGATTTTCTTTATTTTTTGGAAAAAAATATTCAGAACTCTCGGAAAAGTGGTAGTTTGAAGCCCGTTTTCGAAAATAAGCTGTAGTTTGTAAATGAGGGTGATTAAAGGCAAGATGACGTGTCAGGTCTGTTGGCATTTGATTGGCTGTTGGCCCAAGGAGGCGGAGGTTCTCAATGCTGCCAACAATTCAACATTAGAAATGGCAAACCTTCGTGGCAGCCTTTATGAACCTTCTCTTGGACACGCGTAATTCCAGTGGCCTTTGCTGTGACTTTTCGTGAACCTCCCCTGGATTTGATTGAGGACTTTTTCTCATTCATAAATTTGCTGTTCCACCCATACATCCGTTACAGTCATGTACATCGTTTCACTAAGTCGGATTCGAGTTGAACTACTTGTTGATTTACCTGTTACATTAATTCTGGCGGGGACTCGGGAAATTCAAATTTCACAGTCGTTTTCCGCCTGTACTTTCTGGCATGAACACCTGATTATCTGGTCAGTAAGTGTTAATTTTTGGTTATTGAACGGAATTTGGCCGAAAAATGGGAATCTGTAACCCACGAAAATTGTCCACTGTTTCGGACAGTTTGGTATCAAATTAATCACCTCATAACAACAGGTAGTTTGCCCTCATATCTCTTTTTTAATAGTAAGAATGTACCACTAGCCCCCCGCCCCCCCCCCCCCCATTTCAACCCCCAAGCAAACCCTTCTCAAACGCTTGTAAAGATGGTGTTGGATCATGGTTTCTTGGTTTTCAAGGAGTCAACTAACAAACCGACAGAAAAAAAGCGTTGTGGTAGGGGGTGTCTAGGTTTGTGTTCATGATAGTACATTTATTGTCTAATGAAATCTGGGGGACGCCCCCAGACCCCTGGATTATGCCAGTTAAGATCAAGGATCAAAGCAGGGAAACATGGAACATGTTTTTCGAATAGGTGCATAATAACAGGATAAAATCGTTTCTTTTTTTCTAACGACAACAAATTCACCAGTGGATCAAACGTATGAGCTGTGGTATGTGGTGAGCATTCTGTGCAGAAGATTCTCTCTTTTCGCACGGGCAGAGGTTGAATCTCGCCAGTGGAGAGGGCCTTGTGGCCTTGACCGCTCTCAGGGATATTATTTACGTTTGACAAAATTTTGTGTGGCTACCCTGTGACCAACTCTGCTGCACTGTCACCATTGATCAGTTCATAGTTCAGTTCCACAGATAGATACAAGCGTGGAGGCACAGGTAAGTCGTTTAACAATCCTGCTGTCATCTGATAGTAGGATCTGCAGGACACAACACACACCGTTGTGGCGGAAGCTTCAGAAGCATCCCCTTCGCTCTGAAATGGCCGAGGAGAGAGGTGGCGCACTCTTGAGAAGGGGGAATCCCACCCCTTTCTGGTGGCGCGAGACGTGGGATTGCAGCAGTGGGGGTTTTTTCCATGCGAATGCTAAAAAGGTGAACAGAGTTGGAAAATACGAAAAAAGGTTTCTGCTCTCTCTCCTTGGCGGTAGAGTCGATTTGGGGAAGTTTCGTAAGATTCCCCATAAATTTGCTAACTAGTCTGTAAGGAATGCAGCGTAGTGATCGGAAAGCATCCACGTGTGGTAGGAGAGGGATAGAGAGAGAACGGTTGGGAGGGGAGCCGAGTATTACACGGACACTCTCCAGCCCTGTTTGCCCCCGTAAACAAACATGTTCCATGTTAAAAGCCATTGCGAACTATCACCAACTAGTGATGGGACATCGATGTCAATGTTTTTGAAATATCGATGTTCAACAATGTGACGCTCAGGAATTTTTTGATACTATCGAACATCGATGTTATTCCTGGCAACATCGATGTTTTTCTTACTGGAAGGAGAAAAGATTTGTTTATATGCAGTTAGATTATGATATAAGTACCAACGGGGTTTGATAAGCTCGCGACTCAAGAAAGCGGCCTAATACAAACTCTCACAGGGTCGTGAGAAAACGTGGAGCCAAAGCTCCTCATTGGAACATCATGCCCGACGAACTCTCCCTTTGCCTCAGGTCTCCTGCTCAATCGAGGATTTCATTGAACCCTCTCAAATACTGGTGACGCGGCGCAGTCACACCTAATCTGAGTAAGATATCGAGCGATTCACTATCTAAGCTCATTCTGCACGTCAGTTCCTGCTTAGAGGCAGAGAACATCTTGGGCAGGAGAAGAACAGGCTGTCCAAACTCCTCTTTCTACACAGCCTGGATAAGGAGTATATTTTTTGATTTACTTACTGATTTGAAAGGACTTATTTTTATTTTTTTTAAATCATAAGTTGCTGTGAATTTTGTATTTTTTAAATAAATTTCGGACTTACCTTGTTCCTTGATGTATTCTTGATATTAACCTGCAATAACACGCTTTTCTCCCCCGAGCTGGCAGCACTGATGGAATCGTGATTATTCAGACATCGATGTTGGGCACCAGAAACGTCGATATCAAAAAACATCGATGGCTGAATCAACGACGTTTTACGACATCGAGTCCCATCCGTATTACCAACTTGTCAGATCTTAATTTAACCAACGATCAGCCGAAACGTTAGTACAGTGTTTTGCTCATTGTAAAATCGCCACAAGTCTCCTTCCAACAAAAGTTATTCGGGAGGACTTGTTCAGCTCATACATATTTGAAAAAATAGGTAAATAGTGAACTATAAAATCAAAGAGGCACTGTAAAACAAACGACATGATTCAGTAAAATTATGGAACAAAAAGGGAATTGACGTGATGAGATACAGTTACAGACTGAGGTTGCTCCATAGTTGGGCATACACAGTCATTCCATCAGTCCAAATGGTGCGATGTCACTCCAAAATCGTGGTTTTGGAGAAAAATGACATGGAGTGACAGGATCGATTGGATATTCAATCTGTCAGAAATCACAGTTCACACCGTCAATCCAATGGACCATCTCTGGTTAAAATGTATGGCGACGTCACTGATGGAATGAAAGCTCTGTCAGGCCAGCTGATGGAGCGACAGCTGTGTCAGGCCAACTGATCGGAGTGGCAGCTCTGTCAGGCCAACTGATCGGAGTGGCAGCTCTTTCAGGCCATCTGATCGGAGTGGCAGCTCTTTCAGGCCATCTGATCGGAGTGACAGCTCTGCCAGGCCAGCTGATCGGAGGGACAGCTCAGTCAGGCCAGCTGATCGGACAGCTCTGTCAGGCCAGCTGATCGGACAGCTCTGCCAGGCCAACTGATTGGAGTGGCAGCTCTGTCAGGCCAACTGATTGGAGTGACAGCTGTCAGGCCAACTGATTGGTGTGACAGCTCTGTCAGGCCAACTGATTGGAGTGACAGCTCTGTCAGGCCAACTGATTGGAGTGGCAGCTCTGCCAGGCCAACTGAATGGAGTGACAGCTCTGACAGGCCAACTGATTTGAGTGGCAGCTCTGTCAGGCCAGCTGATTAGAGTGGCAGCTCTGACAGGCCAACTGATTGGAGTTACAGCTCTGACAGGGCAACCGATGGAATGACAGCTCTGTCAGGCCAACCGATGGAGTGACAGCTCTGTCAGGCCAACCGATGGAGTGACAGCTCTGTCAGGCCAACTGATGGAGTGACAGCTGTGTCAGGGCAACCGATGGAGTGACAGCTCCATAACACCACATTGTATGGGGTTAGCATTAGAATAGGACCACGTCAATCATGGGAAACGTTTCTCTTCAAAAACAAAAGCTCGGCCATAACAAATAATATATTTACCTATTTATAAAATAGACAAATGCACATTGCACCTTAGCATTGTTTTTTTGTTTAATTACCATTTACAAAAAGAAAAAAATCAAAAAAACAAGTAAGTGAGATCAGGGGGCGCCCCAACATTAGAAAAAAAGCACCTAAAAAGTTTTTTTTAGGGCAAAACAACAAGAAAAAGCTGAAAACAAAAAAAAAGAAACATTTTGGTCACTCAAAATATAACATCTTTCCGAAAAAGAAGAAAAATCTACAAATTAAAAACTAACTTTGTAGAAAAAGTGTAAAGTAGGGCAGGATTTTTATTTATTTTTTTGACACGTTAAATTACAATATGTACACTAATCGCGCAATGAGCAAAAAAAAAGGAAAAAACACGGCGACTCTTTTTTCATTGTTTTATTTTTTTCTGTCACCTAGAAAGTTTGTATGTTATCGATGGTTATGTATGAATGGACAAAAATGTACAAAATATATACAAAAAGAAAACAAAAAAAACCACATTTGTATATTTATATGATCTATTTACAGCTCGTCTCATAAGATCGAAATTTGATAAGAAAAAAAAGTGAAAAGAGCGTTTCTTTTGTTTCAATTTTAAAATTTCAACGCACAGTTCGATTTAACAATATTTATTAACAAATGCAAATAATTCTTTTAAAAAACCAAAAAAAAGGGGTTTATAACCACGCAAAATGAAAAAAAATGCTTTTCCAACAACTTACATTTTGGACACTATATACAAAGTTTTACGTTTATAAGAAAAACACGTCTATAACACTAAACGTTAATTTGTCAAAAGTCTTCTCTTTTCCATTAACTTTTTCAAAACCGAAGGAAGTTTTATTTTACAATTTTTTTCCCAAGAGAATTAAAGCTAATATCTTCAAAAAGTCTCACAATGTGACCTCCGGTTGTAGTACGGGAGTTCGAACCGAACTTCGAATGTTCTTTGGTTTTTGTAGGTCTAAACCCATGAACACGGAAGGTGGCCTTGGCCTTAGCGGCTTCGCAGGGGAGGTGTCTAGCATCCACAGATGTCAATCTATTTCTAGTATCCATGCCCCAAAGCGGAGTCTTCCTCGCGGTTCAGGAGGGGATTTTCACGTGGTTACGGAGAAGCGACGTCTCTACGATTCAGTCGCGTCGTCTTCTTCTTCTTCTTCTTCTTCTTGTTTGGGCGGTGCGTAGAGCGACGGGTCCGAGTTGGCGAGAACGGCCAGGGAGTCCTTGACGGCGTGGTACATGATGTTCTTGATCTGGAGCTTGTCCTCGTGGTTGGTGTGAGTGTCCGACAGCTCTCGGAACTCCTGCGTTAGGTGGAAGCAGTGAGAGACGTTTTCGGGCGACACGAAGTCTTCGGCGACTTTGATGCAGTTGTGCAGGTTCCGCACCTGCAACAATGGAAAAAGTAAACTCATCAGCGGAACAGTCAACAGAACCCGAGGGCAGCTACGCTGCAGCACCCACACCACCAGCGCGCGGCTACTTGACACAGTTGGCCCATACACGACTGCGAATCCAGGTGGTTTAAAATGGACAAATGAGCTCAATGGCTGAACCAGGTTCATACCTGCACAGTTTTGATCTGATATGCACAGGTCGGCCAAGGGCCTTCACAGTTTTGATAAAATCGCGATTGACGTTTTTTCACGTTTTTCCACTGCAGTTGCTCGAAAATGATTTAATTTTGTCCGTAGACGATTTTGCTTTTGGTTTAACATTTTCAATAATGAACCTTTGGAATCGAACATGAAAAACAGAAGATAAGGACGAGTATATTACTATAACCCCCTCATCAAAATTTGATGGTTTCCATTTCAAGGTACCTACGTAGAGTACATGCAAATTAAATTTTTTTTTAAATTGCTGTCCATTGATGCATCGTTTTGGTTTATTATTCTGTGAATAATACAACTATGTAATCGCTCAGCAAACAATTTTTATAACACCCCCTCAAATCTCTGGTCTCCCAATCCCATCTGTTTTTCCTCATCCATTCCACAGGAAGTTCTGAACGAGCATTAAGCGATCCACAAGGCTGGTTCCGGCCCCCTCCCCTGTCACGCAATCAGATACACAGCTAATCTCACGAGATCGCCCATCAGGTGGCTGACACATATCAGGCCTGTTGGACCGATCAGCTCGATATCGACCGAACCAAAAAATGAATCCATACAAAACAAATGCCAAAGTACCTGATGAGGAGCACCGGCAGGGATGAAAACGGCGTCTCCCAGACACTGAACGATCGAGTAGCCTTCGACGCCATATTCTTTGGACAACCGCTCCCTCAGGTTGATGTCCAAATACCAGCTTTGGTCGTGGATCGGGTCGTGGTGGGGTTCCAGTCGCGCGCCCTTCTCCAGCGCAACCTGTCAAAAACGAGAAAACGCTATTATAAATCCAACAATTCGTATATTCAAAAACAATGCTCACCATTTGATAACACATCGTTTTCTGACAGTAGACTTGTATGGGCTTACCTTATTGAGGAGGTCTCGGATTTTGTCGGCATCGCGGGCCATGTAGATGTGCCACAGGGCACCCGGGAGCGCGCCTTTCTCCCTTACCCGACGCCTCGTCAGCATATCACAGTTCGCTTCATCAATGGCTTTGTACACCTCTGTGAACACAAAACATTGAGCTCTGTTAGAATATTTTTCTCGTGGCATACAGGGCGAGTCAATTCGATTGAAAGGGGTCGCTGTTTCCTCGAGTTTGGAATGACAAGAAAATGGTCTTGCATGGTTGAGCGGAAGCCTAATCGATATCCCTTCTTAACTGGTGATATCGCTAGACTAGGAGGGGGACTCTCGAGGGTCCACAATCACTCTCATCACACTCTGTCACAAACATGGTGGACGCTCCCTGAAATGCTGGGTCTCATTAGCCTAAGGATCCGAACTACCAGTACAAGAAACAAATCTTTGTTCCGTATCCCTAACTTCTACGCCACCTCCATAGCGTGCCTGTACCACATTTGCTACGTGCTGCAAATAATTTGCCCTCCTTTACTGATTTTTTCCACTATCCCTTCAACAAATTTAAATCCTCAGTCAATGGGGTCCTTAGAGTGATAATGGGTGTTGGCGTGTACATACATAATTCCCCATTCAGTGTATATATTAACCTAGTTGGTGAGATTGTGTTCATTTTATAGCGTTTTGCTCCATATCATTTTGCTCTTTTATTATGTACGCCTACTCTTTAGAGATGAAAGGACTGATGACTTATAATTGTAATGTTATATAATATATAACGCCTGGGAATAAATAAATTAGGTACATTCAATACTCTGACCCAGCCAAAGATAATGCAGTTAGGGTGCTGCATATCAGCTATACCAAGTTCTAAATGTCGTACAAGGGGCGCTAAGTGTTCCAGGTCGGCCTCAAGACAACTATAACGAGGACAGGTACTGCCACCCGGCCATATCAACAATGGGGAACACTCACGGTTCTGGAATCGCTGATTTTTATAATTATATTTTTTGTGTTGCTTTTTGATGAGAAAAAATCGCATGCTGGACTATCATATATTTGTTCTGTTTTCAAGATTACACAGAGTGTGGCAAGCATGTGCAACATTTACGGTACACAGGTGACATACCTTTGTTGCAGGATTCTGAGTCAACGTCAGTAGGGATCCCGACGTAGACCATGACGTTGACAGCGTCTGATATGTCGAGGTGGAGGTTGGTCGTGCCAGCACTCGGGTGGACGGCAGAACCATAGGCGATGTACATCTTGGGCCCGAGGTCCGGTCGAACGAAGCACTCGGGGAGACGGGAGGCCAGGTTGAGGCGACCCGAGCGGTGAGTGTACTCCGCCATAGGGAGAGCTTTCATCAGATCGCTAAACCTGATGAACAAACATGGGAATCAGTTACTGTGTCAGTTATTTCATAATTCGTAAGAGCTCTTTCTGATATCTACGAGCTGAACAACGCAGCCCTTGAACAAGTTCCTCCCCCACAAAAAAAAAGAAGCTAAAATCAAGAAGCAGGCATTTGGAAGCAAACAACAATTAAACTCTGAACAAACTTTGAGGCTATGTTTACCTTGAAGGAAGCATCTCCGCAAAGTCCTCCCCTGGTGGCCAGTCTTTGAGCTTCAGGATCATTGGGTTCCCGGAGTCGTCTTTGAGACGCTTGGAGACCATATCAAAGCCGTCCCAGAACTTCCTCATCGGCTGGTTCGGCACGGTGTCGCCCGTCATGCAGTTGACCAGGTCGTTCTTGGTGTCGCCAAAGTCCCGTGCGAAGGACTCGGGAGTCCACAGGGACGTGTCGAGCCCTTTGGTCACTTCGGAGATCATGACCGGCTGACCCCTTTTCCACTGATCCTGGAACAATTGGGGGGGAAGACGTGTGAATTAAGCAATGGCCGTGATGAAGGTAAATGGATTGAGAGCAAAAACCAGGTTCTATGGTCCATACTGTGGAGTGTGGAAGACTCGTTCTGGGGTTTTCACGCCACTTTTGGGTCAAATGACCATCACACCACTCAAGGTTCCAAGATTTACATACTGTGATCCCCATGTGATGCCTATGGTCCAGGCAAGTGGGTACACCCTTATTCCTGAACTGCAGTCTCACTCCTGGATTTCCCAAGTACAGGCAGAAGTAGGCTATGCTAACGTCCGCATTATTTGGTATTTTCGAACTTCTTCCTTATTCCTGAACTGCATACCAAAAGTTGGCATTATTTGGTATTAGTGACACCATAAGAAGTTCTAAAATACCAAATAATGCGGACGTTACATTCAGCATAGCCTACTTCTGCCTGCCATCATAGCCTACCACTGAACTGCGAATGTTATAGTCAGCATAGCCTGAACTGTGAACTAACTACTGAATTGTGAACTACTGAACTGTGGAAGCACAGCCTACCACTGAACTGTGAACGTTAGTCAGCATAGCCTGACTATACTGAACTGTGAACTAACTACTGAAATAGGAATTGTGAACTACTGAACTGTGAACGTTATACTGTGACCGTTATAGTCAGCATAGCCTACTACTGAACTGCATACCAAAAGTTCACATTATTTGGTATTAGTGACACCATAAGAAGTTCCAAAATACCAAATAATGCGGACGTTATAGTCAGCATAGCCTACCACTGAACTGTGAACGTTATAGTCAGCATAGCCTGACTATACTGAACTGTGAACTAACTACTGAACTATGAATTGTGAACTACTGAGTGAACGTTATGGTCAGCATAGCCTACTACAGAACTGCATACCAAAAGTTCGCATTACTTTGTATTAGTGACACCATAAGAAGTTCTAAAATACCAAATAGTGCGGACGTTATAGTCAGCATAGCCTACTTCTGCCTGTACTTGGGAAATCCAGGTGTCACTTAACAGGTGATTGTTTGTAGGACATAAGGGATGCCATCAACATAACGAAGGTACTAACCTGGAACGCCTGGTAGTTGTTGGTGTTATCTGAATCCAGGAGCCTCAAGAGACGCCCGTCGCACAACCACCCGTGAGGCACGTCCGGGTAGAGCCCGGAACTCTCCGTCATGGTCATAATCCGCACGTGGAGTGCCGGGTCCATGGGCGGCGCCCCGTTGAGGAACCCCGCTCTCCGGTACCGCCTGATGAAATGCTTCAGCTCTTTGGACGTCTCCTCTTTGGTGACCGAGTGCTCGATGACGGTGGATATCACTTGGTCCAGAGTCTCCAGGGAATTCTTCTTGATGGGACCGAGCACTGGGGAGGGCGCCCTGGACCCGTTGCTTTTGCCCGACGGCCGAATGAGGAGTTCCCGCAACGTCGAGTAGTTCGAGTCCTTCTCTTCGTCGGAAGTGTTATCTCCCTCACCTTTGTTCTAATCAATAAAACAACACAAAATTAGACGATAACAACAAAGGTTAGGAATAACCAATAATGCAATTTCCGCCTCTCTTAAGTAGCTCAATATGCTGGTTCTACAGTTATAAAAGCTGGCAGCTGTGTTCTTCAAAATCTCGTCTAAATATGGTCCAGAAGCCCTAGTGAAGCCAGCAGCTCACTAGCACAAGAATAAGAAAATCACTAGTGCAACCAGCTGCTCCAGTAAAGCATCAAACACCAGTTTTACTAGAATCCTACTAATGTCACTATGTAAAGCCTTTAAATCCAGTGCCACCTGAATTTCTAGTGATTCCTGCAGTTCCAGAGCTTACTGCTTCAACACTACCAGAATCTCTTGATGCAACCCATTTCTAGTGACAGCAGTTGAAGCTAGTGACGTTCCGATACTTTCAATAATAATATTAATATCAACAGAAAATCAATGGTATCAGATTTCCACTCAAAAGTTTGAAAGAGTTGGAGAACTATCTAAATGTATTTCTTACTAAAAATGTGCCAGTGTTATTTAATATAAATAAAGCAAAAGTTGTGATATAATCCACAGTTAGGGATAAAAGAGTTATTAGTAGTTACTTAAATTGTAAGGTACTCGCTTCAAAAAGGACTAAGAGAATTTTTGGGGGATATAATCGGTTAACTCTGCATCGAGAGGTGATGTACAGGGTGGATTTATTAATAATAATTGCGTCAGTAAGGTCACTGCCCCAGCACCCAAAAACACCAGGAGTAAATAAAAAAATCCAACCACGTGTTCATTTGGAATTTGAATTTCCCCCTGTACGCTGTACCCAGCTTTTTTTCACAAAGTTTAACAGCGACCCGCTAGACTTCTCTGGCTATGGATATTCAAAATTCTAGTAGAGCATCCATGGTGGTTCCCTAGACCAAGCGTGTTATCGGAATAAAGAGATAATAATCTATGTCCTGCAATCAAAAACTAAAAACTAGGCTCCTGAAACTGGCAGGCCCTGGGACCCGGTGTTCCAGTAGCGGCTGAGAAAAGTGGCCCGTCCGCGCATGCTCAGTCGAGTAAAAATGTAGTTTGCCACGCCCACTTTGGAACCTGTCCCCAGAATATGATTTCCACCCAAAAACTGTTCTTATTCACAATCGATACGAGATCGTATGATCTGATCGTCGTTTGATCTGAATTTGTTGTCTCCTGATCTCGTGAATCACATTAGCTTTCTCTGTTGAGTCTGTTGTCAGTTTTCCATTTTTGCGCCGAATTCTGTGCGTTTCGCATTCGGTCCGGTTCCACTGACGGATTTGGATTTGTGGTACCCACGTGCGCGTTTTGTCTTGTTTGCTGTTTGTGATCTTGTGGACTGATCGGCATCGTAACAAAGGTAAGTACAGTACCCTAGCTTCGCCACTCAATCAGGTGCCAGCTGACGGGTCATTTCGTTGTATTTTAGTTTAATCACTATATTTTTGTACCACATGAATTCTGCGGCTAATTTACTGCCGAAATTTTCGACGTTTTCGTATGACGATATTGTTGATTGAAAGTTTAGGAAGAAATGAGCCATTGCTGAATTTCACTCGACCAGTAAATGAAGGGAAAGATGTTGCTGCCCTGAGTTATTTTGTAGAAAAACCTGTTCGTTTTGTGTTCTGGTTTGGTGTCCCACCGTTTTCAGACCCCACGCATCACTACTGGTTATTATAATAGGTACCCTTTTCCTATATTTAATCTAAATAAATCGGCAGAAACAATTTTATTTTTGGAAAAGATAGTTTGGTAATTTGAAGAACTAAATGAAACTAGGAAAAAACAATAACAAAGAAGGAATTTCTATCATTATACTGATATTTATAATTCATTGCAATAATAAACATATCAGCCTGTCAAGGCGCATATGAGATTCGAAGCCAATTATTGGAACGCCACTAGCTGAAGACCCAAGCCATGAACACCAACCAAGAATATCCTGCTACTTGACACCAAATACACACACCAACCAAAAACCACACAAAGCACGCAGAAAACACTAATTTGCGGCCATTAAATAACCTTGACCTAATTATTTAAAAACTACCTACGTTTAGGGACATTACAATTTATTTATTATATTAAAATCGAACGAAAAATTATGAACGTTTCAATCTAACTCAATCAGCTAATGTCTCAAAAACTGATTTTTTTTACAATTTCAATAGATTTTCAAGTCATGAAATGTGATCAGCATTATTTGATGCCCAATGCCGATGAGCTGATCCAGGTATAACCTAGTTATCCTTTATTTTTTACCATTATTAAATACGACCTCTATGAATGCACCAAATCACTGCTGACCTAAATACATGCTCATATACCAGCAGGTGTTCCTTTTGATATAACTCTTATTTTTAGACCATTCCCGAGTGACACGTGATACATAAATACGTAGGAACATAATTACACGTTTGTATGAAATTATTACTGTTAAGCTTCTAGGAAAAACCAATTTTTTGTTGCTCTTTTTAAAATATTGAATGAAAATTGTCGATATTGTAACAACGTCCCTCTACCTACGTTGATTGACTATTGTAAAGACCCCTTCCAATACATCACAGGTTACATGCGAGCAGAAATTTGCTAAAATATACTAGAAAGTGCTTACACGCATGTATGAGCAAGAAGAAAAACATGCGAGGTTAGAGGACTGGCAACCAAAATTTTATGTATAATTAATAATTGATGAGTGAATAATTAACATTAATTGGTGCAATTATTAACTAGATGACATGAACGGTGAGTATAGTGTGGCAACAACCCTACCTGAATCGATGAAAAAAAATGCCTATAATAACTTGATTTCTCTACTTTTCAACGCATAAGAGAACCCGTTCTTATTTAACCCCTTAAAAAACGAGATATTTCAAGTTATGTTGGTTTTTTTACCTCGTATTTAACGACCTCTGACAATAGACGAAGAAAGACTTTCACTGACGACAGATTCATAAGGTCTTGGATTTCTTGCTCTTCAGAAACGGAGGTGGACCCGGAACTAAATGGATAACCCTCAACGTCCTGAAGTGAAAGCAACGCGCCCCCGTCGTTATATTAGTTTTTTTTTAAATTAAAACGCTGCAAATTATTACAAAACGGTTCATTATTTACCTGTACAGATATCTGTAGCATGTCCCTTCAGAGCCCCTCCCCAGGGAAACCCTAAACGGAGCACTGCAGCCGGCCAGGGAATTATACGGTTTCATAAAAACCAATTATGTAAAATGGCCAAATTCAGACGTAGTTCTGAAGGTAAATTGTTGATGTGGAGTGAAAAACATTTTTTTGTTCCCGGCTGGGATTCGAACCTGAGACCTTCAGCGTGGGATTCCCGCCTTCGACCCACTGACCTACGGGGGCACATGGTTACGAGTCAAGCGATGCGCGCTTTCAATCCACGTTGATGCCTGCATAAACGCTGCTCTTTAGGACAAATTCAATTTTATGGCAACACGCATAATGCTCCGGATGGTCTAAAAAATTCATGAAAAAAAAAATCGAACTACTTAAGTATTTAAAAATGCGAGAAAACCCACAACTCGAAGTACGATTTTGAGAAATACAAAATAGGGGTCCAATTATCCAACTCATCCCGTATTTTTCACCCCTTAGAATTGAGACAGTAACGCCGAGCTTCGAGCACCAACTAGAGCCCAAATGGAACCCATACACCAAATTTCGTCAATTTTGGTTCATGGGAACTAAGGAAAAAGTCGAGGACGGACGGAAATTTTGATATTCGATATTCTACGTCCCTTGAAACGTTAACCATGAAATTTTGAGGGGGGGTTGATTTTTTTTTTCTTCCCATGGTCGATTCCAAAGATTCATTATTCAAAATAATGAACCAAAAATAAAAAAATCGATAGAAATTGAACAGTTTTTTGTCCAAAAAATGGCGTGAAATTAATGGAATAATGACGAAATCTGGTCACCTGGGGGTCTGGATGTTTGGTCTTTTTGCCAGATAGTTCTATGAGGGGACAAATAACTATGAAAAGGGCGACAGGCCGCTACGACGCCAACAGAGTGAACGGTTCAGAACAGTGTTCCTAATGTCGCTGATAACTTTCTGTGCGATAACTAGGGTGGTTCGAGTGAGTTCGAATTTCTGTGATTTCTAATGAAAATGGCGATGATTAGGCGCAGATGAATTTGAGGTGAAACGAATTAAAAGCAGGATGACGAAAGCAGTGACAAAACAAAACAGGTTTCAGGTACATGGAAGTCCCAAGAAACGGAATGAAGGCGAGAGTTTCCAGTTGAAAAGGAGAACTCTGTGCAGAACGAGTTGGAACGCATCAAAATACTGGTGCATTCCCCAGTCGTTGCTAACGACCAGGGCATATCCATAGCAGGACACAGCTATGCAAACAGAAACTGTTCAGATCGAGATCCCACCATCAACGGTCTGACCGAGAATCCTCTGCTGATTTCAATTCTTAACTTGAAACCAGTTTCGCTAGCTGTAACACCCATCATCAGTCTGACCCATCATTCGGACTAACTGGGACCAAAGCCCATCCCCTTCAACTGTTTCAGCCATTTGGTATTTAAAATTTGCAAACAATCAAAATCTTGAATTTGATATATTATTTTAATACAAAAATAAAGGTGAAACAGCATCACACACTTTCCAGTCAAAATGGAAAAATCTTTTGACTGCCGATTCTGACCAAACCACTAAATCAAACTTTTAATGTTTAGTAGATCATTCGACGCAGAATTTAATTATCTTTAATTCTAGTCCATTTTTTTCGTTTTAAACCTCGTTAATTCGGCCTAACTTGGGACCCAAGGCCATCCGGACAATTGAAAATCCAAGCAATAAGCAAAACAAAATCCTTAATAAGCAGCCCGACCACTTGTCAGGATAAAACTGTTTTGTGGTGAGTCAATCCACGTATACACCCTGTGACACTCCAGTAGGTTTTCTTCAATACAGCAAAAATCATTTTATTACCATACCTAATTTATTGTACAGCCTGCGCAGGTACTGTGCACTGAATCAAATCAAAACGAGAACATTTGACGGACTTACACTCTGGCGTACGTTTCTGCTATCACAGTTAAAAATTAACCTCTAAAGTGAACATTGAATTTAACAGCACCTAGTCAGTGCTCTCATTGGGTAGCCTTGACGGGCTAACACCGAATTTCAAGTCCCGGACCACAAAACCAGCAGCTGTTAATAGCGGCGCCATGGCGTCACTCCCAGTTGCAGAGTTGGCGCCAAAACCTACAGCGAAAAACGGCTCAAGTTTTTGAAAATTTGAAGCTTTAGAAGTAAGTGTGGTTCTCCTCAACAGTCAGAGCGACATACAGAATTTTCGTCTAAACCGTTGCGTAATAATTTGTATATAGGGGTTTTACAACTTCATGGAAGGTATACCACCGAAACTGGACAAGCAAGAGAGAGGATATGCTGGGAGCTTGGGGCGACTGAGAGGATTATGGTGTTGTCCAGGCTTAATCGGATGGTTATTTGGTACCTACCCAAACTAACAGTAAGTAGTCACCATAAACCTTCACCAGTATGTGTGATACACAGGATTAGTATTAGGTAGGACAGGTTACGGGTTAAACGAGGCAATTCATTCCGTTTCTTGGTTCTACTGATGCAAATCCCACTTTTACACCACCGACAAAACTTGTTCATGACATGTGCTTACTTTTCCGTTGAGAGAGTTCCTTCCTTCCCTCTGGCAGTGGCAGACTTGGCCCCACTCCGTTCGAACGTTGTGGACCTTCTGACCGATCTGGCACAGGGAGTCGCCGGCGATGATCTGCGTCAGCATCAGCTTCTCCTGTTCGTGCGGCTGCCGGTTGGTGCAGAGGAGCCATGACAACTCGTCCCTGTCCCGCCCGGCCTCGCCCCAGGCCTTGATGGCCCCGGTTTTCCTTCCCTGTGCGGAGAGGAATCACGAAAGAACGGTTAAGCAACTGATGCAAGGCGACAGTGCGAGGAGACCTACAAATCTATGACCAAATACTGACATGGGCGTTTGTGGCAGGTTGCTGACATCTTCCCGTTTAATCTGTGACACGCTTTCTATAAAGGCTATGATCTCGAAGGATCTAGCAGATTTTCACGGAGTCGGAACAACCCCAGATCACTTCCCACAAGTGGTGAACCAACTGTCACTGTCAGCAAAGGTGACGAATCCCCACTGAGTGTATAGTCCCAGACTGCTCCTCAGCATTTCGGGACGGAAAGGTCCGGAACGTGACATCTGCAGCACTCACCTCCCTTACTCTGCGCATTAACTCGGCCACTGCCTGGAGCAGTAATTTCGGTCCCTGTCACCTCCCCTTTGCTGACAGTCTGTTCTGACAAGAGGATTCTTTGTTGCGGATTGGTGACATCTTCCCCCAGTTATTCGGTGAGACGCGCTTTCTATAAATGCTATGAACTCGAAGGGTCTACCAGATTTTCACAGAGTCTGAACAACCCTGATCACTTCCCGGAAGTGGTGACCCCACTATCACTGTCAGCAAAGGTGACCAATCCCCACTGAGTGCGTAGTCCCAGACTGTTCCTCAGCATTTCGGTTCGGGAAGAACAAGCCATCTGGAGCACTCACCTTGCCCTTACCCTGTGCATTAACTCGGCCATTGCCTGGAGCAGTAGCTTCGGTCCCTGTCACCTTACCTTTGCTGATATTCTGTTCTGGGAAGGAGGGTGTTTGTGGTGACAGTTCACGTCTTCCCGTTTTATCAGTGTGACTTGTTTTCTATAAATGCTATGATCTAGCAGATTTTGACCGGGTCTGAACAACCCCAGATCACTTTCCTCACACTGTCAGCAAAGGTGACCAATCCCCACTGTGTTCGTAGCCCTAGGATCTTCCTCAGCATTTCAGGACGGGAAGGCCCGGAACGCACCCTGTGTACTAACTCAGCCATTGCCTGGAGCAGTAACTTCGGTCCCTGTCACATCACCTTTGCTGATAGTCCGTTCTGGAAAGGAGAGCGTTTGTGGAGGATTGTTGACTTGTTCCCCCGTTTAATCGGTGTGACTCGCTTTCTATAAACCCTATGATCTCGAACGATCTAGCAGATTTTCACGGGGTCTGAACAACCCCAAATCACTCGACCACCACTTCCCAGACAGACACTCGAGGATTCATTCCATTTAAAAAATTATACTACAGAACAGAGCCATCCTCACCTTGTAGCAGTCTATGCAAACGACGAACCCGCATTTACCACAGGCCCAGTGGAAGTTAAAAAGGGTGGTTTCGCAAACGTCACACATCTCCCGGACTCCTTGCACAACTCGTTTCCAGGCAATGGTTTTATCTGTAATCAGAAAACGAACAAATTAGAAAACATGCGCCAAAGACTTCAGGTTTTTACAGTCACCATTTTGGTATGAAACAAACAGACGACATTTTTCACCAAGAATTTACCTTCAGACATATGTTCGGTTATGGCTTCTTTTTCTTGAAGGAGGAGATCGCAGAATTGATCACCGACTTGAGCTAGTAGGAACTTCGACATTTCTACATCTAAACCAAGCGCTCCGTCACTAGGGGGCATCCACAACTTCAAATCGTCCTGTGAAGAAAAAAAAAATCAAGGTGAAACACTACACTCTTAACTGGGATGAGTATGGGAAACACAAGGGAATAGCAGTCGTACATGGAGCTAACAAGGTTTTCTCATTTAGGTGTTTGCTATATTTTAAGGAGATGTCCTGGCAATATTGCGAGTTGGTGGATCACCCAAATAAGTACTGTTCCTACTGGACTATTACTGAACAACTACTGGACTATTTCGAACTACTTACTTTTTTTTAACGATACTAAGTATACTAGAGCTATGGTAGCTGCCAGTTTCTGAATTGTTATATTTACGTAATTTTTCGAAGTTATTCTCTGGATTACAATAACAATAACAATAGGTTCTGTTTGTTACTGACGATGGTTTTATCACCGAAGCCGGTATAACAGTCCATTTTTCGCGTTTTTTCGTGTATTAGTGGAAATAGACAACGTTTCAATAACTCCGCTTTTCTTTCTTTGAAATGGGTTTCCACGATTTTTTCTCGAGTTATTTGGTTCGTATTATTCTCTGTTTCTTGAACACAATGCATTCAAAAACTGAATTCAACCCCAAATTTGGATTCTACACGGAAAAACACGTGGGGATACCATTTTCTGGTGTCGTAAGTCAATAAATAATACGACTTTTTTCCATGTTTCCCGTACAATCAAAGCACTGTGCGTCGACAGCCTCCCAATGTATCAGCTGCCTCTGGTAACAGCTACTAAAAAGAACTGGTAGAAATCGACGTAACGATTTTTCAATGGAACCCTTCACGGGAACTTACGTGCATGGCGTCCCTGTGAGGGTCCGAGAAGCCGGCGATGGCCAGCTGCCCGTTCTTGGTGTAGCGAAGACGTCGGAAGGCGAAAAACCGGCAAAATATGTTGGGCATGTTCCGGTTCCGCTGGTTAGGCGTCCACCTGCATTCCCGACATTTCGCCAGTTTGGGAGCGACTTCGAAGCAAGGGCCATCCTGGAGGGACAAAGAAAGAACTTGAAAAAATCCTCCGGGAGCACTGAGGGTTTTTTGAGCTCCCCAACTCCAAATCACAACACAAAATCCAAATTTGGAATTTACCTACCTGAGGAAAACTTTCCCCGGTCTTCTTCAGCTGCCCGATGCTGGGCTTCTGGATGGCATCTTTCGACGGCGTCGTTCCCTCATCGTCCTTCCCCTTTTTCCGCGACTCCTCCTCATTTCCGTTTTTTGAAGGCGTAGATTTTGGTTTTCTCCCTCTCTTCTTCCCACCTTCTTTACTTTTCTCTTCTTTCTTTTTACTTTCCGTGCTATTCGTATCGGACTCCTTGTCACTGCCCGACTCCTTTTCACTGTCCGTGCTGGACACGCTGGGCTTCTTCCTTTTCGCTTCTTCAGGCACGCTTTTCCTACCGCCTTTCTTCCGCTTGACTTTGGGCGGAACCCTTTTCTGAGGAGTGGATTTCCTCTCGGGGTCTGAACTCGACGAGTCGTCACCGTCGCCTTTGACGGGCACGTGGCCGTTCAGCTCCTTTGCGCCTTTTCGAGGGCCCTTGGGCTTTTTTATGGAGTTCACAGCCATCGACCCGATACTGTGCAAAGAATTCACAACAGGCGATTTACTTTTTTCGATAGGCGGGCTAGGAGTATTAGGGTTAACAGGCATAGGTAACGTCACGCAAGTTCCACTACCTTTGATATCACTAGAATTTATATCTGTCGTGTCTTCTCCTGAATGCCTCTGGAGCCAGGCTTTTTTCAACTTGTGAACAGGATAAGCTGGCGGTCTGGGAGGCCCGGGAGAATTTGATTTTTCTGGGTCAACCGGCGCTGGAGGCGTTGCCGACGTCACAGGCGCTGCCGCCGCAGGTGGTGGTGGTTGGAGTTTACTATTAGGGGTCTCAGGTCTGCTGTCACTCTGTTGCGCAGAGGTGTTCAGCACAGTCGTAATAGTAGTGGCAGCTGTGGCCAATAGAGGGCTAGCTTCGCTGACTCTCGCTAGAGCTATTTCTTCTTCCACCTTGATTTTCTTGACTTCAATTTCAGACTCAATATTCTCCTCTGCTTTCCTCTTCGGCGAAACGGGAGGTTCGACAGGTTCTAACTTGATACCTACTCCCAGGTCCAAGGGTTGACACTGTACAGGAGACGAAGGTTGTTTCACGGCAAGGCCAGGGCTAGAATTGGAGTAACGGTTAGGCGTTGCAGACGCGTGAGCTGGAGGTGGAAGGCCTCCCTGACTTCCTTGAAGACCAGGATGCTCCTGAGGAGGTGGTAAGTTGTGCTGAGACAGCTGCTGGTATGGCGACGGAGTCAGAGGTTTAGGAACAACTCCAGGATCGTTTCTGCTTAGAGGTCGAGGTTTAGGGTAAACTTGGGGCGAGGGAGAACTAACTTTGGGCTTGGGAGGTGTGGTAGGAGGCGCAGCGTAGTGCACCGGTTGAGGATAAGGATAGGAGCTAACAGTCGCAGGCTTAGATGTATAAGGTAAATTTGGTGGGCTTGAATGCATCGGGTGAGGCGATGGCGGGTGATGGGGAGACTGCCGGTGCTGAGGGTGTAAACTCTGAGACGGCGAGTGCCTATGGTGCGGCGGGGGGTGGGGAGATTGCCTCTGGTGAGGCGACTGCCTCTGTTGAGGATGAGGCGTCAGGTGTTGCGCTCTATGCTGCATATGCACTTTCGATATGCTAGCGAGGTTTTGAGCTTCAAATGGGCTTGTCGAATGGGACAACACATGAGGGGATTGAGACGGACTTCTATACTCAAAAGGCGATTTAGCTGCTGGTGGCAGGTATTCAGACCTCAATTTCGGACTTTGCGAATGTACCATCTTATCCAGCCCGGGGGATTTGTCATTCTTAACAATAACAGAATTCTTGAGATCACTCATGAGTGGCTGGGGGTTCGGTATAAGTTCTGCTCTATCAGTCTTTACCACAACGAGTTGATCATGACCTTTAAGCTCTTTGCTTTTATCATGGTGAAGGAAATTAAGAGGAGTCGGCTGGTACCTAGGGTAACCGAAAACTCCAAAATTGGGTTCCGCTTTTGGCAAAGAGGTATGCGCTTGAGGCTTTTCAGGCATCATTTTGCTCTTGCTATGTGCAGGAGGAGGGTACTCGACTCGACTCGCTAACGACACTCTTGGCGCAGCAGCCGCCGCAGCAGCTGCGGCAGCCGCGGCCGCTTGGTGGTGCTGCTGCTGCTGCTGCTGATAGTAAGCTCGTTCTCTCTCTCTAGCGGCATCATGTCTCATCCTCTCCGCCTGGACTAGCATTCTAGTGTGGTCGTGCACCGCCTGAGCCTGAGCTTGGGCCTGTGCTTGCTGCTGTTGAGCCTGTTGCTGAGCCTGATGGTGTTGCTGGACCGCTGCTTGTCTCTTCTCCTCTTCCGACCTTCCAGCCGGACCAGGAAGACTATTTATCCAGCCCATGCCGATGTTCCTCTGCAACAAAACGTGAAAAAAAATCGTTAGTTGAAAAAAAAGCAACTATGTAACTACATATTTGTTAATAGATGTCTTAAGAATATGGAGGACTTTATCACCATGTTTGTGGTCTAATTAGAAAGCCTAGGTACCTACGTGTTGTTGCAATATCAAGTTGTGTGATCCAGATATCTTTGTTTGGAACAGAAAGATGTGAATCGCTTAGACACAAACATAACCGATGGATTGTTTACAAAATAGACAGAACGGAACAAAACATTTCAACTCAGCACGAAAAAGATATTTTTTTTCTTCTTTGTTCTTCAAACAAACCAACTTGGTCTGTCCCTCGGGAGAATTGGCTCGCCAATCAACGTTGAATCGGGCAACGTGCCAACTGTTTGTCGGGGTTTCCCAGATAGAGATGGAAGGCAGTCATTAAGAAAGGGGAACAACACTGATGATAACAGTGTTAATATTCATCACACGATTTCTCAAGCTCAGCCTGTTAGACGACAGTCGAAAAACACGTTAATTTTAACGTCGCCAATTTTCGAACAAGCTGTTGAGTTTCGAATAAACGTGGAATGTAGTTAAGGTATTTTTGTTATCGCGTTGGATGGATCCTCGAACCCAAGAATACCCTCGAGTTTTGGATGCTCTCGACTGCACCGACAGAAGGAATTCCTAACCATTTCTAGTGGCAGGCGAATAAGCAATAACTGGTGGAAACGTTTGGTATGGGACGGAATATTCAAGGATGGTGAATAGTTGGCTTTAACGAGACAGCAGGAAAGCTATCCATCAATAACGGGGTTACGTAACGGAGTCTGAGACGCCCGTTCAGGTGAAATAACGAAAAGGCGAGAAAGAGCGATGGAAATCTACATTTTTTCCGTGATCGCGATAATTCGTCACGGATCGAAGTCATGTTCGGCGAACACAATGAGGACGGATTGTGATGAAGATAAGCCAATAGCTTTGTTGTCCGAATTGAGTTGTGGCGGGCATGATAAAAGACGCTGAAACGGATTGGAAATCATCCGATCATCCGGATGATCGGATGATTTACAACCCACGCCAAACCGAAAAATTTGGATTATACCGAAGGCACCAACCTCGTTAGGTTGGTACAGCAATTATTATTACTTTGTTAGGTTGGTACAGCAGTTATTATTACAGCTATTATTATTAACAACTTTGTTAGGTTCGTAGGGACTCTATTTAAAAAACGTCTGCTAATTCGAGTAGGCCGTATAAGCTTAGCCAACTTATAGAATAGTTGGGTAGGTTCATTTTGATATGACTGGACCACCTGCGATCCAATCCGCGTGGACCCTCGAAATTTCAGATCTCTACAACAATTTTCGCTCAGAAGCGCTACAAGCAAATGGTCAACATATCATGTTCGCGCATGAGCAGACGGAAATTACAGTACGATTCCACTGAAATTCATATGGGACGATCAAAGTATTATTCCTGACGGACCCTCCAAGTTTGAACTCATTTCAAGGATGCTCAAGGTAGTTATAGGCGTTTCAAGTATTTCACATGTGCGCATGCGCAGAAGAAACAATTTCCATGATTTTGAATGCGCAGACCAAACAATTTTCCATGATTTCAGCTCTCCACTACTATTTTTCGCGCAGTTAGAAGCGCTACAAGGAAACAGCCAATACTTCATGTAAGCGCATGCGCACACCAAAGTTTGCTTTTCGCCTAATGGCGTAAACCATTGAGGCAACCTTTTTCTTCATGTAAGACATAAGTAAAAACGATTTTCAATGCATATTATTGTTGCTCTGAATCAGTTTCTTGTGCAGGTAGAATAAGCTGCATGGTTTCCATTGTGGTCTATTGTTTACAATCAAGCAGGGAATAGAAAAATATGCAAAGATGGCTCATTGAAACTTTTCAAGATGCCCCAGTCAGATGTTTCATTAGGTATTTCTCCATTTTGCGTTTCATTATTTCTCGGATGGTGCGAAACCGAGTGAGAAAACCTGGAAGAGGCCTTTTTTTTCGCTGAGGATATGAAGGAAGCTGTTCCTTTGATCAAAACTGGTGCCTACGTCTATTAGGAGAGCTGACATTATTATAATCGGGTGGTTCTCAAAAAAAGCGCAAATTTTGCATCATGGAATAGGGCAAACCAAAAGGTTCAAGGAAAAATCGGAAAAAAATCAGGCGTGATCTGATATACTGAGGGAAGAGTTTGTAATGCATAATGGAGATCAAACGCAATTTTTAACCATGAAATTTTAAATTGAAATTTTCTTTGCCCCATGGTAATCACGACACAGCCACGGTAATCAAAATCCCCTCTATGAAATAAAACCAAGAATGATTTTTTCCAATTAGGAAAACCTTATTATAAGTACATGAATTACAGTTTAAGTTGATGAAAGACTGAAGTGAAAAGTCAAAAATGATGTTTAAAAAACAGTTTCTTGATTACCATGGCTCAAACGAAAACTAGAGTTGATTACCATGGAAGAAACAGAGTCAGTTAGTTGCCATGGTAATCAACTCAATAAGGACATGGTAATCAAAATTCACATTTGGGGGTTCTCCTGTGCAGCTACAGTTTATCATTATTAAAAACTAAAACATGGTTTTAAACAAGAAAATGGAGGGCCAAAACGAGGTGGGGTCACAAAAGAATAATGAAGGCACGTGGATGGGGAAACATAGGACCATGGTAATCAACACAATAAACATACACACCTGGTCAACAACAGTTACCAGCAAATGGCGGCCGCGGACTGAGGAGCAGGCATCTAGAAATGGTTGAGTTTCAGGCAGCAGTGTTGCTCAACAAGATGAGACAGTTTGCCACTAAATATCCCAACACGTCGTGCGTGGGGAAAATTTTCACAATGCATCCACGGCAATCAAATAAATCCCAGGGACAAAAGTTTTGAGCTGCTGGCAGACTTGCAAAATTTATTTAACGTTTCAAAAACGGTTCCAGCATTGCATAAACTTACCTGCTTATGGAAGAAAAGAGTAAGTATTTCACTGAAGTAATTTTTTTTAGCTATTCCGACAGATCAGATAGTTGAAAATGAGTTTGGGACAGCCACGGTAATCAAAATGTCAATACAAAGGTACCTAAAACTGACCCAAATTATGCACTGAGCAAGGTTTTTTTTGTATACTATTGCAAAAGAGAATGAGCATAAACATAATTAAAAAACTAGAATTCCGAAATTCAACTGTATGATGAATGGTGGGTGTGGGACACAACTTTTGCGCTTTTTTTGAGAACCACCCAATCATGTCACAGTTTACTGACGGGCAAAAGACATGAACAGCGAAGGGAGTGCTGTGGCCTACACCCTATGATCCTAAAACCTTTGATACGAGTAGATATGTCTGAATCATTTTCGATTGATAGATATCTTAAAACCTTTGATAGATAAGTCTGAATCATGAATAAGAATTGCTCTTGAAGGCATATGTGAAATAGCTTTCTGAAAAAAATGCAGCTGATTTTACTCATCCAACACCTTTTGTGGAATACAATGGAATACAATTCCGACAGCAATAAATTTTGTGTGTGATGACTGTGTGGTAAACAACTATCTGGAGACTAATGCAATATACTCCCGACGTGTTATAAAGTATTTATATACATTTTACGCTACAATATTTTATATTGAAGTCGGGAAAAATAAAAATAAAAATAAAAACTGTTTCATTGTGCCCCTCGTTCCCCTACAAATAACACATATACACGATGAATCAAAATCTGTAAGTGCGATGAGTTCGCATTAGGTTTTCAAGGTGAGTTGTGAAGGGGGAAAAAAACCTAGTAAAAAACGCGATTTTTATTTTGTTTTAGCTCTCACGTAAAATGTTTTGGGACTCACGACTCTCTGGCTCTGGGGCTACTGATACCAAGTACGAATACGCTGACCTAATTCCACGACTCCTGATGAGATCCTAATCATTTCTTATTCAACACTCCGGCGCGTACTGATCGTTTACAAGTTACAAAAAATCCACGTATTTCCAGCAATGGGACGACATGAGCGGTCCAACGCTCGTGGTGATTCACAAAGCATAGAACCGGTTCCCTAGTTGAAGGGAACCGATTTCAAACAAATAACCGACAAGTAGTACCAAAGGTGCTTTTTTTCCCCTCCTCCTCCTCCTCACAGCGCGTAATAATACGGAGGGGCCAACAACAGCGTGGAATCGGGTCGAAGAAAAAAAAAAAAAAGAAAAAAAAAAACCTCCGGAGTTACTGTGAAATGTGAGACGGGGAGTCGATCCGTGACCCTCTCCGTCCATCGCTCCCCTTTTAGAACACCACTCTTCAGTTCGCTGTTATTACAAGCTGCGTTGAGGACGAGAGACAGGGAGAAGAAAAAGGAAAGGAAAAAAAAACAAGGGCTGAGGAAGGGCAGTAGTAGGCGTGCGGATGGATGGGAAGGGAAAGGAGGTGTGGTTAGGGAGCGGTTCTATTTTTTGTTGTCTGCCCCCCCTCACCCCCATATCATCACCCAAGGAACGACCGTCTCAGAGTTGTATCACATCCAGCATCCCCCATGGTGTGGACCGCATGGCAACATTACCCATTCCCCCTTTCCTTTCTAAAACGAGGAACCTTTTTCTTGCAGCCCCCCCCCCCCCCCCCGCCAAAACCCCTAGAAAGGACTCATTAAGGGGGAGCCTTCCTATTGAGAGGTGGACAAAAAAAGAGGGAAGACTCCTTCGGGGTCGCAGCAGGTGGTTGGAAGAACAACGAACTTATTCAGATCCAGGGACTGACCTCTGCGTGCTCTTCACAGAACGCCAGCAGGCTGCGCATGCGCAGTGCACACCAAAGGTTCGTTCGCAGTACAAAATCGCAACTCTGTTCCGAACTCGAGGAGTTGCAGAAAATGGCCGCCTCGAGTTCTGAATGGGAGTTCCGAATTCCGCAACACTGCGAACGCACAGTGAATCTGGAACTGTCAACCTTACTAGAGGATAACCTGCGTCTATTCGTGGATGACATAGTCAAACAATCTGGCAGGGTGAAGCTCTGACTTCCCTCCTTCTCAGCAGAGCGCTCTTGTGTAATAACTGTCTTCCAGTTCGAGAAAAAAACGCTGCAAATCCCTGCACAACGGTTTATTATTTTGTACAGAATACCCTTCTGTTACACATCACAGCTCTATGTATAGATAACCCGTATATATAATATAATATGTACTACTCTATATTTATTATGTGAATCGCAATAGTAGTAGCGGTTAGCACCTAAGCCCGTACTCGTTACTAGGTACCTATCTAAATCACGAGTTAAATGTTACTAAAATAACACAGCCGATGACAAACAGTAACTAAAACGGCAAAAAGAAACGCAAATAATAAGTTCTAAAGGAAAATTGTTGATGTGGAGTGAAATAGATGCCCCTTCTGCGTAGATCACTGTTTTCTGTGGTCAATACCAATGATGAACCGTTGTGTAATAACTTGCCCACCAATAATACTTCACGGTTGTTCAAGTTGCAAAAGTATCGATCAACAAAATCCAGCCCCTTCTTGGGAGATGAACCGTTGTGTAATAATTTAACGTTGCGTAATAATTTACCGTTATGTAATAATTTAGCATAGTGTAATAATTTACCCATCAAATATACTTCAACGTTTGTTCAAGTTTCACAAGTACCTACCAACAAACTCCAATAGTCCATCACTTATCAAATGCAATAATATCGCAGAACAACCAACTCGACTTCTGATTATAATCAGGTGCTTCCTAGTGATGATATCCCGGCCTGATTTATACCGTTTGATTCACGATCGTGTTGACGAAGCTTTTTGGTGCACACGAACGGCTGGACGTACAATGCTCCGGGTGGTCTCAAAAATTGTTTAGCTCAAGACAAATTTAATAAAGTAAAAAAAAACCATACCCTTCTATCGAAAGTTTTCGAGATACGGCGTTCTGAAAATTTCAGCCCCTATTTTGAACCCCTTAGAGATGACTGACAGTAACGACGAGCTTCGAGGACCAACTAGACCCCGAACGGAACCTATAACCCGAATTTCATCAATTTCGTTTCATGGTAACTAAGAAAAGTGGCCAGTACGGCGTACGGCGGACAGACAGGAATATTTTTTATTGCATTTTCGGATTCTACATACCTTGAAACGTAAACCATCAAATTTTGAGGGGGGGGGGGGGGGGGGGGGGTTAGAATTTTTTTATTTTTTTTTCATGATCGATTCCAATGGTTCACTATTGAAAATAATATACCAAAAATTTTAAAAAACTACCCGAAAGAAGTGTAATGATATTTTTGTGATGTAGATTAGTTCAATCTCTTTAACCTCAAGTACAAACCTAGTTTTTTTATTGGTGAAGTATACAGGTATGGGAATATGCCGAATTTCTCTCTTCATGGGCTCAGAAAGGGTTTGAGTTTCGGGGGCGGATAGGACTTGGGCTTGGGTTCTAGAAAGGGCATGTACGAAATAAGACTCCAGTCCGACAATTAGGGCGCGGTGGAGGGAAAAAATACCGTAACTGGCCACTAAGCGATGAGCATAAGAAGAAGAAAGAAGCATAAGAAGAAGACGTCAACTCGACATTTATTGCAATAAAAATAATCGAAAATATTACAATAAACTCGAATAACATAGTACGGAGCTTTAGCTGTGGTAGAATCTTGAATGAAGGTGGTACAAAACCAAATCACAACACACAACCACTGAACGAGTTGATAGGTAGGAACGAAATTTTCCGTTTTATTTGACCTGACTTGTCTTGTTGTATTTTCCTGTTCATCTTCGTACCATTTCCAAATAATCATGAAAATTAACAGTTTGGAACTGGCTGTGCCACCAAAGTCGGATCTCCTGACTTGGATTCTCCAGGGACTCATCACTTTGCAACAAGATAATAAATTAATACCTATTTAGTTTTGAAAAAATGCACCTCCCCCAATGTTGCTATGAGTAGTTTTACTACCTAATATGGTTCATAATTACCTGTATGTTTACCTAATGATGATTACCCTCGACTTTGTAGTTATTTAAAGAAATATTACTTACAATAAATCAAAATAACAAAGTCGCACGTACCTTTAGTAGTGTGTACAATCTGAGAATGAAGGTAGAATCCAGTTCGTAGCACAAACCGCATACACAACCACTGATCAACGCGAGCCAAACAGTGCACACACGTTATTCATCGGATTGCCCATAATTATCACTACGCGGTCAATCGGCGGATCATTCCGAGGCGATTCGAGAAAAAAACACAAAAACACAATAATCTAGTCCAGGAATTATTGTTTAAAGATCAATTTTGACGAAAAACTACCACAAACCTACCATCCGTCGCGGGTGATCGAGGGACTGACTAATAGAAAGGGGCGGCAAGGTGGGGAAGGTGGTGGGGAGGGGAAAGTAAGCACTTAGGTACTTGTAACTTTAATTATTTTTCCCTTCATTTTACCCGACTTATTGTCTTTACCTGTTTTTACCCTTTTCCAAAAAAATCCACGAAATGATTGAAGTTACCAATCTACGTGGCACTGGGTCTGCCCGCCAGAGCTTAAACTCTCCAGATTTAGGTTAATACTTGGAATTTTCCATCTATTCTATTGGAATTGGTCATTAATGCGATCTTGAATTTCCATAAACCACCAATAGTTGAATAGTTGGTGTTTTAATCGTTCCAAGTAACTAAATCATGTTGTGAACTGATGCCCTCGTGGCACAACCAGTGCCACATAGATTAGTAACTTGTATATTATTTCTTCGATTGTTTGAAGCAGTTAGGAAAAGAAAAACACAATGAAAATTCAGGTAAAAAAATAAATGAATAAATAAATAAAAATCGAGTGAATACCTACCTACCCCACCGCGCCCAGCCACATCACCTTCCCCACCCTGCCTCCCCTCACTACTCGTCAGTCTGGCCCGATCAACCGCGACGGATGGTAGGTAAGTGGTAGTTTTTATTCCAAATTCATCATAGAAGAATAATTCCTGGACTAAATTTTACTGTGTTATTGTGAGTTTTCTCCTCGAATCGCCTCGGTATCCGCCGATTTAATCGGGAGAAGTGATATGGGCAATTCGAAAACCAACGTGGGTGCATTGTCGGCCCGCGCCGATGATGATTGTGTTCAGTGCTGCGATTTGGATTACACCACCTTCATTCACCGACCATCCAGTACTAAAGGTACCGTAAAATTTTGCTCTTTAGGTTTATTCTAAGTAATATTTTCTTTATAATTTATAAAGTCGAGGATCCTCTGGTGGCACAGCCCATGCCACGTAGACATACCTACCTACCTTACCTACACATTTCTTTAATTGTGTGGAGCAGTTACGAAACGAAAAATACAATGAGTATTCAGATAAATGAAAGGAGAAAATATTAAGTAAAAACCTACCAAGAAAACAAAAACCTACCTACTTTCTTGTAAGGCCGCTATTGGTTGGTACGGTAGTTTTTCGTCAAAATTGATCTTTAAACAATAATTCCTGGACTAGATTATACATTTTTGTGTGTTTTCTCCTGGAATCGCCTCAGTATTATCCGCCGAATAACCCCGAGAAGTGATATGGGTGATCCGATACCTCAAGTGAGTGCAGGTTGGCCTGTATTATCAGTGATTGTGTTTTTCATTATTAGTGCTGCGATTTGGGTTCTACCACCTTCATTCACGGATCATCCGCTACTAAAGGTAAGTACAACTTTGTTATTTCCCTTGATTGTAATATTTCCTTATAACTATAAACAGGAGAGTAGCAAAATTACGAATTTAGGTATCTACTTGGGAGGTTCTACATATTTGATTGAACTTCGTGATTAGCACGATCTGGAATTTCCAAAAACTACTGATAAGGGACCTACGGTGTTCTCATCGTTCCAAGTACCTGTCTGAATCAAGAGAATCGATCCTCTGGTGGCACAGCCCATGCCACGTAGACATACCTACCTACCTTACCTACACATTTCTTCAATTGTTTTGAGCAGTTATGAACCTAAAAACACAATGAGAATTCAGGCAAATGAAAGGGGAAAATATTAAGTAAATATACCTACAAGGCCCACCCTGCTGATACTTTCCGGTAAGTCCCTCGATCGCCCGCTATTGGTTGGTATGCGGTAGTTTTTCGTCAAAATTCATCTTTAAACAATAATTCCTTGACTAGATTATAAAGTTTTGTGTTTTCTCCCTGATTTGCGTCGGTATTTCCCGCCGAATAACCGCGAGAAGTGATATGGACACTCCGATACCTCACGTGAGTGCAGGTTGGCCCATATTGACCAGTGATTGTGGTTTTGATTATTAGTGCTGCGATCTGGGTTCTACCACCTTCATTCACGGATCATCCGCTACTAAAGGTAAGTACAACTTTGTTATTTCCCTTGATTGTAAGTAATATTTCCTTATATCGATAAACGTGAGTGTAGTAGTAAAGTGACGAATTTAGGTATCTACATGGGAGGTTCTACATATTTGATTGAACTTCGTGGTTAACACGATCTTGAATTTCCAAAAACTACTGATAAGGGACCTATAAGGTGTTCTCATCGTTCCGAGTACCTGTCTGAATCAGGAGAATCGTCGCTCTGGTGGCACAGCCCATGCCACGTAGACATACCTACCTACCTTACCTACACATTTCTTCAACTGTTTTGAGCAGTTATGAACCTAAAAATACAATGAGAATTCAGGCAAATGAAAGGGGAAAATATTAAGTAAATATACCTACAAGGCCCACCCTGCTGATACTTTCCGGTAAGTCCCTCGATCGCCCGCTATTGGTTGGTATGCGGTAGTTTTTCGTCAAAATTCATCTTTAAACAATAATTCCTTGACTAGATTATAAAGTTTTGTGTTTTCTCCCTGATTTGCGTCGGTATTTCCCGCCGAATAACCGCGAGAAGTGATATGGACACTCGATACCTCACGTGAGTGCAGGTTGGCCCATATTGACCAGTGATTGTGGTTTTGATTATTAGTGCTGCGATCTGGGTTCTACCACCTTCATTCACGGATCATCCGCTACTAAAGGTAAGTACAACTTTGTTATTTCCCTTTATTGTAAGTCATATTTCCTTATATCGATAAACGTGAGTGTAGTAGTAAAGTGACGAATTTAGGTATCTACTTGGGAGTTTCTACATATTTGATTGAACTTAGTGGTTAACACGATCTTGAATTTCCAAAAACTACTGATAAGGGACCTATACTGTGTTCTCATCGTTCCGAGTACCTGTCTGAATCAGGAGAATCGTTGCTCTGGTGGCACACCCCATGCCACGTAGACATACCTACCTACCTTACCTACACATTTCTTTAATTGTCTGGATAAGTTACGAAACGAAAAACGCTGCAAAGTCCTTGTCACATGGGTTTATTATTCTACTGGGCATACCTACAGAAATGTTGGCTGTTAATTTATTGTTTATTTCATGTGAAATAATCGAAATAGCTATTTCTGATGGTTTCCACAATTTTTGGCCCCTAAAACACGAATTAGGTAGGTACGCCCCCCCTTTTTTTTCAATTTATCTTTGATCATTGGTAGTGCCATTTAACCTTCATGATCCACGTGTTGATACTAATTCCAGTGTTACTATACAAATTGACGGTGATTTCAGACGATTTCCCAGGTTTTTGACTCATAAAAAATCAATTTTGGGAGCTGAACATTTGGTAGAACCTTCATTTTCTGGAAGAAAAAATGGAAAACGATACCTCAAAAGCTCATGTTACTAACATGTTACTAAAACACAAAAAGTACATATTTTTGTGCACGTTTTCACTCATAACATCCCTGGGTATATTCCGATCGGGCTGAAAAGTTTCGGGACACAACTAGGGCCCAAATGGAGCTTGTGTGCGAAAGAACGACTTTTTTAGACCAAAAATGAAGCTTGTACACGTGATACGGCGGACGGCGTACGGCGGACGGACATTACATTTTTGGAATCTACGCACCTTGAAACGGAAAGAAAAAAGTTTGAGGGGGTGTTATGAAAATTTTTTGCTGACCGAATACATAGGTGTATTATTCACGGAATAATAAACCAAAACCCGAACTCCAGAACTGCGTTCTGAACGTGTTCGGGACTTGCAGGAAAAATTACTGCGAACTCAAAACTAGAACTTCGAACGCCTTTTCTGCGAACGCTATAAACACTAGGGCGCCTGCGCGGAACTTTTTAGAACTGTCTGGAACTCCATTGCGAACGAAGCCCAAGTTCACAGTGTATAAAGCCTGATTGACAAGGCCGTGCAGTGCTGATGGATGGCATGAAGGTACTTGCATCGACTGAACATTAACCTGTACTACTGAACTGACCTGGGGAGTAGTGGCCTTGCTAGTAGATAGCCCTAGGGGCTGTCACCCAGACCCACCTCTTCGACTTCCCACTAGGCTTTAGGTCTGTTCGGACAGACAGTCGTGGACCAGTCCAGGACGGAACTGAGTTCCGAAAAACCCTGCAGTCATTATTCTAGTGGACATACCTACTGAAATGTTGGCTGTTCATTTATTATTTCTTTCATGTGCGCTATAACTGAAATATACATTTTTGTTGGTTTCCATTATGTTTGGCCCCCAAAAATTCGAATTATGCTCCTATTTTTGATCATTGATAGTGCCATTTAACTTTCTTGATTCATCCCTGTTGATACTAGTTCAGTGATACATAGAAATATATGGTGATTTCATACAATTTCCCAGGTTTTTGGGAGCTGAAACTTCGTCAGAACCTTGATTTTCCTTCCACTCTTTGGTCAAAACCGATTTCATATTTGGTCTCCTCGCCCTAAAAAACATGGAAAACGATACCTCACAAGCTCGTGTTACTAAAACACCAAAAAACCCTATATTTTTAACCCCATTTTTCACCCGTAACACCCTTGGGTGTATACCGATCGGGCTGCAGTTTCGGGACACAACTGGGGCCCAAACGGTGCCTGAGTGCGAAAGAACGAATTTTTTAGACAGAAAATAAAGTAGATATATGGATGATACGGCGTACGGACATGGAATTTTTGGAATATACACACCTCGAAAGGTTTTTATTTTACGATGTTTTGGTTCCGATGTTTTGCTACCATCGACGGTTGCTTGTCGATGTTTAAAAACATCGATTTTTTTACCATCCGTAATTATTTACATACGACGAATGCGTACATTTGCATGGGAAACTGAATTCCCCGAGCGGCAGATATGACCACCGGGAGGTCAGGTCACCTGTTATGCAGTTCGGCGATCAAACATTCACAAATGATTAGCGACTTGGCCGCCCAGAATTGACGAAGGTGACCTCATATGACCTCGCGGCCCCACAAACGCACCAACGCTTCTCCCAACCTCTCAGCTCCGAGTCGTTCGATGTAAAACTCGACAAGCTCCGAGTGCTTTCGCTTCAGTTGACAAACCAAATATGACTCACGAGGACTTTTTTCAAACAGGTGCGAGCCAGACCGCGGCCACAAAGCCCCGCGCACGACCTTCAACTTCGACACACTTTCACAGCGCTGTACGTTCGAACGACTGTTGGTTCCATCCTCTCGTATTTTTCCCGTGCAGCGGATCACCAATGAGATCGCGTGCCATCGGGAGTCGGAGCTCCTGACCTCAGCCTGCCCTTCGATGCGCAATCACGTTCCCAAAAAACTCCAATCCCCACCTGCTGCTGCAAAAGCTGCAGCAGCCCTTCAGCCTCTACAAGTACCTGCAGCAGCCCTTCAGCCTCAACAACTACCTGCAGCAGCCCTTCAGCCTCAACAACTACCTGCAGCAGCCCTTCAGCCGCAACAAGTAAATGCAGCAGCCCTTCATTCAGCCTCAACAACTACCTGCAGCAGCCCTTCAGCCTCTACAAGTACCTGCAGCAGCCCTTCAGCCTCTACAAGTACCTGCAGCAGCCCTTCATCCTCAACAAGTACCTATGTGCGTGCGCACGTGTGGAACTTTGAATTCTCAACTCCAAAGGGAATCAATTGAAAATACTTCGAGTCTAGCATCGATGTTAGCAAAACATCGGAACCACATTCCAAAAATGCCATGTCCGTATGTCTTACCACCCATGTCTGCTTTATTTTCGGTCTAAAAAAATTCGTCCTTTCGCACACAGGCCCCATTTGGGCCCCAGTTGTGTCCCGAAACTTTGCAACCTGATCGGAATACACCCAAGGGTGTTATGGGTGAAAAATGGGTGTAAAAAAATAGGGTTTTTTGGTGTTTTAGTAACACGAGCTTGTGGCGTATCTGGATTCGGTGGTCCTGACCTCAGCCTGCCCTTCGAAGCGCAATTACGTTCCTCAAAAACTCAATCCCCATCAACGCCTCGTCGTCTGCTGCAAAACCTGCAGCAGCGCCTCAACAACTACCTCCTTACGTGTGTGTGTGTGTCTACTACAAAAATGCAGCAGCGCCTCAACAACTACCTTCAGCAGCCCCTCAGCCTCAACAAGTACCTACAGTGGAACTTTGAATTCTCAACTCCAAAGGGAAAATTAATTCAAAATACTTCGAGATATCGAAGTTTTGAGTCGATCAATATGTAAGTAAAATTCGAAGATTTAGGTCTAAGTAACATTTTTAGTGGTCGGTAAATATTTACCTAATCAACAGATGTATAAATGCAATGTAGAACACGCATTATCTACATAATGTAATTTGTTTAACGTATTATAAATTTAGTTATGAATATAATTAAATAAATATAAATATAAATGAATTAAATTAATATAACTATAAATAATAATGTAAATATTTGTGCTCAATCAACACAGCCATAATACATGCAATTTTTACATAAATATAATCTAAATCTATAAAGAGATGAAACAATCAGTGATTATTTGTTTGGGCTAGACTGATATTATTTCTGTCGACATAAACAGCCGTTACCCATGCGATGTTTATTTCTTTATTTAAATGTAGGGTTGTAGATTCCACCCTGAGACTGTGATAAGCCGTTACGATGTAGAATAATAAGACAAATAAACACTTCAGTTTACCACAAACTTATAATTAGCACGAAGCTTTTCACTCAAGTTTTGAGCATCCTCAGGTAAGTGTATAACTCACATAAACACAGATGGATCGCATAAAGACATCACAGATTTGTGTTCATGTGATTTACGTACCTGAGGATGCTCAAAGTTCAAAGGTTCGTGCTAAATATAATTTGCGGTCAACTGAAGGTTTATTTGTCTCATTATTCTACATCGGACGAAAAAATCCTTTGGCCACCCAAAGATACTTTTTTTAGACGTATTTTTAGATTTTTTTGAATTACTTTTTAAATTATTTATTTTTTCATTTTTAATTTTTGGTCATTTATTTTTTGTACTTGTATTATTATTATTATTATTATTATTTTTTTAGAAATAGGTTAATATTTTCCTTTTGACATAAGATCGAAGTTTTGGCCTCTGCGGAAGAGAAACGGCTTTTTCTTCGGGTAAACCATTCTAACCTACCATTCATTATTCAGTGAGCAACAAAATGACAATTTCCGCAGTAGGTACCTGCGCAAATTCACAGAGCTGACGACATCTACCTGTCCTTCACACCGCCGGTTTGGCACGCAGCCCGGGCGGTCCTTCCACTCCCCAGGCCCCTTTCAGAGAAAACCTACGCCAAACCCGTCATTATTACGCCAGCGTCCACCAAACGCGCAGTTGAGCGATTTCATCGAAAAATAGGATCCCCACCAGATAACAGAGAACGGTGAAGATTTCCAAGTAGAGAGCTAATTGGGTTCCCGGAAAGATAACGACTCAAGAGAACGAAACGATATTAATATGAGCGAACAACAACTGTACCATTACGGTGAGACGTGAAGCCTATTAAACTCGACCAGAGAAATCTTGAGTCATCATTGCAGCATGAAATCAGATAAATTCCTACGGATGCAACAGTTTGGCACGACTGAGCACAGCGAATTTGACACAATCACAGCTTGGAAGTTTCACCATATTCAAATAATCCAGGGAAATCTTACCGAAATTTTGGACTATTGGACATACGAAGAGAAATGTAGGCTGTACATTTATTGTTTTTCATGTGCAATAATTGAAATTATTCTATTTTTGATGGTTTCCACCAATTTTGGCATTCAAAAACTAGGTTTTAAAAAAAACAAATTATCTTTGATCATTGACAGTGCCATTAAATTGCCTTGATTCATCTGTTGATACTACTTCTAGAATTTTTATAAAAACTTATGGTGATTTCAGACAATTTTCAAGGTTTTTGAGTCATAAAAAATGATTTTCGGGAGCTGAACCTTCGTTTCAACCTCAATTCTTCACTCTTTGGTCAAAATCAACTTCACATTTTGCCGTCTCGCCCTAAAAAACGTAGAAGAAAATGACACCTCGCAAGCTCATGTTCACTGAAACTTAAAGAACGACGATTTTAGAACACAATTAAACCCAAATTTAAAGCTGAAACTTCGTTACAACCTCAATTTTCCACTCTTTGATAAAAACCGACTTCATATTCGGTCTCCTCGTCCTAAAAACATTGAAAACTATAGGCCACAAGCTCACGTAACTAAAACACCAAAAAACCCTATTTTTTACGCCCATTTTTCACCCATAAGACCCTTGATTCGGAACACAACCAGGGCCCAAATGGAGCCTAGTGTGCGAAAGAACGAATTTTTTAAACCCAAAAATAAGTAGATATGGATGGATGATATGGCGGTCCTTGCATTTTTGGAAACTACGCACCTTGAAACGTAAAAGAAAAATTTTTAGGGGGGGTATACAAAAATTTTGCTGAGCGAATAATAGGTGTATTAATTCACAGAATAGTAAACCAAAAAAAGGGGGGGGGGGGGGGTGTATGTGATGAAAAAATTTTCCAACTCGAAATCCCTCCGTAGTGAAATACTTCAAAAACTGGTAAATTTTCGGACTTTTTTCGGTTTTTGGCTTACAAAAACCATCTGATTCAGAAGATTTTACTAACAGCAATTGAAGAGCACTAACTTCTGCGTCGAATGACCTCCTTAAACATTCAATTTGGTTTAGCGGTTTGGTCAGAATGAGAAATTTATTTATAAACGGGAAGTTATTTATAAACGGAAAACAACTGTACCACTATGATGCGACTTTAAGCTCTGTATTTGCAACGTCGTTTACACTCGACCACGGAACTGGAGAGGTTGAGAAATCTGAGCGTCATCATTACAGCACGAAATCAGATAAATTCCTAAGAACACACCAGTTTGGCACGACCGAGCACAGAGAATTTGACACAACACAATCACAGCTTGGAAGTTTTCACAACAGTTCAAAGCAGTTTGAACGCCATTTGCACTTCTTGGGCTGCAGAAAATCGACGAAGGTGTCTGATTTATGGAGCCCTGAGCTCAGCAACTCCTTACCAGTGCTCTTCAACTGCGAATGAACACTTCATTATAACATGAAAATATTTTATATTGAACCTGTTGATATGGCCCATTGATACCAAAATCAAATGGTGTAACATTCAGAATAATTCTTCTACCAGCACGTGTATAAATAAGGACTACCCCTCGCGTTCAGTTTATTTAGTCATTTATTTATTTTTATTTATTTATTTAAAAAAAAATTAGATCCCATCCAAAAAGTGTGACACCAACCGCACTCTCTTACAATAAGTAGTTCTTATTATATGATTTTTAAAAATTTCTTACATCAGTGACGTAATTCCATCCCCGCCCCTTCCACCCATACCCCTTTCATTATTTTTATTTATTTTAAAAAAAGCACGAGGCTCTTGCGGTATTGTTGATTGTTTATTTAAAACAAAAAACAAAAATTAACCAACCCAACAGTCCACAATGCTATAACAGCCTCGTGTGGATTCGTTCACCAACTTTTTATAACTTGACAAATAGGGCCACAAAATCTTTGGCAAAACCGTCGCACAGTAAGTAACATTACAAATGAATACTGGTACTTCATATCATCCCCAAAAAACTGTAATATTTTCAGAGCCATAGGTAGCGCTCATTCACCACAGTAACACGGTTCACAAAACAGAACTCCAGCGTTATGTCTGCAGTCTGTGCATTATTTGATTAAGTTTCTGTGTGTCCGGAATATTTTTAAACACGAGACTGATCGCAGAGTTGGCTCACTTTAGAGCACGCGAAGGTTCTCGATAAGGACTCGTATAAATTGTCACGAAACAGCCACAAGCTTTGGACAAAAACGTCAAAATCCGTACGTCCATACAACTTACAGAGCAAAAGTGAGTTTACCCTTCTGCGATGTTTTGTTTAGGATATTCAGCACATGCGCCATAGTGTTATTGGTTTATTATTGTTTGATAAATAATTATTTAGGTTTATAGTTATTATTAGGTTTACAGTTATTATTTTGAATAATAAACGTTTGGAATCGACCATGGGAGAAAAAAAAGAGGTTTAGCCCCCCCCCCCCCCCCCCCGCCGCAAAGTTTGATGGTTTACATTTCAAGGGACGCAAAATACGAATATCGAATAAAAAAATTCTGTCCGTTCATTGAACCAAAATTCACGGAATTTGGCGTATGGGTCCCGTTTGGGCTCTAGTTGGCCCTCGAAGCTCGGCGCTACTGCCACTCAACTAAGGGTGTGAAAAATAGGGTTTACAATATCTGGAGTCTCCCTATCCCGGAAAATTGAATTTTGATGTGTGGGTTTTCTCGCATTTTTAAAATTTGATTTTTTTTCTGAAAATTTGAGACCACCCGGAACATTCCAAGATGCTGCCATACAATTTGCTATACAATTTGCCGTGAAGAGCGAGGTTCACAAGATCGAAACCGTACCGGGTCTGAATATTTTTTCACTCCACATCAACAAGAACTTTCTTTCTGCCATTCTACTTTTTGACAATTTAGCTACTGTTTGACATCCACAGAATTTATTATTTTATCAACATAGGTTGAGGGATCAATTCCCGGCTGATTGTGAATGTTCATCGTGTAGGTTTTGGATTCAAGGAATACCACCTTATAGCAGCCAGAGTTGTTTATTAAGTCGGCGACGTTTCAATCCCCAAGTAGTGGAATCCTAATCATGCCTATAATGATAATTACTAGGTTAAAATACATGGGGGAGAAGACCTTAAAGACATACACTGATAATGGTAACAAAGTCTTGGGGGGTCTTACCTTATTGCTAGAGTGAAGTATTATCCATTGCACGTTCTTAATTAATATATATTATTTACACTTTACAATACGTATTTACAATTTGCCGAAAAGACATCTTCGGCTGCTATAAGGTGGTATTCCTTGAATCCAAAACCTACACGAAGAATTATTTTAGCAGCCAACCACCAACCACAGTTCCTAGTAACGAGTACAGGGTTAAGTACTAACCTACGGAGGGTCTGCGATGTACATAATATGCACAGGATAGTACAAATATTATACAGAAGGTTTATCTATACAGAGAGCTGTGATCTGTAACAGAAGGGCGTTCAGTACAAAATAATGAACCGTTGTGTAGGGATTTGCAGCGTCTTCTTCATGAGGTTGCACACCTCCCATTGCACAAATATTGCTAGGAATGTTCGTGTTTTCATAACAAACATTTCCCGGCTTCTGTTTGTTCTCTGCAGCAACGCTTCCATGTTTATCCGAAAACGTCAAAAAATGAATCGACTTTTTTCTATTTACGTGGCAAGAATGAAGAAAACCTCGCTGTAAATCCCCCGTTTAGATTCAGGAGCACGTTTTTCTCCGATGCGGACAATCTTCGTATAAACACTGCCTCCGATATCGGGGCCGGGTGACATAACCCGATTAAGCCTTATCGCTGCAAGACGGATCGGTTGACCCAACACGGATGTTACGAACCGGTTGCCAACCATCTACGGACAAGTCAAGGTTGACGAGGGAAGTCAGTTTGCACAGCTCGACGATTCGAACAGATTAAGGCGTTTCGCACAGTCAGACCGCACAGCGAAGGCTTCTCCCTTGCACGGCGGCGTCGTTTTTCGCTTGCACCCGCAACGAATTCGCTGAGAAATCTTCCAACACCCGTCTGAGAAAGCTGGCTGACGACGCTGGAACGACATTCAGCACAACTGGATCAGGATCTGTGAACTGCTAGACCGACAAAATACCAGTTTTTTTTTTTAAATATCGCCCGAGTTACGAGTGTTCTGTTACCGCTTAAGTAACTACGAGTCACTGCTTCGTTACTATCAGCTCAAGGTTTTTGAGCAGATACACACCGACTTATTAAAATTAACACAAATTGGAAAGGTGCGAATGCCGCTCGCTGGGATCATTAACTGGGAGAAATAAACATGCTCATACGCACTGGGTTTCTCCATATCTGTGGTATCTACCTAATTGCCAGAGCCTGGAATTTTGCATATTCACATAATTATGCAGTTTTTACTGGGTATATCTAGTTATTTAGACGTTCTGCAGCGTCTCCAACCAATCTGAGCTGAAGAACTGAATTTTAAATTACCACATTTTTGCAAAAACCGGTTTCTTCACAACCAATCATTAACTGGGAGAAATAAACATGCTCATACGCACTGAGTTTCTCCATATCTGTGGTATCTACCTAATTGCCAGAGCCTGGAATTTTGCATATTCACATAATTATGCAGTTTTTACTGGGTATATCTAGTTATTTAGACGTTCTGCAGCGTCTCCAACCAATCTGAGCTGAAGAACTGAATTTTAAATTACCACATTTTTGCAAAAACCGGTTTCTTCACAACCAATCATTAACTGGGAGAAATAAACATGCTCATACGCACTGAGTTTCTCCATATCTGTGGTATCTACCTAATTGCCAGAGCCTGGAATTTTGCATATTCACATAATTATGCAGTTTTTACTGGGTATATCTAGTTATTTAGACGTTCTGCAGCGTCTCCAACCAATTTGAGCTGAAGAACTGAATTTTAAATTACCACATTTTTGCAAAAATCAGTTTCTTCACAACCATGGCATCTACCTGATTACTAGATCCTGGAATCTTGCATATTTGCATAATATGTAGTTTTTATTGGGTACGTCTAGCTATTTAGAAGTTGTGCAGCGTTTCCAACCAATTTTAGCTAAAACAACTGAATTTTAAATTAGCATAAATAATGTATTTTTGCAAAACCCGGTTTCTTCACATCTGTGGTATATACCTCATTACTAGAGCCTGGAATTTTGCATATATGCGTATATGCAGTTTTTATTGGGTACATACCTATAGCTATTTAGACGTTCTGAAGAGTTTCCAACCGATTTGAGCTAAACAACTGAATTTTAAATTAGCATATTTTTGCGAAAATCAGTTTCTTCACAACTATGGGTATCTTCCTGATTACTAGAGCCTAGAATTTTGCATAATTGCTATGTACTTTTTATTGGGTTTATCTAGATATTTAGACGTTCTGAATCATTTCCAACCAATTTGAGCTAAACAACTGAATTTTAAATTAGCATACTTTTGCGAAAATCTGTTTCTTCACAACTATGGTATCTACTTGATTACTAGAGCACAGAATTTGGCATATTTGCATAATATGTAGTTTTAACTGGGTTTATCTAGCTATTTAGACGTTTTGCAGCGTTTCCAACCTATTTGAGTTGAACAACTGAATTTTAAATTAACATATTTTTGCGAAAACCGGTTTCTTCATATCTGTAGTATCTACCTAATTACTAGAGCCTGGAATTTTGCATATTTGCATACATGTAGTTTTTATTGGGTATCTCTAGCTATTTAGACGTACTGAAGAAGTTACAGTCAATTTGAGCTAAAAAACTGAATTTTAAATTAACATATTTTTGTGAAAACCGGTTTCTTCGCATCGATGGTATCTACCTGATTACCAGAGCCTGAAATTTTGCATATTCACATAATTATGCAGTTTTTATTGGGTATACCTAGCTATTTAGACGTACTGAAGCGTTTCCAACAAATTTTCGCTAAACAGCAGAATTTTAAATTACCATATTTTTGCGAAAACCTGCATTGTTATACATTTTTAAAATCATCGCCGAAAAAGAAAAAGTACCATTCGATACTTCAATAACGAATTAAAACACAGAAACAGCAAAAACGCTTGCATACGAGTCTGCAACGCATTGGGACATTTTCATGTCTTTACCTATTGCTTTTGACATTATTAATATTAAGAGGTAGGTACCTAATTTCAATAAAATAGACGATTCCGGATTAATTATCTTCTACACTCACGATCATTAGTTTGTAAACAAAATATGAGAACAGTTATGCCCATAGCTCCGCTATTCGTATAGTCAATATGTTATGGAGAACATGAAAATGTTCGTTAAATCGAGAGCTTTCCAACGAGTGGTGAACGATTTTTGTGGGTTAAAAAGTGTAGAAAATGAACAAACCTAACAACGGGGTCGTTGTAAGCGGAAATCATTATAAAGGCACTGTAACACAATTTCGTTACGCAATTTCGTGACAGTTTTTTGTGCTATGTGCCAGGGCAAAGACATGAAAATGTCAACAAAAAAACAGTAAAACCTCATCAAAATCAATGTATTTTGTGGAATCTACCTTCTTTCCCAGCATGTTTTTCAATTGATACGGTGAATATTTCGGATCTAGAAACGGTTCGCATAGTTGTGCATATGTTTTCATTTATCCGGGATATATGGGGCGACCCTCCCCCCCCCCCACCCACATATCAGGATCTGTTAATTAAACTTCCGCGGCGAGTGGTGATTTTCAAAGAATGATAACGAGAAATGATAAGAATTTGGCGGCCTCACAGTCGAATAACTGACGAAACAGGTCATATTCCTCGGTCATAAATCTTTTATATAAACAAAAGACCATGTTTTTGTTGAACAGGCGAAAATAATATTTGCCGAATTGCTAATCATTATTTATATAAAATACTCATTTTACCATTGGCTAACAAGAGGGGTAAAGAAAAAAATAATGTATAATATAAGAGATAATACCCTGCCATTAAACGCTCAGGTTGGTACACGGGGCTGGTACTGGATGAACTGTATACCCTCTCCTATCAGCAAATGTCTCCCATAATGGAGCATCCGTCGATTTGGCAATTTTCTCACTCCACTTAGCAGGAGTTTCATCAATCCTAGGAGCAGTAAATTCAGAATATGAATGTTCTGTAAGGGGTGTGTTTTGGGTTCACTCGATACTTCTGGGTATATATTCCTGGAATATTATTTCTCGTTTAGAGATAATTCTTTCTCATAGGATACCTAATGATTAATAAAATCACTCTTAACAGGGAAATTCTTGATATCAAAGTCAATATACCCCTATTAATAAGAATTCTTCGTGAAAAAGTCCGTTCATACGCGATATTTGCCAAACAAAACATTCCAGAAGAACATTATCCATGCCCAACCATTAAGACAAGTGAGCCTACCAAACCAAATAAATTTATAGATATAATACCTCTAATATTTCATATTTGGAATATGGGCTGGAATATTAGCATCCGCATTGAATTAGGAATACCTGGGTCATTTATTGGAAATGATCAAACATACAATGTTGTAGTAACTGCCCGATTCCTAATAATAATTGTAAATATATAATTCCATATATATACCATATATATATATACATATATATATATATATATATATATATATATATATATATATATATATATATATATATATATATATGGTATATATATATATATATCACTAGTAATCGGGCAGTTGGTATTCGAGCCAAAACGATGTCGGCGTTGCATGCCAACAACGCCGCTTTCCCCAGAGACCACGACAGCTGATTATCCTGCTCTCTATTGGCAGCTCAAGTCGCCTCCCATCCATACGAGTAACTCTACGTTAACGCTGATGCGTGTTATACGAAATAAAGGCAGTTCGATGTGTACAGGTATCCATGTTACACGGCGAAGGCCATTTCACTGATGTCATTTCTCGATGAAATACAAACCCTTTCGCTCGTCGCAAAAGCGAACAAGTCGACGTTTTCTGCGTCAACAACATTCGATCCGAGTTTTCCCACAGCGGTCCGTTAATGAACATCTGCTTCGCTGACGTCTTTTCGATGCTGACACCGCCATAAACTATTGCATTGTGTTTCCAGGTTTCTGGCTTCAGGCGGCCATCGACTATTGTTCCCTTTATTTGGAGTCGGCGGTTATTTTTTTGCTTACGCCTCCCGAAACATGTTCGGTGAGTTTTCTATTTCATTCTGCGGCCGGTATCTGGGTTTGGGGTTATTTTAAACGAAAACAGGCGGCCGAAAGGAGGGTAAGCGAGTTTCCTGTAATGGGATCCCGCATTAGCTTAGAGTTTTGATAGCCCAGTCAAAATTAAATAACAGGCCTTGCCTCCGATTAATTCAGAAAAAGCTGGAAATTATTGTAATCCACTTTGGGCATCCCAAATAAAGAGTGATGTAAGTTTGCGACGGTGTCTGAGGCGAGCTGAACTTTGGGAGCTAAAAAACCCGCGAAATTTTTTTATCAGAACTAGCAGTCAAAAACTGGCAAGCTTCGACATTTTGGCAACAGGCAAATGTTGACTTTTGGACAAATTTGGAACTTTAGGGAGCTTAAATTTTGACTTTTTGACAAATCTGGAACTTCTAGGAACTAAAATTTGAGAGCAAATTTTGACTTTTTGGCACATTTTGAAAACTGGGAACTAAAATACCATGAAATGTTCTGGTCAGAATCGGCAGTCAAAAATAGGCGAATTTTGACAATAGGCTTAAACAGGCAAATTGTGACTTTTTGGCAATAGGCAAAAACAGGCGAATGTTCTGGTCGGAATCGGCAGTCAAAAGTAGGCAAATTTTGACTTTTTCAGGTACAGGAGCGTATAATTAACAGAGCAGTTTCACGCGCCAGTAACTAAAAAAGTGGTTATTCCAAATAAAAAAATGTCATATAACCCAAGTTGTGGAGCATCAAATTCTGCGTTCAGAGCACCCCTACTTTTATTAAAATTTCATTTAAAATTGGCAACCTTATTAAATCGCTCTGTGCGCCGAATTCGATGCTCTTCAATTTTAGGTAGAACTTTTTCATTTGAAATAACCATTTTTCAGTAACAGGTCTGAGTAAAACTGAGCATAACACGCACTTTTCAGTCAAAATTTACCTATTTTTCTACTGCCTATTCTGACCGACCGTTGAAAAAAATTTGATGTCTAGGGAGGTCATTCGACGCAGAATTTGTTCCTCTACAATTTTAGTACGAGCAAACGTTTCTGTACGATGCACCCTTCAGACGTTATACGCCCAAAACTGGGGAAAACCCCCAAAATTTCGCCGTTCTTGGCTCCTAAAAGTTTAGCCCATTTCAGAAACTGTCGCCAACTTATATTACTCGATTTGGGATGCCCAAAGTGGATTGAAATTATTTCCAGCTTTAATTGCCAGCGTTCATCGACAGCGAAAGTCTAATTTGAAATTAAGATATAGATGAATCGTTTATTTGTACTGGTTGGAGACCGTTAGAAGAAAATTTGAAATTTATAATACCACAACAATTTTTGGTCAGAATTAAGCAAGGAACGTACCGACAAAATCCAGATGAAAATTGAACCCAAAGCCTCTGATTTGCCATATTTATGCGCTTCAACCTTGCCAGCATCAGAGGGTCTGGATGCCACTAATTATTTGAATTAATTAACTTACGTAAAACGATAAATAATAAGTCATCTCGCCTCTTTAGGATATCGCGTCCACCTTCGTGAAATCCTGTTTCGAAAAGGAGGAATTAAGTCTTTTTTTCCCCTCCGCAGGAACCGTGAAAATAATTTTATTGAAGAGTGAACCGAGCTGTGAAGTGTGAAGGGCGGCCTGAGGTCAACCGGTCTCCAGCCGAGCCCATCTTCTGTAGCTCTGTTGTCCACGATAACGACGCCCTTCCGTGCATAACGTTCCAGAAATTCTTTTCAACAGGCCGAAGAACGGAACCGTTGGGGACAAACTGCTGGCGAGACTTGATGAACTGCTTGTTTTAGGAGGCGATCGATCGAAACCCGTCATTTTTTCGGTGCTGAGGCGAAATAAACGGCCTGTTTTGCATGGGTCACGAAAGCTGTTTGTATTATTATTTTTAAATGAAAGCAGATTCCATCCCGAGGATTTTGAGACCAACCGCACGCTCCTACGATAAGTAGTTATTTTTATATTATTTATCAAGTTTTCAGAGGTTCCTACGTCAGTGCACACACACACACACACACACACACACACACACACACACACACACACACACACACACACACACACACACACACACACACACACACACACACAAACACACACACAAACACACACACACACACACACACACACACACACACACACACACACACACACACACACACACACACACACACACACACACACACACACACACACACACACACACAAAATTGTGACGTAGGAACCTCTGGAAACCTATTTTAAAAAATCACAGAAAAAGAACTGCTTATCACATAACACAATTAAGTGAATTCTTTTCACTTAACAAACTTACGTTTTCTTCAAATGGTGCAGCATTATTGAGCGAAATTTCGGGTTTTGTGGGTAGGTGATGGGTTTTTGGAACGAGGAAAAAGGGAAATTATGGTCTCACAAATGGGGGGGGGGGGGGGGAATGAGGGAAACTTTGGTCTCGGGAAAGATAAATTAGGGAAATATTTGAACAAACTTCTTCACTTAACAAAATTCTGTGAGTTTTCTTTAAATAACATAGCATTATTGAGAGAAATTTCGGGTTTTGTGGGTAGATGATGGGTTTTTGGAACGAGGAAAAACGGAAATTATAGTCTCAGAAAAGGGGGGGAAAATGAGGGAAACTTTGGTCTATGAGGGAAATATTGGAACAAACTTCTTCACTTAACAAAATTCTGTGAGTTTTCTTTAAATGACATAGCATTATTGAGCGAAATTTCGGGTTTTGTGGGTAGATGGTGGGTTTTTCGAACGAGGAAAAAGGGAAATTATTGTCTCAGAAAAGGGGAAAAAATGAGGGAAACTTTGGTCACGGGAAAGAGAAATATTGGAACGTTGGGAGGGATATATTGATAATGGTGAGTGGAAACACAGTAGCAGTTACGAGCTTGAAGAAACAGCTGACAACCGTTGCAGATCAGAACTAGAAGTAGGAAAGGGTGGAAACTTGTCACACCAACTCGCCGGACACGCCATAAATATTTCTCTTCACGTCTCAGCTGTTGAGGTCACCACAGACCTTGAACGTGCCTGTGAGAACGCGAACTTTCCTATGAGGGAATACTCGAGGGCTGGTTCCCTACGGGCTCCCTCCTGGTTCCCTCCTCCCCTCGACGAAGAATTACAAACAGAAAAATCGATGACTTTTGTAATTTCAGACGAGAGGGAGGTTTTTCCGTAGGGAAGGCTCGTTCATTAAATTCCTGCGCCCCAAAGAGGGTGCCCCAAGGACAAGGGCCCCCAACGGAGGGAAAAGAACCCCATTTGAGCAGTGCACACCGTAAACATCTGGCTGACAAAACCCATCGCTCCCCTCCGATCGTGAGGGCTTGCAGGTCCTTCAGGAACCACCTGACTCGTGGAAAACGGGGGTGAAGGCAGAGGAGGCACCGGGGGGGGCTTCAGGTAACGAAAGGCCACACAACACAAAAAAGGCGAAGGGTCCTGTTCTCTACAGGAGGTTAAAAAAATTCAACAAAAACCGGTTTCTGAAGGGGGACGCCCTTCATTTCAATAACCGCTCCCGTCGCCACAGGAGGGTGCGGGAGATGGCGAACACGAGGAGAGACGAAACGGGATGGCGATCTGGGACCGGGGTTTTATCTCTGGCCGAGGGCTACGGGACCTGTTACCCATCAAAAGGCACAACAGTTCAACAACAGCGAGGTTAATGAAGGGCAATTATGCATCAGTACGCGTGGGTAAATATTAGAGGTGGGCAGTCCCTGACTGAACTACTCTTTAAGAACTACTCCGCCAAATGAACTACTACTCGACGTAGTTCACTTCACTGAACGGTCGTTCACTTAAACCACAGAGTAAAAGAACCAAGGACCCAGTGTCGAGAGATGGACATTGGATGTAAGGAGATGGAACTAATGAACTATCGTTCTGTGCATTACAAACTAAGAACTAAAGAACTATAACTCACAAGGCGACTGAGTTAGTTTTTAGTACTTGTAGTTCAAAGGAAGATAAACCACATGAGAAGTTGACAGTCAGTATCCACTGAAAGATAGTTCTGAGGAGTTTTTAGTATCCACATAACGATAGTTCCTTTACTACACATGAGAAGCTCACAGTATCCACATAACGATAGTTCCTTTACTACACATGAGGAGTTGATAGTATCCACATAACGATAGTTCCTTTACTACACATGAGGAGTTGATAGTATCCACAGAACGATAGTTCCTTAGTTCATTAGGAATCATTCAGATGGGGAGAATACTAGTTGAGAAGCTCACAGTATCCACAGAGCGATAGTTCCTTTACTACACATGAGAAGCTCACAGTATCCACATAACGATAGTTCCTTTACTACACATGAGGAGTTGATAGTATCCACAGAACGATAGTTCCTTAGTTCATTAGGAATCATTCAGATGGGGAGAATACTAGTTGAGAAGCTCACAGTATCCACAGAGCGATAGTTCCTTTACTACACATGAGAAGCTCACAGTATCCACATAACGATAGTTCCTTTACTACACATGAGGAGTTGATAGTATCCACAGAACGATAGTTCCTTAGTTCATTAGGAATCATTCAGATGGGGAGAATACTAGTTGAGAAGCTCACAGTATCCACAGAGCGATAGTTCCTTTACTACACATGAGAAGCTCACAGTATCCACATAACGATAGTTCCTTTACTACACTTGAGGAGTTGATAGTATCCACATAACGATAGTTCCTTTACCACACATGAGGAGTTGATAGTATCCACAGAACGATAGTTCCTTAGTTCATTAGGAATCATTCAGATGGGGAGAATACTAGTTGAGAAGCTCACAGTATCCACAGAGCGATAGTTCCTTTACTACACATGAGGAGTTGATAGTGTCCACTAAACAATGGTTTCTCAGTTCATTAGGAGTTATTCAGATAGGAGTTAGTTCAGACGGGGTGGATACTACATAAGGGGCTTGAAGTACCACGGAACGACAGTTCAAAGGAATAAGAAACTAAGTTGGTATCCTTCAGGAACTAATTTGGTATCGTACACCTTCGTTCCAGTTCAGTGTTTTTGTTGTGTGATGGGAAACGAAAAGGAACTGGAAACTACTACTCCTTTCAAGTGGTGAACTAACTGAACCCCCCTCAAATTAACTACTCTCACCCAGCACTAGTAAATATTATACAAAATTCAGGGAGGAATGGACTTGGTACGGCGAGGGTGGAAGAGTATTTTTTGTTCACCAGTTATACAGCATGCAACGGTTTATTAGCTACCTGTATGGATGCACCTTCTGCGTAGATCGCTGTTTTCTGTGGTCAATATCTACTAAATTATTAATACTAAATCGACTGCTTGAGCCGGCCGGGCAAATAGTTTTATAAATATGCAGCGGATTCAAGAATTATAAAATCGTCTTACTATCTGTTGTTACTCATGAAGCATAACGTTTGCTCAAGTCACAAAAGTACCCATCGACAAAAACCAAAACAACCATCGTTCTTCAAATTAAGTAATACCACGGAACAAATAACTCGGCTTCATACAGCCATCCGTGATTATAATAAGGCGCTCCCTAGCAATGATATCCGGGCTGGATCTATATTGTTTCATTCACGATCATGTTGACGAAGCTTTTCGGTGCAAAACTGAGGGCCTCACTGTGAACGAACAATGCTCCCGGTGGTCTCGAAAAACTCCCCAAGTTCAAGATCAATGTAAAAACGTTTAAAAAAATTGGAGATATCGGCGCCCTGGAAATTTCAACTCCTATTTTTCACCTCCTAGAGATGAATGACAGTAACTCCGAGCTGCACGGACCAACCAGACACCAAATGGAACCCACAAACCAAATTTCACTAATTTCGTTCATGATAACTAAGGAAAGTGCAAAGTACGGCGTACGGCGGATAGCAATTTTTGTATTCCATTTTTTGGATTCTACGTAGGTAGGTACGTTGAAACGGAAACCGTCAAATTTTGAGGTGGGGTTAATTTTTTTTTGTTTCTTGCTCGTTCCCAGAAGTTAATATTGAAGATCATGAAACTGCTACGGATGATCATGCTACACATGGCCCCAGTTGGTTCAAAGGTAAATATTTGTTTTGGCACTTACAGGAGGAGGAACGACTCAAGGTCGTCCAACGTTAAGACAATTAAGAGAGGAATTATTATTATTTTGAATCCCCACAGTGACAACCTACTACTCAGCACAAGTTATTGCAGAGGACAACCAAAATTGCAGCCACCTAGTTATTATTATTATTATTATAGATTACCTATTATGACATGTATTTGTGTGGGCAGAACGAATCATATTAAACATTTAAACAACCGTTAATAGTTATGCACGGTACCTCCGACTCAGGCTTGGCGTCACGAGATACATTCCACAGATTCATCGACGAGGATGTTGAAGATAAATCGAAGGGAGAATCTTGAAGATATTTCACGATAAAATCGATCAAAAAAATGCAACAAACTGAACCAAACTTGACCGACGGAAGTGGAGATTTGATAACTCGATAAGAAACGAAAGAACTCCAAGCCAGAGAGGCCAAAGAGGTTGGGAAGATTGCGCACAGCTGATACGGGTGTTGGCGCGTTTTTCAGTTTCCATTTTGGAACGCATGAAGTGGGTTTAAGCGTTTCGCAAGACCAAACTCTTCGAACTCCAAGCTGATGGACTGAGAGTTTGTAGAATCCCACGGCTTCAATCATAGAGCACGGAGAATGAACTAATAAGGCTCCAAGATGATTCCAGTACCTGCTAAACGAATATAGAAAGCAACCCGCATTTTACACAAAACGAGAAACGTAAAAAATGTACCACGCAGCGGAAACTGATAGAAATTTACATTCTAACTGTATAATACAGGTAAATAATAATATAATTAGGTTCTACATATTTGTAAGTACAATGGGCAATTTTCGTGGGCAAAAAATTCCCTTTTTTTGCCAAATTCTGTTCAATGAAGAAAATTAACACTCTGATTAACCACATAAAGAGGTTTATTTCAAAAGTATAGGCAGAAAACGAGCGTGAAATTTGAAATTTCTGAGTCCCCGCTAGAAACGAAGTATTAGGTAAATAGTTCAAGCCGAGTAGTTGAACTCAAATCCTGCTTGGAGCGCTAGTACATAACTTTGCACGATTTACATAACTGCAATGGATGGATGGATGCCGCAAATTTATAAATAAATTTAAAAACCGGCAAGGTGAAGTTTATGAAAAGTCACAACGAAGGTTCTTGAAGGTTTGCCATTTCTGATGTTGGATTGTTGGCAGCACTGACAACCTTCGCCTCCAAAGCTTCACTACGCCGCCTTGGGGCCCAACAGCTGACAACAGACATGATACGTAATTTCTTCCTGCATTTTTACTTTCAAACTTTCAATCATCCTCATTTTCGAACACCACTTATTTTCGAAAACAGGTTTTTTGAAGAGTTATGAATGGTTTTCCCAAGAGAAATGTTTGACGAAAATTCCCCATTCTATTGACATTGCCCAGTATAGAAAAGCTAAGAGGTAGGTAATGTAATCATCTATTTCTATGCAAAATTGTTTTAAAAGAATGAATATGAATTAAATGTCTCCTACTACAACTGCCTGTACCTACCTATACATTAATTAATGTCTCATAGTCCCTGGGTGTTATTGCAGCCCTGATGATGGTTTATAAACAAACCGAAACGTTGGCTACTCAGCAAATAAAAAGGTACAAATCACAGATACAGATCACTATTCGTGGGAGGTGATAGTGTTATGAAGAGAGCCACAATGAAATTCCCGCCTCAGAAGATAACGGTGTTGTTTTTCGAGGATACCGTTATCTTTTGTAATTAGCGTTATTAACTAATACGTAGGTATATGTGCTATAATGGCACGGTGAACATTGCGTAAGTAAAAACAATGTAGCTAGGTAAGCAGCACAAGGACATCAACGTAAATCATTAAACTGAATTGGACTAGGTAAACCTCCGCTTGTAACAGTAGGAGGCAGTGTCTGGTAATTAATGGTAAGGACCTGCAGTGTTGTTACCAGGACCGGTTTCGGATTTTTGCTGCAATCCATCATCAGGAAAATTAGTGGAAAAGATGCAAATAGCACGAACATGTTCTGACAGCACTCAATGCTGCTTTCAGAACTTCAGAACAGATGCAACTTAAAAGTGCAAAATCCGAAACCGGTCCAAGTAACAACTCCGTAAGGATTGTTCAATAAAACCGTGTGGAATTGGAAGGCTACACTTGCTCTTTTCATACCTCGGATGTCTTTCTATAGCACTAAAGCTGGTAGTGGTGCAATGGCTCCGTGTGCAGAGGAATGAAAAGGACATTCTACCTGTGAATGGCAATAACGCCTTCGGAAATGAGTTTTGGTGACTCACACGAGAGTAGCGCGGTATATTAGTATTCCTCTTCAGGTCAAGTAAAACATCGGAATGGCGAGTCGACTCGTTTTGCTGGAACCAACAAACGTTGTCCTAAAGAAGAAGTATTTTACGCAAAGAGGTACACCGAAGGGGCTATGAATGAAATCAAAGCATCCCCACATTAATGCCAAACAATAACTCGTGTACCAAAAGGGTGCAACACTTATCTGAATAAACCACTACCGTCGACCACCTCCATTACCTACGTTCATCGTGGGACTTTCATTACAAAAATACCTGCCACATTCATAAGTTTACATAACTAAAATACGAGTAATACTCGAGGATCATAAAGAATTTCAACCGCATGACATACAGCCCTTTGCAAAAGAGATGGTCAATTGTTTGCTGAAACGAGAGAGTTGGCAATGTTACTTTTTCAAATTTGTTCAGGCAACGTCATAAGTTGTTTACTTAAGGCCCGGTTCAAAAAAAATCTGTAACCATGATAGTTACCTAACCCTGGGGCTACTTTCGATTTTTCGGTAACCATGGGGTTCGCAGCAGCAGCGCTCAAAAAAGTTTCCTAAGGTAAGGTTACCTTGATTGAATCGATTATTTGGGTAACCTTGGTAACTTCGAAGTTAGCCCTGGATACTTCACGAGAAATTCACGTCAAACTGCTCTGTAAGGGAGTGCTATTGTTATAGTTTCAGGTGAGGCCAGTGTGGCCGAGTGGACTAAACGCGCCTCCATTTTCCCATGAGACCCTTTGGTTCCTGGCGACCGCAGTTCGAACCTCGGCGAGGTACCAATACAGGCGTAAAAAACTTGCGAGGACTTTCACATCCTGCCAGCTTAGCTCATCAAAGATGCAACCAAAGATATCAGTGAAGCCTAAAACAGTTTGGTTACATGCCTCAAGATTTATAGTAACCCACTGGCCAGGTTGTGTTGACACTCGAAATCACGGATTAAACTGAATTATTATAAAATTTAGGTCATGATGAAACTGTACAACACCTAATATTATAATGTTGAAAAAAGTAACCATTTTTGCAGCAAAAAAATGATGATGGTCAAACGAAAAAAATTGACGCCAATCGAAAAACTGTTATAATGAAGAGAATTTTTATGCTAAAAAATTATGATATATTATAACTCCCGGAACTGGACGCACCTTACAGCCTTACACATCAATAAACATCAACAAAAACAATGTGAGAAACTCTCTTGGTAACCTAGTCGCACTGCTGCCTGGCAAAAGGGATAAATAATATTTTTTTGTAGTGTTTCACACTGACTTTCATCTTTTCTTGAGTTGAGGATATTTTTCCTCGGCCACCGCTTTTTTTAAAAGTTGGTCAGAGATGATCAACACTTTTCATTATGACGTGAAACTTAGTAATAGCACTAGGAACAAATTGATTACTTTCCCTGAAGAAATAAGAAAAACGCTTCAAAGTCCTTGTCATGTAGGATTATTAATCTATTGGACACGCCTAGAAATTCTGGTTGTTTGTTGTTACTTTCATGTGCAATAATATAGCTATTTTTGTTGGTTTCCACCAAGTCTGGCCCCCAAAACTCGAATTAGGGTTTTTGACCAATTATCTTTGATCGTTGATAGTGCAATTTAATTGTCTTGATTCAACTGTTAATACTACTTCTAGTGTTCATGTACAAATTTATGGTGATCCCAATTTCCCAGGTTTTCGCTCAAAGAAAAAAATTAATTTTGGGAGCTGAAACTTCGACTTTCCAATCCTTGGTCAAATCGACTTCATATTCGGTCTCCTCGCCCTAAAAAAAACATGAAAACGATACCTCACGAGCTCTTGTTACTAAAACACCAAAAAAACCTGTTTTTACGCCCATGTTTCACCCATAACACTCCTGGGTATATTCCGATCTGACTGCCAAGTTTCGGGACACAACTAGGGCCCAAATGGAGCGTGTGTGCGAAAGAACGAATTCTTTAGACCGAAAATAAAGGTGTATAATCGATGGTACAGCGGACGGACGTCGCATTTTTGGAACCTTCGCCCCTTGAAACCTAAGGGAAAAAATGTTGAGGGGGTGTTCAAAAATTTTGTTGTTGCGAATACACAGGTGTAATATTTACAGAAAAATTCGAGTCGCCAAAGAAACCTAGAAACCCCCCAAAAAAACGGAAGCCACGAGCCGTTAAACTTTAAAATTTGTTCCAATCGCAGTTTCCGACGATCAACTTTTGTATGATAGTAAGCAAATATGTCTTAGCGTCAGCCTACCCAAAAGGAAGACGGTATTCCTTCATTGTGGAGTACTTAGTAAAATCCATGGAAGATGGCACCCGTCACTTCAAGTTGAAATGAAATGAAATGGACTTTATTCTCATAATATATGCGACAAAAATACAGAATTACATGAATAACGTGTAGAACTAGTCCCCTAGCGGGCCACGCCCGTGTTAGGGACAGGAGTTGGTGGAGACGTTGATTATTATTTACAATATCGGTGCATTATGGTGCATTGGGCATTTCAAATTATTAGTATTTAAAAATAATAAAAAAATGAGCGAATTATTGAATGTGCGATCATACATGGATTATATATTATTTGTCATTGTTAGAAAGTGTTTTTTTTTAAACAAGATTAATTTTATCTGAGCGGTGTAACTTGAGCAGCAAATTTTGACGAAGCGCTGATGGAAAACGGTTGAATGTTCTTAAACCTATTGAAAAAAACGCTGCAAAGTCCTTGTCACATGGGTTTATTATTCTACTGGACATACCTACAGAAATGCTGGCTTTTCATTTATTGTTTCTTTCATGCGTAATAATCGAAATAGCTATTTCTGATGGTTTCCATTAATTTTGGCCCCTAAAACACAAATTAGGTACCTACGCTCGTGTTATTTTATTTTTTTATTTTTTTTTTAAACTATCTTTGATTATTGGTATTGCCATTTAATCCTCTTGATCCACGTGTTGACACTTTTTCCAGTGCTATTATCTAAACTGATGGTGATTTCAGACGATTTTCCAGGTTTTTGACTCATAAAAAATCAATTTTGGGAGCTGAACATTTGGTAGAACTGAATTTTCCACTCTTTGGTCAAAATCGACTTAATATTCGGTCTTCTCGTCCCGAAAAACATGGAAAAAGATATCTCAGAAGCTCATCTTACCAACATGTTGCTAAAACGCAAAAAGTACCTATTTTTACACACATTTTCACTCATAACACCCGTGGGTATATTCCGATCGGGCTGAAAAGTTTCGGGACACAACTAGGGCCCAAATGGAGCATGTGTGCGAAAGAACGACTTTTTTAGACCAAAAATGAAGCCTGTACACGTGATACGGCGGACGGCGGACGGCGGACGGACATTGCATTTTTGTAATCTACGCACCTTGAAACGAAAAAGAAAAAAGTTTGAGGGGGTGTTATAAAAATTTTTTGCTGAGCGAATACATAGGTGTATTATTCACAGAATAATAAACCAATACGGCTGAAGGGCAGCTGATGTGCAAAGCTGATGAAAGGACATACATTTTTGAATTTGGAAACTTGTTCGCACAACGTGCTCCGGGAAATTAAAACTTTGTTCCTTCAAAATTTGCTTCACACTGCTCATTTTAATCAAGAATGGTAGCTTGAGAATATTAAATTTCTTGAATATAGGATCTGTGTGTTCTAAAAATCTACTTTTACATATTATGGGCAACAAAATTTCCTGGATTACAAAGATAGGCTGAATGGTAGTAGTACACTCCACCCCAGGCGGCCAAGTTAATTTCCAAATCGAGAATTAACCTTCCAGAGACAACGTGCGGGTCAAAATGACCCAAGAATTGGGGAAACGCGCATGCGTCATAAGGGAGTAGTGGGAGGGGCTTGGGGCGTTGAGTAGCTGTCAAACCAATCTTCCTGCAGATGTCAACAGGCGGAAACCGTGCTCAGAGGTGAGTGACCTTGTCAGATATTGAAAATATTGAGAGAAAATGTGGTCTGGGTCATTGTGACCCGACGTTGTCTCATTTGCTAGTATTATTTTCAGAGTTTCTTCATATATTTTCTGATTTTATTGCATTTTTTTTGCTGTTGGAATCAATATGACTCAGCATTGTCTTATTGTTGTTCTTCCAGTTTTACTTCAAAGTCGATTATTTTCTTTTTCTTGTTCATTTTACCTCCTGTTTTGGCCCTACGCGAAAGAAGTTGAACCCACTTGCATTGATTCAGCCATGGCAAACAGCCCACGTTTCATCACTGATGAAGGGATTGGACGGGAAGTGGAGAGCGTCATGAACCGTGAGTACCAGTCCAGTGAATATTTTTCTGACGACGGTGATGATGATGATCATGCGTTGTCAAACGACTACGACCAAGAAGATGAATTTAATGTTCATCCTGATGACAACCTGATAGTAGAGGAGAACTTCGAGGTGGGCAAAGATGGAAAAAGACTGTTTGGAGAGATGCCGACCTTTTACCGCAAAGAAACGTCAGAGTTCATCATCACCCATTTGCGTGGTCCGAAAGCAGATGCCAGAAATGTAGTTGATGAGGTACTTTTGTGGTCATTATTCATCAACTTCGACGCGATCCAACTTTTTTTTGACAGAAATACAACCAGATTTTTTTCCAGAATGTTTCAAATGACTACTTGCACCTTGTCCTGATGTTGGGTCAAAATGACCCCACGTTGTCTCATATATGTCCTGAAGTTTCACGTTGTCTCTGGAAGGTTAAGTACCATCACAGCCCGTCGGAGAAATTGCTCTTCAACAAACCGCCGAATTAACAGAAATCGATACGGCGAAGACAACATCGAACTGTTAGCTGTTGATGTATGATGTGATGCGAGGAGACTGATCGACGAAAGTCGAAAATAAACGTGGAGGGAATGGAATGTGGGGAGCCGGGCCCGCATCCAGGGCGCTCAACCCGAGGAACATCTGTCCAATTTACGCTTCACAGTGCGCTGCCTCCGAGGAAACATCTGGTTGAAATTGACACGAAACCCCTTTTCTTCCCCTCGTACGACAAGCTACACCGCGATATTACGGTGGGACGACACTTCGACGAAGAGGATTTGAAACCTACAAACGGCGCGCGAGTCGTTAGACCGGTGAATCAAACGAATTCCAAACAGCAACATGTTCAAACATTCAGCATAAATTCATTTTGTCGAATTGTACCAGTCGGAATTCAGCCAGAATTTGATGTAATTCTTAAATAATTTTGTTACACATCGACGTTTCGTTTGCTGGGCCCATCATCAGGCTGAAACCTAAGAGCAAACGAGCAATTACACCAGAACAACCCGAAGTTTCACCTTTGGGCCAAAAATAAATAATTGTCAAAATACTTGAGAAATTCAGCGTTTCCGCAGAAAGTTTGTTGTCAATGACATATTAAAATTTAAAAACAAGCAATAAAACACGAAACAAGTCATTTAAAATCATATTAAATTTAATTAAATTAAAATTAAGTTTAAATTAAAACGCTGCAAATCCCTGCACAACGGTTTATTATTTTGAATAGAATACCCTTCTGTTACAGATCACAGCTCTATGTATAGATAACCCGTCTATATAATATGATATATACTATTCTCTGCATATTATGTAGATCGCAGACCCTCCGTAGGTAGGTACCTAACCCCGTAGGCTACTCGTTACTAGATACCTACCTAAATCTCGAGTTAAATGTTGCTAAAATAATTCTGCCGATGACAAACAGTACCTAACAAAAAGAAACACACATAATGAAGTTCTGAAAAGAAATTGTTGATGAGGAGTGAAAAAAGTTGCAAAAGTACCTACCAAAAAACTCCAGCCCCTTCTACGTAGATGGTATTATGAACCGTTGTGTAATAATTTACCGTTGAGTAATGATTTACCGTAGTAATAATTTACCCATCAACTTCAACGTTTGTTCAAGTTTCACTACCTACCAACAAACTCCAAAAGAGCCATCATTTTTCAAATGAAATAATATCACAGAACAACCAACTCGACTTCATACTCCGCCAATATAATCAGGTGATCCCTAGCAATGATTCTATCTCCGCCAAATTTCCTATTGTGGGCGCGTCTCTGGTTACGAGATTTGGTTTGAATTGTATACAATTTCATTCACACTGGAGTCGAAAATGCCTGTCGGTGCAAACTTCGGGGCCTTACTGTGAACGAACGGCTGGACGTACGATGCTCCGGATGGTCTTAAAAAACTCGCAAGTTCAAGAACTATTTAAAACCGTAAAAATATTCACGTAAAAAAATGGTATAGGCGTTTTGAAAATTTCAACCCCTATTTTGAACCCCTTAGAGACGACTCACAGTAACGTCGAGCTTCGAGGACCAACTAGACGCCGAACGGAACCTATAACCCGAATTTCATCAATTTTTTTTCATGGTAACTAAGAAAAGTGGCCCGTACGGCGGACAGACAGAAATATTTTTATTGCAGTTTTGGATTCTACATACCTTGAAACGTAAACCATCAAATTTTGAGGGGGGTAAGAATTTTTTTTTTTCATGCTCGATTCCAATGGTTCATTATTGAAAATAATAAACCAAAACACGGAACACTGTGGAGACAAGAAAAACAACTACAAAACTTTCTTCTCCACAGAGTACATAATAAGAATAGACAGCAAAAGAGCATGGATACTTGAAACAAGAACACCACAGACTTGACTAGAAATACAGAAGGTGTTGTTGTTATCTTGTTTTTCTTCTCGTCTCCACAATGTTCCTCGTATTTCGTGTTTTATTGCTTGTTTTTAAATTGCATCATTGACAACTTTCTACGGAAGGCTGGCACTGTTACAGGTTATCAATTTATTTCAAGTTTTGCGTTGACTTACCTCTGGATTGCTGTGATGCAACTGCAATAGGATAAATTGCTGGCAGGTTTTACCCTGATGATGGGCCCAGCGAGGAGGCCTGAAACGTCGATGTTTAATAAAACTGTTTAAGAATTACATCGAATCCTGGCTGAATCCCGACTGGTGCCAACCGACAGATAGTGAGGCTTCGACATGATGGCTGAAGTTATCAATGTATGCAAAAAGATTATTTTACAAAGCGACAGTGCAGTCCCCTGTGGTTGCCTGGGGTTCTAAGTTCGATTCCAAGTTGAGTCTATTAACATAGAATCGAAAATTTTTGACCAAGATTTTGCTTAAAAAAAAAACCCGTCGGATTTCCTCCTTCAGTGATCTTCAGAATTCACGTTTTTGGATCTGCATCACACTGCAGAGAAAACTTCGTTGATTTTTACTTAATACGCACAACGAGTACTGCCGCGGTAAGTTTCAGAGGAATATGACTGTTACGAGGGCTGCGGATAGGATTACACTGCTGACTCCGATGAGGAACACAGCTGTACGACAGAGAATGTGTTCTTTCTGGGGAGTATCGCATTTCAACTCTCTTCCGACCCCCTTGACGGACAAGTGTCTCTTCATGTCTCAGGTCTTTTTAAGAATAAACTGAAAAAATTGTTTATTTCGCTTCTTTGAATAATTTATAATAGCTATATTTTTCTGGACTGTGATTACCATTTTCATCATCATCTTCTGTTTAACAGCTTCGCCTCTCTTAGTTATTTCAACTACCTAGGTGTATAGTATAGCATATTGTGCATCAAATTTGTACCTACTAGGTATGTACCTATTATTATTACCTATTTATTATCTATCATGAATGATGTTCTTTCCTTTTCTTTTGATAAACTTTCGTTGTTTCTTTTTGTTTTTAATTTATTCAAAAAAAAAAGGAAAATAAAAGTATGTAAGCAGTCCGACCCCCAGCAAAATTTTATCTTAAACAGGGTCGTAGCATTTGTGTTTTATAAACATGCTTGGTATTGATTTTATATATTTTTTTTTTCAACCTGTTCGAAATGTTATGACCTTATGAGACTGACTTCTCACCCTGGAAAAGTTTTGGCAACTGGAACGAGGGGGGTGGTTCGCCGACACAATGATTAAGTTGTATGGTTAGCTTTGTTCGCACTGGCTTTTTCTGACGGTTTGCTGACTCCTAGAAAACCGTAAGAAACCATCCACGATCCAATACCGTCTTGATAAGTTTGATAATGGTTGGGAATAGATGGAGAAGGCAGTGCATGGTCAGTTTCTTCGTCTTGAGAAGGGTTTGAGTTTGATAATGGTTGGGAATGGATGGAGAAGTCAGTGCATGGTCAGTTTCTTCGTCTTGAGAAGGGTTTGAGTTTGATAATGGTTGGGAATAGATATATAGAGAAGGCAGTGCATGGTCAGTTTCTCGTCCGACCTGTTTTCTGTGGACTGGAACGGCGATCTGAAAATTGACGTTGAAGAGACCGGAAAACACTGCGAACAGACGGTCATGGACCCTACAGTCCGAAAAGAGTCAGAGGATCACTAAGAACGGCCCGAACGCATTTCTGACGGCCAGAGAACCATCAGATGTTCACTGCGAACAAACCCATAATATAAACTCTTCCGCACCATCCACTGCCTGACTGGGAGTACAATAAATCAAGTACTACAAGTGCCCACATGATGCTGGTTCCTCGTGCTCCAGAATTACGGCAGTCGCCCACTACACACTTCATCATCATTTCACGCAGACGGGACGATGGTTCTGAGGACAGCTACGATGATAGCCTTGAATTACTATTCAATTGGCAACAAGTAGGCCTCCGAGCTGGGAACTTGGGTTATTCAAGACGGATCGATTGTCGGTCCGACCGCGTCGGATCGATTGGACACACCCATTGGTTTCTATCTGGTGCGAATTGATGTTAAAACCGCAACGGTCGCGGTGGGATCGGTGAAAACGCGGCTTGACGATAACGAGAATCGTTAATATTACGGAGGGCGCTCGCGTTGATAAGAGTATGAGTGAGGATTAGGTAGTTGGGAAGCTTTCGAGGTGGCTGAACGAAATAAAAATCGACGTGGGATGACTCACGAAGGTGAATCAATGGAATCGCGTCCAGTCTACCGCACACAAAGCGGAATTCAAACATCGCGTATCTACTTAGGGGTATTTACTCGAACTCACGGAAGAGCGAGAAATTTATTACGAAAAATACGTTTTTTCAAGGCCATAAACCGGATTAGACTGTGATAAACCTCAATTTCGGGTAACACGAATGAATTATCGATCATTATTAGGTAAGTATATCCATATGCAATGCTCAATATGCCCACACATAACGAAGAACGCTGTCCCGATTCCTTCTGCACAGGCTTCAGCACTCGTAACTTCGACAAGGCCCAGAAGAAAAGCAATATTCAATCGCTACATTTCACAAACCCCAAAATCGAATACATGCCCCAACTACCTCAACGGCAATTTGGGGCGAAACGCTGCCCATCAAACAGCGTTGAAAGACGAAGTACAAAAACTTCAAAAATAGCGATTTTCGAACTTCCGTAAGTCCGGCGCTTGACTGGACACAAGAACTGGAATTTGTACTCGTCCTCAGGGGCTACTCGAGAATGGATGTACAAAAATCAACACCGGCGACCAAAACCGGAGTAAAAAAACGCTGCAAAGTCCTTGTCATATGGGTTTATGTTCTATTGGACATACCTACAGAAATTTAGGCTGTTCACTTCTGTCAGGTGCAATAATGATTGAAATAGCTATTTTTGATGGTTTTCACCGATTTTGGCCCCCAAAAACACGAATTGGGCTCCTATTTTTGGTTTATTATTCTGTGAATAATACACCTATGTATTCGCTCAGCAAAAAATTTTTATAACACCCCCTCAAAATTTTTTCTTTTCCGTTTCAAGGTGCGTAGATTCCAAAAATGCAATGTCCGTCCGCCGTCCGCCGTATCACGTGTACAGGCTTCATTTTCGGTCTAAAAAAATCGTTCTTTCGCACACATGCTCCATTTGGGCCCTAGTTGTGTCCCGAAACTTTTCAGCCCGATCGGAATATACCCAGGGGTGTTATGAGTGAAAATGTGTGTAAAAATAGGTACTTTTTGCGTTTTAGCAACATGCTGGTATCATGAGCTTTTAAGGTATCGTTTTTCATGTTTTTGGGGACGAAAAGACCGAATATGAAGTCGATTTTGACCAATGATTAGAAAATTGAGGTTCTACCAGATGTTCAGCTCCCAAAATAGATTTTTTATGAGTCAAAAACCTGGGAAATCGTCTGAAATCACCATCAATTTGTAGAATAAGACTAGAAAAAGTGTCAACATTTGGATCAAGACGATTAAATGGTACTATCAATGATCAGAGATAATTTATTTTTAAAACAACTCAAAAAAGGAGCGTACCTTATTCGTGTTTTGGGGGCCAAAATTGGTGGAAACCACCAGAGATAGCTATTTCAGTTATTTTATATGAATGAAACAATAAATAAACAGCCAACATCTCTGTAGGTATGTCCAATAGAATAATAAACCCATGTGACAAGGACTTTGCAGCGTTTTTTTTTAACAATACATCTTCGATCATTGATAGTACTATTTAATTGTATTGATTCAACTGCTGATACAACTTCCAGTGTTATTATACAAATTTATGGTGATTTCAGACCATTTCCCAGGTTTTTGACTCATAAAAAATTAATTTTGGGAGCTCCGTTACAACCACAATTCTTCAATCTTTGGTCGAAATCGACTTCATATTCGGCCTTCTCGCCCTAAAAAAAAACATGGAAAACGATACTTCACAAGCTCATGTTCACTAAAACCTCAACAAATACCTCGAAAAACCCTATTTTTATACCCACTTTTATCCCATAAGACCCCTGGGTGTATTCCGATATGACTGCCGACCTTCGAAGCACAGCTAGGACCCAAACTGTGTGCGGAAGAACGACGATTTTAGCCCAAAATTTAAGTAAAAATTTAAGGCCAAAACTTCGTTAGAACCTCAACTTTCTAGTCTGGTCAAAATCGACTTCATATTCGGTCTCCTCGGCCTAAAAAACATGGAAAACGATATCGCCAAAGCTCATGCTACCAGAACACCATAAAACCCTATTTTTACACCAACTTTTCGACCATAAGACCCCTGGGTATATTGCGGTCTGGCTGCTAAGTTTTGGAACGGAGCCTGTGTGCGAAAGAACGAATTTTTTAGACCGAAAATAAAGGTAGACATGGATGATAAGACGGATGATGCATTTTTGGAATATACGGATCTTGACACGTAAAAGCAATAATTTTGAGGGGGTGAACAATTTTTTTCTGAGCGAATACACAGGTGTATTATTCACTGAATAATAAACCAGAAAGTGGACGGACAAATTTGCAGGAAGACTCATCCACGTCCAAAAAATGGGAAAAGGAAACTCGTTATTCAACTGAAGAGGAGGGAGCAATGGAATGCAACGGTAGCCCCTGGAGTGAGTTCATCGATTATCCACCATACTCGGGTCGGACAGCCCCAAGCTCGCCCGTCTCCCACGCCCTTACGCACAAGCCCTTCCGAGCAAAACTTCCCCGATCCAACTGTTTTCGCTCAACTCCGAGCGAAATTCCCTTCAACGGCAAAAATTCGACGTCAACCACAAGTCACTGGGCCCGTTCAATTTGAGTGCCACGAGCCGAAACGCTGTGACCTCGATGTCCCTCCCAGTGGATCATCCACAGGGCGGAAATCCCAAGTTACAAAAAAATACCAGACCCCATCAAAGTGCCGCACAGAGACCCACAAAGACCAAGTACTGGCTGAAGATGTACGAAGTACCCAACCACACTGCTGATTCACTGAAAATTTGCTGCCTGACATTATTTTAGTGTCTTATGTACCAAGTTGACCTGTCAAAATTGAACACTGTGAGCTGCAACGATCACCCAGACGAAGCTACCAAGTTATTGATTCGAGTTGAAACCATCAGGGAGGACACTGTAAGCCTCCAGCTGACTGTCCAAACACCTCTTCGCATTAACGCAGCACAACGAGCTCCCTTTAGCGAGGCGAAATTAGTTCAACCGCATTGACGTCATAAGTGGTTTACTTCGGGATTCTGGGTCACAACGGTGCACAGAAAAAAACGGAAATACGACCACTCAGAGGTGGGAGACGAAGAAGAAGTGGAAGGTGTGGTATGGAGCGTAAATGGTAACGAAGAAAGGTTGTTTTTAAAAATAGGTTGGTTATAGGTAAATCTTACCTTTTGCGCGAGTCTCAAGGATTCTTCAAAATGCTTGTGGACTGCTTGCTCGGCCGCCCGCTGCTTCTCCAGCCTTTCTCTTTCTAGGCGATCCCTCTCTTTGGCTTCCACACGTTCTTTCTCCTTCTGATCGCGAACTTCCTGCTCTCTCTGCCGCTCCCTGAGGAACACAAAATTATACATTCACAACCGGGAGAATAAAACACTCGAACAACAACAAAACGGTTCAAAATCCGATTTTTTTTAAATACTAAAATTGTTCTGATTTTTTTTTTTCTTCAAAAAATGGAACACTTCCTTACACGTAGTGAGGGCCTAATAAATTATCGACCATAAACATCACACGGGTAAAGGTCCAACCGCCATGAGAGCTGACACTCGACTAAACGAAATCGCTCGGGATGCCAGTGGGAGGGGGGGAGAGTGTAGAGGAGGCGCACCCCGCTGCCTCGCGCCGCGCCCGAAACAAACATGGCCGCCATCCATCGGGAAGGGATCCGACTACGGGAGGACTCACGCCACCTGGAGGGGAATCTCTCCTATTTTTAGAACGTAAGTTCACTACCTGCATTGGGAAGACTTTTCATGCTTGGGTTACACTGACCTGACTGATTCATTCCCGCCCGTCCATCAACACTCCCCCCCATCAACAATCCCTTTCACCCTTCGGAGCTTTAATGACTGTTTTCTTTTCTTTTTTTTGTGCTTGCTTGCTACTCAACCTGCAATCTGTTGACATTTTTACGGGGTTCTTCACCTCCTGCTAAGTGAAGAACAACGCAACACAATAACGCAACCGAAGCAAGAAACTGGTGAAGATATTTTACTCTTACTTCATCGAAGCCTGATCTACAGACAGTGGCCCTAGCAACATTACCTTTTAGCTCTGAGCTTTCATCAGATACCCAATAATTAATGGGTCCCCTAGTTACATTTGCTGGTTATATTTTGAGCTGACATTTATAAGCCCAAGGGTCTCGAAGTGATTTAGAAAGACGCAACATGGAATGTTCTGGACTGCTCGTTTCCTGTATAAAGGGCCGGACCTCTGCCAGACATTAATTCATCGGTGTCCTTAAGTGCTGTTCAATTGGAAGTCTGATATCGAATTTTTAAGGGGTGCTTCACCTCCTGCTAACCGAAGAACAACAACAAAGCAACGGAAGCAAGAAAACGGTGAAGATATTTTACTCTCACTTCGTCGAATCCTGATCTACAGACAGTGGCCCTAGCAACATTACCTTTTAGCTCTGAGCTTTCATCAGATTCCCAATAATTAGTGGGTCCTCTAGTTAGGTATATTTGCTGGTTATATTTTGAGTTGACGTATTTATGAGCGGAAGGGTCTCGTAGTGTTTTAGAAAGACGCAACATGGAATGTTCTGGACTGCTCGTTTCCTGTATAAAGGGCCGGACCTCTGCCAGTCATTAATTCATCGGTGTCCTCAAGTGCTGTTCAATTGGAAGTCTGATATCGAATTTTTAACGGGTGCTTCACCTCCTGCTAACCGAAGAACAACAACAAAGCAACGGAAGCAAGAAAACGGTGAAGATATTTTACTCTAACTTCGTCAGAGCCTGATCTACAGACAGCGGCCCTAGCAACATTACCTTTTAGCTCTGAGCTTTCATCAGATTCCCAATAATTAGTGGGTCCGCTAGTTAGGTATATCTGCTGGTTATATTTTGAGTTGACATTTATAAGCCCAAGGGTCTCGAAATGTTTCAAAAAGACGCAACATGGAATGTTCTGGACTGGTCGTTGCCTGTATAAAAGGCCGGACCTGCGCCGGACATTCATTTATTCGTTCAGTCTCCGCTCAGATCGTTAAGTCTGATCTCCAGCTTGTACCTTTACGTTCTTTTAAATAAAGTTCTTTGGAAAATAGCGTTGTGAGAATTGTTCACGTAACTCGCTGACCAGGTGCCTCACGCAGTTCTTTAAATAAGCTCATCACTGCCTATGTACCACACTATTAATAGCTATTTTATGTACCACGCTCAATATTTAACATCCATTTTTCTGATGGGCAGGTAAAAAGCTAGGAAGGTAAAGTCAAAAGCTTTGAAAGTTATTTGATTCAGTGCGCTGGATAACAAAAAACAACTACCAGAAACATATTTTTCTGACGAATATCACCCACCGGCGCCGTTCCCGGAACCATGGTGGGACCAAGAACTTATACAGCCAATTCGGAAGGACCAACGAGTATACCCTCAATATTTCGAGTCGAAATACACAAAATTGCGACTTGTAGCGCGGTACAGACGTACAAACCCATCCGGAAATATCGCTACAAGTAAGAAGCCTCACTGAAGTTCGGCGAATGTTTTCAGAGACTTGATATTGCATTTTCCTCAATGTTTCAAATGCTTTCTGATCGATTTAGACCACTTTTATATGACATATTTCGGATTATTTACATGTTTAAATCGTAATTTTTTAATTTTTTAAACCTTCCATGTTCCATGGTCACTGATGGTCAATAACACCTACTAACAGGAATATAGATAGTGATCATTAGGGATAGGATTCGTATGTATTCACATATTTTTTTCTCGGCTATGTATCCATGATTTTCAACTAGATGTGTTCATACTGACACTTTACGAACGTTTTAACACACTTTAATTTCACATATTTTCACATGTTTCGCTATTATTACATATTTTCAGATATTACATTGATTGAAAGACATACTTTCAAATATTTCATTAAATGAGACACCTACTTTTCGATGCCGACTGTTTTCCAACGTTTTGAAGAATATCGCCATTTTCTAGGTTGTAGGGAGCTGTGTAAACACTATTTTGCACATTGTTCATTGCTGAAACTCTTTTTGGCTTGGATACTCTGTTTTCTGGTGAGAAATGCCACGAAATTCACTCTCAAATAGACGAATTGACTCGAAGTGATTGCTAAGTATCTACGTTAGTTTCCGGATGATGTCCTAGGCATTTTCACAATTTATTTTAACTTCAAAATGTCTACCCATTTTTACATTTTTCAGAAAATATATAGGTAAAACATTTTCACAATTCACAAAAACGTTTCACATATTTTATGCATATTTCAAAAAATAAATACATATTTTAGTTACATATTTCGCATTTTTAAATACATAAAAAACCCGAGGATCCTAGTGATCATGTTTGGTAAATAATAAGCAATAAATCAAGTGATAAGAGTAAGTAACCCTTGAGTCAATGAACGGAAGTAGGTTTAGGTACCTGTATTGGTGCCTAGATTGTCGGAGTAACTTTTATTTCAAATGAATTATGATGATAATAGGAAGACGGATGAATTATCATCCGTTGAAACAGCAAACATCCTAAACTGCTAAATTAATCATATTATGTGCAACTAAGCAACAACAAACGTCTCATCAGTGCCCAGTCATTCGAAATGCATGCGTTTCGGTTTCTATTCGTTGCCGGCCTGAATCATCACTTCTCTGTGCAGCAACTCCGCGCCTACTAGCTGATGAAGAAATCTTTCATTCGGCGAACAAGATTTTTAAAAATTTAAATTCTCAATTTATCAGCGATTTCATATTTTTGGCTTTTATCTCGCGAAGAGTCCTCAAATTCGTTCTCACGTTGCGTTCACAAAACCCGCAAAAATTCTCCTGCACAGATAAAACACCAGGCCTGCACCTTTAAAATGTCACGTACGTGTAACTGTGAAGTGAATAAACGCCGGTAAATGACAGACTGACTCTTCAAAATGTCCGGCTCATTCACTTTTGTGGATAATGAACATGGTTAACAACGTTCCTTATCTCTTAGGTAGGTACCTTAAAACGAGCCATTTCTGTCACAAAGCAAAGAATTCACTCCTCAATTTCATTACTTTATTTGGGTATGGAGAAATCTGGGTTGACTGGCGGTCAACATACCTGGTTATGTACTTAGAGGAACCTACTGAAGTATAAATCATTTAAGACCTTGTCGAACATAATTTAAAAAAAAAATCTAATTGATTAAAAAGCGAAAAATGAACAATTTTTTTTAAACCCGACGTCAAAAAAAGCTATATAAAACTGAAAAGTAATGAATAATTATTATGCTTAACAAAAGTAATTTATTCAAGGCCATACAAAAAATTTTGAAGTCGGCACCACATTTAACCCCCCCCCCCCCCCCCACAGCCTCATATTGTACTCACCCACTGGCTTTTACATAAATATTCTAGTTAGAATTTTGCGCAAAAATTTGATTGTATCAGCTTTGAATAAATTATGTAAGTTTGTTTAGCATCAAAATTGTATACAGATTTTTTGAAGTCGGTTTTTTTTAGATTTATTGTAGGATCGATTCATACTTAACTGGTACGTTTAGGGGCACTATACGTAGCGTTGAACATTTCCTCAAACGCGAGATTTCAGCTGTTTTTGTGACCGTTTCTCACGCTCAATTCTCCGGCGCCGACCGAAATGGATCGAATATCATTGTAAACACTTTATCAAGCGAATCGAGGGCATTCCTCGGCTATTTCAGTCAACGCTGTCCAGAAAGCTTGGACGGGGGAATAACGCCATTCGAAGGCTCGGGTTTAGGTGAAGGGATAATGGGCCTGGTCGTTGAAGGGGTTTTCCTTTCAAGCAGGTACGTACGCACTGGCGTTAAAACGCATTTTGAAGCAGGTAACGATATCACGAAACGAGGAGGCGCTCGTCGAGTTTCACAAAATGCCCCTGGTGCCTACCTAATCCTTCAGGAAGGGCTTCGAAAGCCCTGTGCAACCTTCACACTTAACCGCAGTTATAATTTCGTAATCATAATAATTATTAGGGTTTGGGTATCAACAATTATTAGGGTCGTTGAGCAGGTAGGAGGACAGGTTTACACCGTAAACGTGCAGCAATAGATAGAACGCCTATTGCTTGGGCTAAAATAGAGGGCTTGTCAACGTAAAGTGCCACAATTTGAAAAAAAAAGAAAAAAGTATATTATCTTAAATTTAAAATTTTGTTGTATACAAGTGATTTAAATGAATACGGCGGTCTTGAAATAAAAAGTCCTCCCCCAAAGGACCACCGAAGATTTGAAGGAACGAAATGGGCTAGAAACAATGCAATTCCAGTGGAACTGTCGCGTAATGTCATGGCTACCTTTGTTCTTCGTCTTTGGCAATGCGTAGCGATGGAAGAAGGACGTCATCTACCGGAGACCATAACATATATATCTGTGCTTGCAGGGGAAAGTCAGTTAGTTAAGTCCAACATCAACCAAAAACAGGTGTTTGTATTTCTAGATATAAGATTTTTTAATCTACATTTGTGCATAGGAGGTTTGGTCCTATCATGTTCCCATAGTGAGCTATGCTTTTTTAGTGCCTTTCCAGACAGGTCACCAAACGTCTACCCATCGGTGGGTAAAATCAGTTAGGTCCACCGTCGTTTTACTTTGAATGGACTTGACCGCCTTTGCTGAAATAATTTTTTTGACTTTGCTGATGTGTTCAAAAAACAATTATTGCAAGGTAAGAAAACAGATGACCAGGGAGGAACTTCTCAGTGGAAACCCCTAAGGTGGATTCGGTATAAAAAAGATCAGCCGGGAGTTTTATTTTTCAAAACTTCCTTGGAGGATGAAGGACATTTTCGCTCGGTCAGCTTTCGGCGGGGAGGCAGAAGAGCGACTTCAACTTTGGTACCTCAGCAGAGATACGATGGACGCTGTATGATTTCCGAAGAGAAAAAGAAAGATATTGGGGATCTGTTGAAGTTCATCTCTCCTGTATTCCACCAATTCTACAGAGATCTTCCTACAAAATACATATAATATATTCTTGCTGTTGTTCGTATTGTACTATTATTTGCCTACTTGATATTCATTCATGTAATTATAGTTAGTTGTGCACAAGGAAGGGACAAAAGTCCCTATGTACAGAGTTTTGAAAAAAAAAATAAAAAAAATCAGACTAATACATTCTCTGGGGCGGAAGATGAAGCTGAATTAAGTTATTTGTGCTGCCTCATTACTGTGTGAATATTATTGTTGTAAATTGGTGTCAATAATTCAGTATCAATGGATTAAATCTACATTCTGTTAAATTACAAATTTTACGTTTTATGAAATTACAATTATTTATTATTAGTTACTCATTTTTTGTAATCAATAAAGATACTCGTTCAAGATTAAATTGTGAGAATTTATTGCCAATACCCTACTGATACATAAATACCGTGATTTGAAAATGACAACAAACTACATAATGATGCCATAAGTTATTGCAACTTTCATTTGAGCAGAGCTGGTCAAGTCCAGAAGTATTTGTGTAAAGTAAGTCATGTCCATAAGAAACGTATATGTCTCGATCTAAATTTAAATTTTCGTACCAAAATGTAAGCAAAATTCAGAAAATCTCATGTGAATAGAATAGTAGATCGATAACGGAAAACAGCTTGTTTTGGTCGATCTGACAATTGTACGATTTTGGAGATTCGTTCAAACCTTTAATTGCAAATATCTCAAAACTTACTTTTTGGGCTTAACTGACTTTCCCCTGCAAGCACAGAGATGCATATATATCTCTTTTTTTAAACGATTTTTATCAAGTACAATATTAAATTCTACGCATGTACATTACTTGTGCACAAATCGTGGCACTTCTCTGCCCCACTCTAAACATGAATCCAGTGCAGTCCAATATGCAGAAATCAATGTTTCCCGACCTCATATTGAGGCCGATGTCACATTTGACTCACTACATTTACGCTGTAGGTCAATTATTTCAGAAGACGGATACTATTAATACAATAATTATGATTTCATACTGCTCATATGCCACAGAATCGGCTCAAAAATCTGACACCCTCCAAACAGTAAGGTACCAACTAACAATCTACCGACGAAAACATCTGCTATTTTTATTCGGGCGTTTCATATTGAAAGTGTTCTAATGACTCAAATGATAGTCAAAAACCCAAATATATTTTAATGGGTCGTACAAAACAAAGACGACGGCATTTACAGAACGATACAATCGTAAGGATCATTAGCGGTGAGTAAACTCATTCCGTCCTTGGGTGGAAACTGCTTTTGAAGCCAACGAGTTTACTTTGCCGCGAACAATGGAATGATGTCACTGTTTAATGAGTGAGTCTGGAATGACATCAACAGCCGTGAAACTAATTTTTTTTAACGCAGATCGATACCGCAGCACATTTTTACCGATGTTAGCACTGGAACTGTCACATTTTATTTACGGTAGTGTCCAAATTTTCTTTGCTATTTACCAAAACTTTAGGATTTTTTGCCCTGCCAATATTTGAAATTTACGTTGAATCCTACGTTGAAGAACATCAGCTTGCTGAAGCTCACAAAACTACCAACACCACGCAGCAACATTTAAATTCGGCTACAACTTCGAAAACAAAGGAAGATGTCAACAAAATAATATATTATTTTTAACTCACAAAAGTTAAAATAACATCTGAAAATTTTCTTATGAGGCCCTGATACTGCGCGTTCTTTCCAGAAGGCCTACGAGTAGGTACGTGTACATAAATGCTGATTTCTCGATGTTTTACGCAAAAAATAATTTTAATGTTTGAGTCAGATTAAAGAAAAACTTGAAACAATTTTATTCTAGGTGGTTTTATGTGGCAAAAACTCAAGTCGAACATAACGTGTAATTCTACGTATATCTCCCAAAATGGGGTCAAAAGTCGGTAAAAAAAATAAAGAAAAAAGTCCTACATTCAATAAAAATTAGGTACCTAGGTAATTAACAAGGATAAGTACGGAACTCCGTGTTTCCCCTTATTACCGATTAAATTTGATATTAAGATCAACTCATTTGCTCAATCACAGGCACACGTCATTTATATCTACTATGTATTACACTGATTGGAACAATTGAACAACGTCAATCAGAGCTCACTGCGTCCAAAAAATTAATTAAAATTAATTAAACCAAAATTGAATGCAATTATCAAACACGACAAACTTGGAGAGACCTTCGAATTTGTATTAAGCAAATGAGGCCCTGATACTGCGCGTTCTTTCCAGAAGGCCTACGAGTAGGTACGTGGTACATAATGCTGATTTCTCGATGTTTTACGCAAAAAATAATTTAAATTTTTGAGTCAGATTAAAGTAAAATTTGAAACAATTTATTCTTGGTGGTTTCACGTGGCAAAACCTCATGTCGAACATAACGTGAAATTCTACGTAGATCTCCCAAAATGGGGTCAAAAATCGGTTAAAAAAAGTCCTACATTCAATAAAAATTAGGTACCTGGGTAATTAACAAGAATAAGTACGGAACCCCGTGTTTCGCCTTATTACCGATTAAATTTGATATTTGTATCAACTCATTTGGCTCAATCACAGGCACGCGTCATTTATATCTACTATGTATTACTCTGATAGGAAAACTTGAACAACGTCAATCAGAGCTCGCAGCGTCCAAAAAATTAATTAAAATTAATTAAACCAAAGTTGAATGCAATTATCAAACACGACAAACTTGGAGAGACCTTCGAATTTGTATTAAGCAACTCGTTGCCACTTGTAATCAACATTTATAAGCAAAAAAAACCTCCGGATAAGATAGCGAAGATGAAAGAGAAGAAAAAACGAGTGGTTTTGTTATTTTCTTTTTTCGTCGAGCATTTGGACGGTGATAAGGCGAGTTTTCGAGATTACGAAGGCAAACAAGATCAAAAGTGAAGTGAGGTGTAAACATGACACAATTCCACGATAAATTCTGAACAACTGTAGAGGGGAAAAAAGAGAGGAAAAAAAAAGTTATTAAAAAAGGGGTTTTTCTTCAACAGAAATCACGCAATTTGACTGAAGAATATTTCTAGATTAGACGTTCAATGGAGTTTATTCTTATAACATCGGTTCGTTATCCTGTAAGAGTTGAGCAATAGGTTCAGAAATAGTAGTAGTAGTAGGTATATGAATTGGTTTAATTTATTATTCATAAAATCCACTGTTTATTACAACAATCTAGTAAAATGCATTGACTTTAGTGGAGGCTTCAAATCATAGAATTTTTATGACGGCTGTTTAGTGTTGCAGGTGCAATAAAACGAGCCATAGATAAACGTTTTAAGACAAAGTAGGGCACAGAGGGGATTTGAATGTGGATTTACTGGAATAATGACACACAGATGACCATGTCCATCATGTTCGTTTGGTCGGCGGTGTCGTCAAATATTAAAGTTTCAAAATCTTACTTCTAAACTGCCGTGAAAAGGTAAAACGCCTCAATTCTCAAAATCAAAATTTTTCAGGAGAGCTCTTCAATGTGTTCACCGTTTCCTCTACCCAACGTCCCTCATGTTGATGACAAAATTCAAAATTCCTTCGACAGTCGATCAAGAGATGTTTGGCGTTTACAACGAGATAATAGGTATAATCGCCAAATAATATAATAATAATATCGCCAAAAAATAATCGCCAAATAATAATAATAACGAGATAATATAATTGATTCTAATAGGCAGAAAATGCTCATAAGGCGTTTTATTTTATTTCCATCGAGTTTTCTGTTCAGAAATTAAAAGTAGAACGCCTTGAGGTGTTTTTCCTTTGAACCGATCCAAAAAAGTAGCAAGACTACTTAATTGAGTTAAAACGCCTCAGCTTTGAGCAAAAACGGCTCAAGGCGTTACGCGATTTAACATATTCCCAGGAAAATTCGGAAATCACCTCTATCTTGGCATGTGGTGATGATAAAATGAAATGGCAGGAATAGTTGCTTAAAAACGCCTCATGTGTGCTCAGCTGTTAATAAAAATATGAGGAAGAAAGAACGAACGCCTTGTACGTCAGAGATCAACAACGCCTCAACCTCGAAAATGAAGCCAGCGTCGCCTTGAGATGAGGCGTTTTACCTTTGAATCCAGAGCACAAATTGACGAGCTGAGACGTTTTTGATGCTGATGAGGCGTTTCACCTTGAAATAGTTCAAAAAAGGCGTTTTACCTTTTATTGCAACTTTTTCAAATTTTTGAATTGAAATTTGAGGATTTTCCTAATTAAATTTTCAATTTTTGACTTCCCCACTGGAAAGAGCGTCCAAAAATTAAGAGGGGTATGTGAAAACCCCATTTTCGACAATTTTTGAGATGAGGCGTTCTTCCTTTTTACGGCAGTACACTCTGCAATCCTAGGCAGACTGCAAATCCTGAGAGGTACGGTATTCATAATACGATTGCAACTTTTTCAAATTTTTGAATTGAAATTTGAGGATTTTCCTAATTAAATTTTCAATTTTTGACTTCCCCACTGGACAGAGCGTCCAAAAATTGAGAGGGGGTATGTGAAAACCCCATTTTCGACAATTTTTGAGATGAGTCGTTCTTCCTTTTTACGGCAGTACACTCTGCAATCCTAGGCAGACTGCAAATCCTGAGAGGTACGGTATTCATAATACGATTGCAACTTTTTCAAATTTTTGAATTGAAATTTGAGGATTTTCCTAATTAAATTTTCAATTTTTTACTTCCCCACTGGAAAGAGCGTCCAAAAATTAAGAGGGGTATGTGAAAACCCCATTTTCGACAATTTTTGAGATGAGGCGTTCTTCCTTTTTACGGCAGTACACTCTGCAATCCTAGGCAGATTTCAAATCCAGAGAGGTACGGAATTCTTAATACGATTGCAACTTTTTCAAATTTTTGAATTGAAATTTGAGGATTTTCCTAATTAAATTTTCAATTTTTGACTTCCCCACTGGAAAGAGCGTCCAAAAATTAAGAGGGGTATGTGAAAACCCCATTTTCGACAATTTTTGAGATGAGGCGTTCTTCCTTTTTACAGCAGTACACTCTGCAATCCTAGGCAGACTGCAAATCCTGAGAGGTACGGTATTCATAATACGATTGCAACTTTTTCAAATTTTTGAATTGAAATTTGAGGATTTTCCTAATTAAATTTTCAATTTTTTACTTCCCCACTGGAAAGAGCGTCCAAAAATTAAGAGGGGTATGTGAAAACCCCATTTTCGACAATTTTTGAGATGAGGCGTTCTTCCTTTTTACGGCAGTACACTCTGCAATCCTAGGCAGATTTCAAATCCAGAGAGGTACGGAATTCTTAATACGATTGCAACTTTTTCAAATTTTTGAATTGAAATTTGAGGATTTTCCTAATTAAATTTTCAATTTTTGACTTCCCCACTGGAAAGAGCGTCCAAAAATTAAGAGGGGTATGTGAAAACCCCATTTTCGACAATTTTTGAGATGAGGCGTTCTTCCTTTTTACAGCAGTACACTCTGCAATCCTAGGCAGATTTCAAATCCAGAGAGGTACGGAATTCTTAATACGATTGCAACTTTTTCAAATTTTTGAATTGAAATTTGAGGATTTTCCTAATTAAATTTTCAATTTTTGACTTCCCCACTGGAAAGAGCGTCCAAAAATTAAGAGGGGTATGTGAAAACCCCATTTTCGACCATTTTTGAGATGAGTCGTTCTTCCTTTTTACGGCAGTACACTCTGCAATCCTAGGCAGACTGCAAATCCTGAGAGGTACGGAATTCATAATACAACGAATCATTCATCTAACTGAAACGAGATGCTCGGATGTATTTACAAAGCCTTTTCTGGAGGAAAATGTGGGCAAAATGAATGTACACACAGTGGGCTATTAGTAGCGCACTGCTGCTGCTATATCTAAACAAAATCCTGTTAACGCAAGGGAAAGTGGAATAAAACTATCTTTGATGCACTTCGACGGCTTTTCAGCTTCGGAATATTGAAAGGACCACAGAGAGATTGGGTTCGGAGGATGAGAAAATGTAATGGACCTTCTTCTTTGGAACACGTCCAACGAGACTGCAAGCCAAGTAGGAAACCCGAGTCGACGTGCCAAGTTCTACATATAAACCACAATCAGTCCGGCCAACTATGAACGTTCCCGGGCTCCCACTCCATCCGACCGAGGGCTTTAAACGGATACAGAAGGGGAAGTTCGATTAGGGGGGCGTCAGGTGCAGCTAGCCCCGTAATGGACGACCCTGTAGTACCTAATAACTCTGAAAGAGTGCGGTAAAAAGCAGGGGAAACCACATGGGAAATCCGCTGAAATGCACCAAGGGGATTGATCCCTTTTTCAGTATTAACCTTCCGTAGGGAACCGCTGAAAAATGCAGTTCCTGCTGTTTGCTTCGAGTCTACCGGAACAACTTTCTTGAAGAGATTCTTCCCTCATTATCGGATCGGAAAGCATTGAAGAAATCCCTTCTAGAACCTTCTGAAGCAAGTTAAAATTCTGGCATAGAAACAACTACGTACGTATTATCTGAGTGGCATTTATATAGAATTAAAAATTCTCTACTGCAACTGTCTGATCGACAGACCGATAGATATGAACCACTGAGAAATATCATTGAGGAACTTTGGAGGAATCACGCAATCTATCAGGTCAGCAGACTCACGGATCTCCGCTCTGCTTTTCAACAATTATCAAGCCTCACTCTGACATCCCAGCAGCCCCTTGCTCAGTCTGTAATTAACGCAATATTACGATGGCTAACGACGGAAACTAAAGATGTAACTGATGAAGATGATGCAGCCAGCAACTGCCCGGAACTTCCTGGGGATTGTTGCTGAATTTCGACAGATTTCCGAAGTCGGATTTTGGGTTGACGGATGTAAATATCGTGAATTAGTCGCTCAAGTCTTGGGAGGACAAGATATTTGGAATGCAGGCCTGCATAACACTGAAAATAACGTACTCAGACGTAGACCCGATTGGGGAGTTGTTCCAAGAGTTTCAAATTCCCCAAGCAGTTAAAAATAGTTATCTGATAGTTATCTGAGTTATCTGGTGAAAACTGTGGGCAACCTCAAATGCTTGTGCCGTATTAGATTCAAACCAGACCCGCCATGATTATGCATAAGTAGTAAAATTTTGGGTAGTCACGAATAAACACCTCTCAGTGGGTCATGAAAGAAAATGGTACTTGTAAATGACGTTACAGGTTCAATCTGTAATGTGGCCTGCTGATTGAGAAATACGTGTTTCAGACAAACTGCCTGCTCAGTTTGGCCCCTAGCAAAGAGACATCGACGGACAAGATATTCAGATATCTTGCACTGGGCTTCAGTCCCTAACGGCGACCTTCGGGCGTCAGGTCGCCAGAGTTTGGAACAAGCCGCAGAGATGTTTCGTACGTCCTTGATACATCGCTTCTGGCACCCGCTACTTCCATTCCTGGCCCGAGCCTCCTTATGTAATGCCCTGCTCACACCCTTGGCCCCTCTCACGCCAAGAGTTGAAGGCTTGACAAAAAAAATATCGTTTCGGAACGAGGTATCCATTGAACGGCTTGAAATTGGTTCACGGACGACAGGTGAAGTCAAAACGGGTGGTACGTACCCAGAAAAGGAGGGCAATCCGGTTCATCTCCTGAAACGCAAGCTGTTAAGGATTATTGCAGTACTGATAGAGCTTTTCGAGCAAGGGCGGCACCGACGCGGCGCCATGGCGCCAGAAATAGTGCTACAACATCCGAACCGCTAAATCGAAATCCTCAAAAAATGTTGGGGTGTTCCTGCTCGATGTATGTACCACTTTTTAATTTGCTACATCAGAGCATTTCTGTTTAGACACCAATTTTTTTTAGTGTTTGAAATCAGGTTGGTGCAAGGTACTCAACATCCATCATTGACTGCAGTACACAAATTCTCTCCCAAAACATTTCTGGGATCCTCAATCTAATGCCCGAGTGTTCCACTGTAGTACAACCAGAATTGCCGTCTGTTTCATCACCTACCGAAATGCAAAAATCAAACGATCGAACCGTGAAAAAACGAGAAAAAAACCGCATGAATCATCTTTTCCGAGAGGCAGGTGGTTCAGCCCAGTTTCTCCTTGTCCGAGAGTAATTTCAACAACCTGTTTCCTCCTGGACGAGCCAACATTACGTAACGGTCCTACGGTCATTACTTCTAACAGTAAGAAAATATATTATCTTCACAAACCATTTCTCCGGAGTAATAAATTATTCGGAAGGAGTAAAAATGTATAAACCAAAATAGGATGTACTGGGTACACACAACATGATGTACAGCGGCGCCATTTAGTCCCAATTACCTGCATACAGACTGATCAGAAATTCAACAGCAGTTCAAGTAAAATCAGGAACTTTGATGTGGCGAGTTATACTGAATACAAGTATGAATACAAATAATTCCCTAGACATAATAGAGTACCTACTGATTAAATTTATGTTCAATTAAGAAATGAATGGCCGAATATCGTGGTCAGACTCGAGCGACATTTATGTATGTATGTGAGTATCGTGAAAAATGACCTTTGGAACCGTCGCAAAAATCTGAAATTTTTTGAAAGGATACTCTTCGGGCCCCCAGAATTTGCTGTATAGTTTTTGGCGTCCCTACGACGCAAGGGACAGGCGCCAGGGCGCCAGAAGTGGCGCCGCATGAGCCAAAACATCGGTAATTGTGGAATCTTACGACAGGAAATCGCTTTACCAGTCAGGTATCTCTATATAGGTTACGGCACCAAGATGAAGCCAGTTAGTGGTGCCAAAAAATCCAAAAACAGCCAATTTGTCGCAGGTGTGCGTTGTATATTTGTTTTACTGAAGTTACGTGTGAGGCTACTGGCCAGCGGACTCACTAAGTTGTTGAATTCACGGAGGACATTTGGTATGAATTAGAGGAAAACAGGTTTCAACCCGCTGAAAGAAAGAGTATTACTAATCTTGCAGGGAACCCATCTGCAAGTTAATGGTAGACAGTTATGTGAGTTGGCAAAAAGCTGTAGAAATATGGCAGTAACACCAGCCGGGTTTCGATTAAAATGGATGAGGCGTTTGATGACGTGTCAATTTATAGATGTTTTGTCTTGATGGATACGACGTTGGTTCGACTCATAGACATGACTAATACGAGTATATCATCAGATAGTAGAAAGTCCGCCTATAGTAATAAGCTAGCACATACAGCAGGTATCTGGGATCGGCTAGTTGAATGGAGGATTGGAAAAAGCTTTGTTCTACAACGAATGATAAGCCAGGTCATGTCGATAGAAGCTGTAGCAGGCACAGCGATGTCTTAGTTTTCTGTATGGTATCAGGCACTGGAAATACCGGGCAGAAATTTTACCGACGGGCCTAGGACTCTGTGACTGGAGGATGGAGAATTCATCGCTCCACAACGAGGATAAGACGGGTTACGTCGATAAAACGTGTAGCAGGATCATTTGCCGCCCTAGTTTTCAGCATGTTAGGGTGAACAGGAGAGAAGTGCCAATCGGTCAGGGTTGCCACATGTCATGATTTGACCAGGAAAGTCGTGGCTTTTGAAAGAATTGTCCTGGCTCCTGGTCAAAATGTTACCAGGACGCGGAATGTCCTGGTTTTGCTCACTGTAAGGTCCTCATCATTTTTTATTGCGTGAAAAGTGTAAGATACAGAAAACTGAAATCATTTCAAGGATTGGGTTTGCTGTCCTGTTTTCAACTAATTTTAATTTTAAACCGGTTTCGGAACTTTCCCCATCATCACTGCAGACTTGTGTCAACGGGTCAGCAGTTGTAACTAATGCAGTAATGTAGTGGCATTTAAGTGAAGTACCTATCTGATGCAGCAGTGATAAAATTAGTTACATAACAATGCATTAATTAACGAATCTCTGAACTGATGATGGGAATAGTCCGAAAACGGGGCTTCAAATAAAATCAGTTGAAAACAGCCAAATCCTCGATTCCTTTGTTGTTGTCGTACCACCCTCGAGGCTTTGTTTGCTGTCGTATTATCCTTTTACCGTCGATTCATTTTCTGTTGACGTTTGCTGATCCAGTATTGATTGTTTAGATCAGTCTAATTTGTCGAGTTTGATTCAGTTCCCTCGTTCTCCAGGTCTGAACCTCATATCCGTTCTAGCGGTATAATTGTGGAGTTCCTTCGGCGAAAGAGGATGTGCCAATGAACGAGTGATTTTCAAGGTGGAATGTGGGAACAAACGATTTGGCAATTCTTATCTCATTTGTATTGAGCATTTTCCCCTCAAATGCGTACTTGGAAAGAGTATTTAGCCATACGAACCCTAAATGGATGGATGTGAGAAACCGATGCTCTGGTGATCTGATAAAATCAGAACTGTTGATTAGTTTGAACTTCAGTTACATGGAGTTTTACCAATGGTTCATTTCAGAAGATTTGGGAAGCCGTAAGGTCTGATCAGAAGAAGTATTCATGGCGGAAAGAGAATTCAAATTTCAGTTCCTGAGTAGACACCCTTACTCGATTCCATTTTTTGTTCCTGGGGCAGACACCCAAATTCAATTCCATTTTCTGTCCTTGGGGTCGACACCCAAATGTTTTACTGTTTTATAGTTCCTGCGGTATTAGAGATTCAAATATTATTTCGTTTTCTAATGCAATTCCGTTTCTTAGTTCCTGTGGTAGACACTCAAATTTGTATACTGTTTTACAGTTCCTGGGGTACCACAATATTATTTCGTTTTCTAATGTGATTCCGTTTTCTAGTTCCTGGGAACACCCGAATGTGACACAATTTTTCAATTTGGGTATTTTTGGAATAAGCTTGCTGTTATCAGGGCTCGTTATAAAATAAAAATCTATAAAAGTCAACGCGGTAAAATAATCGTACAACGTACCAGTTGGTGAATTCCAAGTGAGCAGTTCTGTGTCACGAACAGGTGGCGAAACGGGAGGAAATGGAGTTTCTCCCATTTGTACGACTTCAGCGCGTGGCGGTCCGTTCAAAAAGAATCGATTTGAAATTCAATCGAACGGTCGGATGAACATAAGGCAATCCCCCTGGGGTTTCGAGGTGTTGAAAGAAGTCGATCAATATTGGTTGGGACCGGTAAAAATAACTCTTCTTCAATCCCAGAGGGGTTACCAGCCCAACGAGGGGGTTTTGTTTGCCGAGCCTTTAGAAAAAAACCGCGGGCATTCCCCCACCCAGTGTTGACACAACCGCAGAAACAAGTTTGTAGACGCCTCGCCAGAGGATTATAACACTATATATTATCCACGATCTAACTAGCAAGACTGAAAAAGAAAAGAAAAAACCTATTGAAGTTGAGTCGAATTTATCCTTCTCCCCATTTCATCTATTAATTTCCCAGGTAATAAAGGGCGGGTTGGAACCGTTCCAGATAACTCTTGGACTGCTGCGCCGAGCTGAGTCACTGTTACACCAATATCCGGTAAACGTAGATCTTGTATTGTGAATTTTGTGATTGGGTGGGTTACCGAGCGGCGTCTACAATCTAAAGCTGTTTACTCGTGTTGACTAATGGATTTCAAGCCTTCCATTAAACTGAACAACAGGAGTTATTGCCTAGTTACCGCCTCGGACGACAACAGCCCGATAACAGTAGCAAGAATAAAGCAAACTATAAGAGGCGCGAGGAATTTCGTCAACTCAAGCAACAATAGGATACTGACAGGTAGGTAACATCGAACGAGGACCACTAGCTAGCACAGGCGGTCAACAGAAGAGGCCTAAAATATCCTAAGGGGGCACCTCTAGGGATCGTCGAAATTTGCTACTTAATTTCCCATTTTCGAAAGAAGGGATGCTGAGAAAGCAGCGCAATTCAAGCTAAGATGCTGTAGGTTGACATAAGGCCTCGCAGAGAACTAGGCAACAAGGGGCCATATTGGTGAACCATATTTGTTGACAATATCAGGATAATGTTCACCACATTTGGCGTGACGATATAAAGATACTGTTCACCATACCTATTGGTGAACCATATTTGCTGACAACATCAGGATAATGTTCACCATATTTGGCGTTGACAATATCAGGATATTGTTCACCATATTTGGAGTGAGAATAAGTTCACCATATTGGTGAAGTGAACCATATTTGTTGACAACATCAGGATATTGTTCACCATATTTGGAGTAAGAATAAGTTCACCATATTTTGCTTGAGAATAAATTCACCATATTTGGTTCGAGAATAAATTCACCATATTTGGCTTCAGAATAAATTCACCATATTTTGCGTGAGATAAATTCACCATATTTTGCGTGAGAATAAATTCACCATATTTGGCTTGAGAATAAATTCACCATATTTTGCGTGAGAATAAATTCACCATATTTGGCGTGAGAATAAATTCACCATATTTGGAAGAGAATAAATTCACCATATTTGGCGTGAGAATAAATTCACCATATTTGGCGTGAGAATAAATGCACCTATTTGGCTTGAGAATAAATTCACCATACCTATTTGGCGTGAGAATAAGTTCACCATATTTGGCGTGAGAATAAATTCGCCATATTTGGCTTGAGAATAAATTCACCATATTTGGCGTGAGAATAAATTCACCATATTTTGCGTGAGAATAAGTTCACCATATTTGGCGTAAGAATAAATTCGCCATATTTGGCTTGAGAATAAATTCACCATATTTGGCGTGAGAATAAATTCACCATATTTTGCGCGAGAATAAGTTCACCATATTTTGCGTGAGAATAAATTCACCATATTTGGCTTGAGAATAAGTTCACCATATTTGGCGTGAGACTAAATTCGCCATATTTTGCGTGAGAATAAATTCACCATATTTGGCGTGAGACTAAATTCACCATATTTTGCGTGAGAATAAATTCACCATATCTGCCGTGATAATAAATTCGCCATATTTGGCTTGAGAATAAATTCACCATATTTGGCGTGAGAATAAATTCACCATATTTTGCGTGAGAATAAATTCACCATATCTGCCGTGATAACAAATTCGCCATATTTGGCTTGAGAATAAATTCACCATATTTGGCGTGAGAATAAATTCACCATATTTGGCGTGTGAATAAATTTACCGTTAATTTTTTACTATCATCGCTGTATTACTGTTACGAGCTGACCCTGGCAATTGATGACCATGTTGTGAAGAAGTATCAACAAAAAGAAAGTAGTTCACAATATAAGGATAAACCGAGAAACGAGAGGCTTGTCGTGGGGTCTTGAAAAGACTTAGCTGGTGCTCTTACCTGGAACATGGGATTTACTTTGAGATCCTCTTACCTGATTAGACGATCCCGGTCGTGGAACGCCCTCTCGATCTCTTCTGGCGGAGGGTGGCCGAGATGGGCCGAGTTGGAGGGCAACGTCGGGTACCTTTTCTGCCACAGCTCCGGCGCCAGGGGCGGGTACAGGGGCGGCGGAGGGATTAGGAGGCCTGGAGGGGCGCCTGGGTAGCCTGCAGGGGGCTGCGACATTCCGCCCTCGCGCCAAACCTGGTGGAAACATAAAGGGAATACGGAACGGTCAGACAATCCTGTTGAGAACTCAAGGGAATAACAGAACATAACAACATCAAAATAGTTTGCAGCTGATGTGGAAACGTAGTTATTACAACAAGGAAGCACGAAGGCAGCACTTTTGGTAGAACCGCCACAGTTCCCACATTTATCACATCCCAAAATCTTACAAATGGACAAAAAGCTAGAAAGTATCACATCCCTGCAGCTTCCACAGAGTCAGACATGACAGAGGCTCCTATACAGACTCCAGGCGCAATTTGACGGTGTGTGTATTTTGCTTTACCTTGCTGCAAAGCAGAATTTGCTTCACCTCCAGCAATTCTTTGCAGTACCACAGAATAGCTTGGAATTGGACCATTTATGTTGGTACCTACGTGAGGCTCCCAGCCAGCAGAGCCACTAGTTTTATCTGAATCAGTGACTCAATTTTTATTCAAACACTCCCACGAATCTGACTTTAAATCACTGGGATCCACCCAGTCTTCAAGGTCATTTCTAGGTCAAACGGAGAACGTCCGTCCAACCTCCTTACGGCCAGAGCTCCAAAGACAGGCGTTTCTTGTCGCCACAATCACGTTCTTTTATGGAAGACCAGAATCGGCATCGAAGATGGCAGTTACAGCAGTTCGGGCTGCAGCTATCACAGTGAACGATCCGCTGTGGTGACTGAGCGAGCGCGAGTAGGGTTCAAGGCGAGGCTCCCACGTACTCCGACCAACAAGAAGTTCTTTGTCTTACTCTGCGTGTTCTTTGGCACCATTCAACGCATATTACGATTCACTCACATCACGAACCAATTAGTTGAACCGGTACACGCACCTAACAAATCACTTTTCCCCTTCGCTGCAACCTGCTATAAAAGGCCTTCGCGAATGATTTCGTCATAAGTTCTCCCTCGGTGTTCATCCAAGTTGGAAACCAGCCTACGGGGCGAACAGGATCGTCCAAGGACGCATTATACCTCTTCCTCATTGCGGGATTATCTCTGACATAATGTTGTCGTCAGCTCGAGCCACCTACGTGCACCGAGTTCCCTCTCAGTCGGAATAGAAAAGTAATTTACACAGAGTTTATTTCATCCGGTGAAGTAACATCCTGTGGTGCACTCAGCTTGATTCCTGGATTCCATGTGTTGTGGGTATTCTGCAGAAGACGCTGCCTAGATATCGGTCAAGTTTATCTGTATGATTTTTGGAAAGCGCTTTATGGAAGAAATCAAAAATCAAGAACATCCCAATAAATCTTACGTATCACCTTGCTGCATCGTCTTGTATCGACTCTCTGTCTGTAAGAAAAAGGTATTCTTGATGGTACTGTGGGATTCTTCGAGTTACCTATAAGGCATTCTGCAAAAGACGCTGTCTAGATATCGGTCAAGTTTATCTTTATGATTTTGGGAAGTGCTTTATGGAAGAAATCAATAATCTAGAACACCCCAATAAATCTTACGTATCACCTTGCATCGTCTTGTATCGACTCTGCGTCTGCAAGAAATAAGTAATGTCTTCCTGATGGTACTGTGGGTATTCTCAGAGTTATCTATAATATTGAAATTCTTCTGTTTGAAGTAATCTCCGGTCATGAACTCGGCATCCTGAATCCATGCATTGCTGTAAAGACTCCTGCAGAAGTGCAAGATGTTGGCGCAGGTTCATAATTCATGGGAGAAATAAAGACGATCCTGATACAACTGCTTTTATCGTATCTCTGGATAGCTAGATAAAAAAATACACTGCCAAGGACATGGCACAGAAGCTTCCTCGTGGCTTCACAGTATGTTACCATTCAATTTTCATAAATAAATATTCAGATTAATTAATATAAAGATTCAGATTAATTAACGGAATTATTTAACTGTTATTTAACAACAAGGGTATTAGTATTCATGCTTTAAGATGAAGTAATTAGTCCACGTATGGAAGTGAGAACGCAAACAGTCCCTATCAAATTTCAACTTCCTAGAGTGAACAGGAGAGAATTTAGCAGCTCAGCAGGGTGCGGAGCCCGTCATTTCATTCGTCAACGCAGAGGCCCTTCCAGGTTCTTCCAGGTTTATATTCTATGGTCTGGAATGCTCGAAGTTTGGAATGTACGCGGTGCCAGTGCCACTTGCCACTGCCCACCGCTGATTAAATCACGATGAATGTCGTATGGGACCTCAAGGGACCTTACCCGCACCATCCCTGAAAATCTGACCAAAATCCGTTCAAAATTGATTGAGTTATGACCGTAACAAGAAAATCTCGTTAGCGCCTGCGCAGAGGCTACCATTGATTCGATCATGATGAAACTGATAGGGGACCATCTACCGCTAAAACCGCACAATTCCTGAAAATTTGACTGAAATCGGATCAAAATTGTGGAAGTTATGGCTGTGGCAAGGAGATGTGGACGGACAGACAGACAGACACGGAACCAAATTTATTCAGGAGGGCCTGAAACGCAAGTGGAAATTTTGATTTTGAAGCACAAAAAAATTTTCATTTCCAAAGTGAAAACAAAGCTTCCGCTGCCTTGCAGACTCGGAAGCAATATTTTTTGTGGCACCTCTTCATGCTGCTGTAAACTGGTCTGTAGGATGAACATAAAATAGTTCAAAACGGGTAATGAAATCTCTGAACGAACAGAACGGATGCGTTTAAACAATGTGAACGCCAAGCATTCAACTAAATCGATTATAGCGATTCCTCTACACGGGATGGGGGAGGCAGGGCGAGGAGGCTTAATAGGTTTGACCCCATTCCTAAATGAGAAGCCCTAACGAGCCGTATTATCGGTGCAGCTAAACACAAAATAGGTACCTACCGTTATCGCTTTCAGCGCGTTCCACAAAAATAGTACAGATTACAGCTCAACCCGATTGATACTGGCTCGATAAACCGTTTCCGGTAGCAGCCTCGTCGGCGAGACTCATTTCGACACTCGTTCGACCTCGCCGAGGTCAAACGGTCAGAGAGGTGAGCGGCGATTGACGTCATGTCGCGATTTCTCTTGACAGGGGTTTCGGGTTTAATTCAAAACGCCTACAAGCAGACCTCTCAACATCGCTTTAATTCGTTAAAAGAACCCACCGACTGATTCAGCGTCAATAACCGAAGGCGGCAGAAGGTATTGAAATCAGGTCTCCGTCATACTTCCACTGTTGGCAGTCGTATTCTGGTTTGCCCCTGGTCATAGATCGTAATCTGGGATAATGACGACAGACGAGGTCAACCATTCAAGACCTGCCACCGAGCATCGGGAAGACACCTGATTACACCCAAGGATCCCCTTCTGAATGGTGGACCTCCACAACGTCACAATAAAAAAATGTAAGCGATTGGAAGGGATCCTGCTGTGGAAAAAACCAACGAGCAAAAAAGGTGTAAAGAAGTGTTCCGTTCCGCTCCTGCAAATCCCAGATCGAGTCGACCTTGTTTCGGCGAGGCTTCAAGGCCTTGGATCGCTTCTCCCGTTCTGAACGTGAGCGAGGCAGTTATCGATTATCTCCAGCTTTTTCCTGGGCTGTTCCAGAAAAATACTTGTAAACTTGTCAATACACGAAAGCCCAAACCTTAAGATAGCAGGTAGGTGGTTGGATTTGGGTGTGGTCGAGCTTTCAAGTACCAGAATGTAGACATTTCAAGTCGTGAGACCGAAAATTAGCTATTTTCTGCATTGTAGCCATAATTTAGTAATTGCAAGTCATTTTCGCTGCACCAAAATCAGTACCCTCGAAGTTTCAAGTCAGAAGACCCACTCGGACGGTCATTTTTCAATGAAAGAAAATACAAGGAAAGAAAAATGCCGCCCGAGCGTAATTAAGAGGCTGTCTGACGTTCGGCAACAACAAATATTCTGGAAGAGAGATTCAAAAACAATCATCCCAAATGGGGTCTCTCACCAGCAATCTGAATTTCACTGATAAACTTCTACTACAGGTCATGAATTTTCAACATAAAATATAAAGCGTAATCAAAAAATGACACGCGGAATGCACCCCCACATTCTTGAGACTGCAGAAAGGTACACAAGTAAACGTCGGTCATAGCGAAAACGGAGGTTAAAACTACCAATGTGGGTAATATGTGGAAAACAGTTACACAACCTTCTCGGAGATGGAAGATACAAGTCAGGATGGTTAGAATTCAGGTCAATTGAGAAGGATGATGCTTGGGGAAACGACGGGGAACTATCTCGAGTACGCAATCATCAGGAAATATGCGCCACGCAGAGCCTTTTTACGACAGTTACCATCTTCAGGGTTCGAATCCTCGCCAAGGACGGAGTTATAAAACGGTTTTTTTTTTTGTTGTCACAGATAAAAACCCCGACGATACCGCCTTGAACGAATCCTTTTTATCGTCGCGATTTTTATTTAATCCATGAAAGGTCATTTTGGAGCTGGGGGAACCGTGGAGAACCGTTTAACCACGAACGTTCTTGGTTCTGAACGCTTGCCACGGTTCACGGTAAAGAGCACGCGGAACGGCTCATTTTTCGGCGGTTTTCTTTCCCCGAAGAGCTTCACCCCGAGACGCGTGAGCGAGGATCGACGCATCGAGGTTGACGTAAGAGCGAAAGGTAACCGCGGGATGGAGTGCAACGAAAGGCGATTTCCCACCATGAAACCTCAGCTCACACTCGTACACGAAATGATCACCGAGTCATTACTACAACAATTTTCAGGACATGGAAGAACGTGGTAGGAAAAATGTGCAGTCAAAAGGACAATAATTCCCAAAGAACACATACCTAATAACGGATAACTTTCCAAAGAAGAGCAAAGGAGTTAGGAAGAAGCTGCATTTATCAGTCAAAATGTGGTAGTTACACATTGTGGAGTTGATTTTTTGAATCAAATGGTTATGAAAAACCAGGCGTAATATGTAGACTTGAAGAATTTTGTATAAGATAGTCAGATTACAGGCTCTAACTGCCAGCTGGTTGTACAGGTCGTAAGTACATACCAAACACAGTTTTGTTCCAAGACTTCATCTCTACAGCGCCACTTATTCTAGTTATATTCTGAATTAATCAATGAATCTGAGACGTCCGTTCGTTGCTGCAAATGTAAACTCAGGTGATTTAGATGAGGTTTAACTGAACACTCTTTAGGACGAAAATAGTGCTCCATCCCAGAAACAAGCGCACTACTTCCTATTCCAATCTACCAAACATCCTGCTGTTTCAACATGTTTTTGTTGCTTTATAGAAAATGTTGAATAGTTTATGTACAAAGTAGTGTTTAGTATAATAAAAACACCTTTCACGTCTCTGGCTCAATCAGTCGAATATTTTGCAACACCCGCCTGGAAGAACTTGGTTACCTACTTGACGTAATTAAATCCAATTTTTCTGCTGATCATTGTCGTTCTTACAGTCATTCCAACTGACAGGAGCTCCCCAAGGTCGTTTTACTGCCATGTGAAGCGTTCTGAACTCATTTCATTATTCCCACTGTCTCTCGTTTGCCGTGGGAACTAAAAGCAAACCTTGAATCAGCCCAGAAAGGCACGTTGACGCCACAACTCAATGTTTCACGCCTCTGATTAATCCGCCATGTCCGTCGATGGGAATGAAATATTCAACCGGACCCCGCAAGACCGGCAATTCACCGGGCGTGACCGACTGGTTTTCTTGTTTACCTTGTTCGATCATCACTTTTCCAGAAAGGCCTCGAACGAACGCACTGTATATTGAGCTCGTGCGTACCTCGGGCCCATCGTTTACTCGTATTTACCGGAGCAACGTTGTGCAAGCAGTCCGATGCGATCAAGTAATAGCCATCGTAACTGATCGTTTCCGGTACGTAAATCGAAGTTTCGATTTAAATCTTCGTCCACTCAATAATTTGCTACGCATCGACGTGATTACGTAGAAGACAGCCGCACTTGAGAACTGCGGAAACGAACAGTCTGTGAGAGACCGGTGGGATTTCCTGCCGAATCGATGGAGTTTATCGACTTCTGTAACACGTCGATACTTTTAAAAGAGTCAAGGCCACACACAACCCGGTGTTGGAATAAAAATAAAAGAAAAATCGATTTATCTCCGCGATTAGGTTGGAGCACTTCCTCCTCACCCAAGGACAACCCCGTCCTCGCCGCTCGCCGCTTCTCTGGCCACCTCTAAAAGTAATTAACCTGGATAAATCTCCCCTCTCAATCCTCCTCTAATCGTATAATAACAGGTTGTACCGTGTATTTCGTCAGAAACTCAGTTCCAGATCCAGGAGATAGAGAAGAATTCGGAGGCGTCCAAAGCCTTTAATTGGCGAGATGGGAACTGGATCCTTTTTTCGTGTTTATTTATGCGAGGCAATGGGTTTTCTGTCGGACCCGTGTGGGAAGGAATACATTTGCATACAAACGTCCCCTCGGTCGAATTTTTTACGGTTCGTTCCTCCTTGAGCTGGATATATTTTTTTGTGTGCTCTGTATTGAAAAACCTCCACCTTAATCCGCATTTAGAAGCAACAGACGGTCACGGTAGATCGACAGCGCTTGATGGGTTTTGAATGAGCTGCTTTGGTTTGATCCGTTTTGACCAACGGGAATACCCACGATTTATATTTATTTATTTATTTTTTGTGTGCATATTTATTAGACGGACGAGACGTAAGCAGTAAAATTTTAATTTAAACGTGGACGTCTGTTGGCGTCATTGCCGCCTTTCTATGGATTCAGCTTGTTTTATATGATCCACGACGTTGGAGTATAAGCTGCGACATCGACGCTACTGCCCAAGAAGTCGGTGTCTGTTCCGCTATGCTGTAGCATGGAGGAAGAGTGACGCCATTGCCGCTTTCCAAGTAATTTTGGAAACTAAACCTGAAATAAATTATGCCAGGAAACCCTAAGCAACCGGGGATACTGTTAGTTAATGGTGGTTCTGGGATTGCTGTTTTTTCCCCAAATTTGCTTTTTGTAGTAGTTTTGTAGAAAAATGAATCGGAATGAGAAAAATAAAAGAATAAAAATGCGAAAAATCGGATCAGGTCGCCAGAATAGCCTATATTGGCATATATATTTGTTTAATTTCCAAAATTACTTGGAAAGCGGCAATGGCGTCATTCTTCCTCCATGCTACAGCACAGCGGAACAGACACCGACTTCTTGGGCAGTAGCGTCGATGTCGCAGCTTATACTCCAACGTCGTGGATCATATAAAACAAGCTGAATCCATAGAAAGGCGGCAATGTCGATATTATATGCTAATATAGGCTATTGTTGCGACCTGATCCGATTTTTCGCATTTTTATTTATTTTTTTTCTCACTCTGATTCATTTTTCTACAAAACTTACAAAAAGCAAATTCGGGAAACAATCGGCAATCCCACAACCACCATTAGTTAATAGTATTCCCCGTTGCTTAGGGTTTCCTGACATCATTGATTCAGCATCCGATGTCACCTTTGCGAAATGCAGGTTTCACAAATGAAAAAACGCTGCAAATCCCTGCACAACGGTTTATTATTTTGTATAGAATACCCTTCTGTTACAGATCACAGCTCTATGTATAGATAACCTGTCTATATAATATAATATGTACTATTCTATGCATATTATGTAGATCGCAGCCCCTCCGTAGGTTAGTGCCTAACCCCGTACTCGTTACTAGGTACCTACCTAAATCACGAGTTAAATGTTGCTAAAATAATTCTGCCGATGACAAACAGTACCTAACAAAAAGAAACACTCATAATGAAGTTCTGAAAAGAAATTGTTGATGAGGAGTGAAAAAAGTTGCAAACGTACCTACCAACAAACTCCAGCCCCTTCTACGTAGATGGTATAATGAACCGTTGTGTAATAATTTACCGTTGAGTAATGATTTACCGTAGTAATAATTTACCCATCAATAATACTTCAACGTTTGTTCAAGTTTCACTACCTACCAAAAAACTCCAAAAGAGCCATCATTTTTCAAATTAAATAATATCACAGAACAACCAACTCGACTTCATACTCCGCCAATATAATCAGGTGATCCCTACCAATGATTGGCCGTATTCACAAATTCCTATTGTGGGCGCGTCTCTGGTTACGAGATTTGGTTTGAATTGTATACAATTTCATTCACACTGGAGTCGAAAATGCCTGTCGGTGCAAACTTCGGGGCCTTACTGTGAACGAACGGCTGGACGTACGATGCTCCGGATGGTCTTAAAAAACTCGCAAGTTCAAGAAATATTTAAAACCGTAAAAATATTTACGTAAAAAAATGGTATAGGCGTTTTGAAAATTTCAACCCCTATTTTGAACCCCTAAGAGATGACTCACAGTAACGTCGAGCTTCGAGGACTAACTAGACGCCGAACGGAACCTATAACCCGAATTTCATCAATTTTTTTTCATGGTAACTAAGAAAAGTGGCCCGTACGGCGGACAGACAGAAATATTTTTATTGCAGTTTTGGATTCTACATACCTTGAAACGTAAACCATCAAATTTTGAGGGGGGGTAAGAATTTTTTTTTTCATGCTCGATTCCAATGGTTCATTATTGAAAATAATAAACCAAAAGCTCGCCTCTCTTCTCAAACCAGGTAAGTATCAATACCAAGGGTCAACTGCGTCTCTCAGAACAGGAAATTTCACGCAATGACGTCTGGGGATACATCAACTTCTTGTTACAATCTCTGGTGACTCACCACCATCACCTCATATCGATCGGCGTCCAGGAGCGGCTGAGCGGTCTAACTCATCGCACTGCTATCCCGACTATCGAGGATCATTATGAGATCGGGAGTTCGAATCCCGGCCAACCGATCGTTTCAAGTCCAGAGACACGGAAGCGGCCTTGATCGGCTCAGAACAAATCCAACGTGAACAAGACGAACACCACTCGAAGCGGCTTTTACTTTAAATTTGCACTCCAATCCAACTCTGTCCTCTTATCGCCGCGGCCTAAACACCGTATTGCGTTTCATAACCCCCATCAGCAGTCGCAAATAGGGAAATCCCACGCATCACTCGTCTCTCACAACATCCTCGGAGACTGAAATAACCCCGATTTACTCCCAAGGGCCAACTCCCGTCTCTCCCGCTTTCTGACACCGCTCCAAGAAAACCTCCTGTTCTAAACCACTTTGCAGCCACAAGTTTTTGTGTATACACGCCTTTGGAGAGATCTACAGCCGTTATAAATAGCTCATATCGCCCACATTTTGAGCTGTCTCACAACACGTTGGACGTTTCATTCATTTCGATTTTACACTCTTTCATCTCTCCTCGTAAATGGAGACAAGAGATGAATCCATTAGGGACCCATGAAATTCTTGGATAAGTAGCTGATAAACCAACAATCCACACAGAAACGATTTCGTACCACAATGGGCAAGAATTGAATCAATATTCCTCTACAGCGCATACAAATAGAACTATCGAATATGCAGTACATCAATATGCAAATCTTTTGTCTGCAAGCTGCAAAATTTCTCCGTCAAAATATTGTAGGAGTACAGCACACAATTCAAATCTACGAACGCGAGAACCTGCCGCCCGCCAAGAAAACAGAAAAACTCGAAATCGACCAATAACTGAAATACCTATTTTTGATAGTTTCCACCAATTTTGGGGACTCGATTTAGGATACTATTTTTTTACAATATATATCTTTGATCATCTCGATTCACCTGCTGATACAACTTCCAGTGTGATTATACAAATTTATGGCGATTTCAGACAATTTCCCAAGATTTTTACTAATGAAAAAGGAATTTCGGGAGCTGAACCTTCGTTAGAACCTCAATTCTTCACTCTTTGGTCAAAATCAACTTCATATTCGATCTTCTCGCCCTAAAAACATGGAAAACGATACATCACAAGCTCGCGTTCACTAAAACCTCAAAAAATCCCCGGAAAACCGTATTTGTACACCCATTTTTTCCGCCCACAACACCCCCGGGGTGTATTCGGGTCGGACTGCCGAGGTTCGGAGTACAACTAGGACCCAAATGTTTTCTCAAATGCGGAAGAACGACGATTTTAGACCAAAATTTAACGTAAATTTAGGACTGAAACTTCGTGGAAGGTCCTCTTCGTCCTAAAAACCATGGAAAACGACAGCTCACAACCTCACGCTACTAAAACACAAAAAACCTTTCGGTGTATTCCGATCGGCTGCAAAGTTCCGGTACACAACTAGGGCCTAAATGGAGCATGTGTGCGAAAGAACGAATTTTTTTTGGCCGAAAATAAAGTAGATATGCATTATGCATGATACGGCGTACGAAAATTGCATTTTTGAAATCAACGTAAAAATTTTTTTTTGAGGTGTTGAAAAAAATTTACTGAGCGAATTACGGAATAATAAACAAAAACAGTTATGTTTCTATTAAAAACATCATTTTTTTCTCGAAAATGGCCCTCGGGCTGGATTTTATCATCTACATTAAAACAATAAACCTTAAACAGAAACGGATATGGAAAAACATCGATGTTTTGGTTTATTATTCTGTGAATAATACACCAATGTATTCGCTCAGCAAAAAATTTTTATAACACCCCCTCAAAATTTTTTCTTTTCCGTTTCAAGGTGAGCAGATTCTAAAAATGCAATGTCCGTCCGCCGTATCATTCCGGCTTCATTTTCGGTCTAAAAAATTCGTTCTTTCGCACACATGCTCCATTTGGGCCCTAGTTGTGTCCCGAAACTTTGCAGCCCGATCGGAATATACCCAGGGGTGTTATGAGTGAAAATGTGCGTAAAAATAGGTACTTCTTAGTGCTTTAGTAACATGTTAGTAACATGAGCTTTTGAGGTATCGTTTTCCATGTTTTTGGGGACGAGAAGACCGAATATGAAGTCGATTTTGACCAAAGAATGAAAAATTGTGGTTCTACCAAATGTTCATCTTCCAGAATTGATTTTTTTATGAGTCAAAAACCTGGAAAATCGTCTGAAATCACCATCAATTTGTATAATTACACTAGAAAACGATTAAATGGCACTACCAATGATCAACGATAATTTGGAAAAAAAGAGCCTATCTAATTCGTGTTTTGGAGGCAAAAATTGGGTGGAAACCATCAGAAATAGCTATTTCAATTATTTTACATGAAAGAAACAAAATGAATAACCAAAATTTCTGTAGGTATGTCCAATAGAATAATAAACCCATGTGACAAGGACTTTTCAGCATTTTTTCAAAAACATCGATTGTTCTAAAAAAATCGATGTTTTGCTACCAGCGACGGTTCTTATCGATATTTTTAAAAACCTGGATACATCGATCTTTCGATCCCCCCCCCCTCCAACCACACGAGACTTAGGCTCAAAACGGAAAGGAATTCAAGAAACTGCTCAGCATCACGAAATAAATCGACGAAGTTCCTTTTGATTAAATGCATCCTTCTCCCCCTTCGGCCCCGAACTCCCGGTTCTTTGTCTCCCCCCTCCACAAAGTAACGTAGTAAAGTTTATGATGAAGCAAACTTTTCGAGGTCTTCACACAGAATGCAGTCGCGAGCCGGTGGTGTTTCCCCTTCATCGCAGCCCCGAGGCCACGATCGATAAAACCCTCCTCTTCCTCCCAACTCGCTCACTCGCCAACCCATATATTCCTTCTATCACAATTTCCCTTTCTGCCCCACAACACAGCGAGCGCTCCTCTTCGAAATTATTCTCCTACACCGCCTCGCTCCTTTTTTTTTCCTTTCCATCCTTTCCAATTTCACTCTTCTCATCCGGAACAATCTTCCTTTTTTTACGAGCAAAAACGTCGTCTTTTCTTTCTTTCTTTCTTTTTTATTTATTTATACGAAAAGCGCTGCTCCCTCTCTTAGTCTTTATCAAACGCAGCCTGTCAGACACGACACTTCTGAATTCATGAAGAAAATGCCTACGTCAACGTCATTCCTTCATCGCAACTCCACTGGTTGCTGGCCCTGGAGCGCAGAACGTCAATAACCGCAAAATTCGTATCAGACACTCAACGATTGTAATTACATCGCTTTTAATCTGAGAAACCGAACTCGGATTCGGTCATATTTGCGGTATTTTCCTGATATGGACAGGTCCAAAATAACAGTGACAGAGTCCAGTTTCACGTACGCCACTCCAATTTTCATTTTTTTTTTTTTTTTTGGGCCAAATTTTTTGTTTATTATTCTGTGAGAAATACACCTGTGTATTCGCTCAGTAGAATTTTCTTTGTAACACCCCCCTCAAACAAAATTTTCTTACGTTTCAAGGTGCGCAGATTCCAAAAATGCAAAATCTAGGGGTGTTAGGGGTGAAAAATGGGTGTAAAAATAGGGGTTTTCGGTGTTTTTTATTTTCTTGATATGGAAAGGTCCAAAATAACAGCGACTGAGACCAGAGTTTCACGTACGGCACTCCAATTTTTTTTGGGCCAAATTCTTACGTTTCCAGGTGCGCAGAGTCCAAAAATACAACATCCAGGTGTGTTAGGGGTGAAAAATGGGTGTAACAATGGTGTTTTAGTAACATGAGCTTGTGAAGTATAGTTTTCCGTGTTTTTTAGAGCGAGGAGATCAGGTATGAAGTCGATTTTGACCAATGAGCGAAGAACTAGGGTTTTAACAAAGTTTCAGCCTTGAATTTTGGTCTAAAACCGTCGTTCTCCCGCGCACAGGCTTCATTTTGGATCCCCATTTGGGAACATGCTTGGGTCCTAGTTGTGCTCCGAAGCTCGGCAGCCCGATCGGAACACGCCCAGGGGTGTTATGGGTGAAAAATGGGTGTAAAAATAGGGTTTTTTGGTGTTTTAGTAACATGAGCTTATAAGGCAAAATTCAGCCAAAATTCATTTTTCTAATAGGAATTTTAGATTTTTCCAGAATCCCGTCATATTGGGCGTCCTATTTTCGAGATAGTGTCAGAAAGCGTTCAATTTTTGTACTCTCTCGGGAGAGGTTGTCAGTTACCTGACGGGTTTGCTACACAATGGACGCAGGCATTTGTAACTTTTAATTAAAAAAAGTAATACAACTATAAAAAGAATAAAAGTAATGAAACCAATTTTGTAAATAATAATAAGTAACAACTGAATAAGTAAGTACATATTCAGAAACACACCTATACTATATCCAACTGATTCTCCCCAGTTCTAATTTTTATCTGAACGCTCAGCATGGACGTTGCACGGATTAGCCACAAGTTTGAGATTTAACGTGATTGAACAAAAAATTTCCGGGTTTTTCGGGGTGCACACTAGACATTCTGGGGTTTTTCGTGCATACACTAGACATGCTGGTTTTTTTTTTTGGGAGTACACTACACATTCTGGGGTTTTTCGGGACGTACACCAGACATTCTGGTTTTTTTTTGGAGTACACCAGACATTCCAAGGCTTTTTGGGGCGTACACCAGACATTCTGGGATTTTTTGGTGTACCTCAGACATTCTGGGGTTTTTTGGGACGTACACTAGCATTCTGGGTTTTTTTTTTCGAGAGTACACCAGACAGTCTGGGGTTTTTCAGGGCGTACACTAGACATTCTGGGGTTTTTGGGAAGTACACTAAACATTCTGGGGTTTTTGGGACGTACACTAGACATTCTGGGGTTTTTCGGGAATACACCAGACATTCTGAGGTTTTTTTTGGGGCGTACACCGGACATTCTGCGGTTTTTCGGGGTGTATACCAGACATTCTGGGGTTTTCGGGGTGTACACAAGGCATTCTGGGGCGTACACCAGGCATTCTGGTGTTTTTCGGGGCGTACACCAGGCATTCTGGGGGTTTTCGGGGCGTACACCAGACATTCTGGGGGGAGGGGGGGGGGGGGGTTTCGGGGTGTATACCAGACATTCTGGGTTTTTTTGGGGTGTACACAAGGCATTCTGGTGTTTTTTGGGGCGTGCACCAGGCATTCTGGTGTTTTTCGGGGTGTACACTAGACATTCTGGGGGTTTTCGGGGTGTATACCAGATATTCTGGGGTTTTTCGGGGTGTACACCAGGCATTCTGGTGTTTTTCAGGGTGTGCACCAGACATTCTGGGGTTTTACGGGGGGGGGGGGGACCACTAGACATTCTGGCTATTCCTGATTTATCCAATCATATTTAGATCATACTTATTTTTCGTTCCTATTCAGAGGGACGTTTTGAAGTTTTAACGTCACAACACCAAGCAATCGACCGAGGTATTTATAACATGGGTCGATGTACCTACCACAGGAAAGTAGTCCGGTTAAATGTTGCAAACCTACGTGCACAGTGGATTTTCCCGACAACGAAGGTTATTTCTCAACATCTCAACTCACCTCGGATATTTTCCTATGGGTCGGAGGGGGTGTTGTGCTCAGAGCGCTGCTTCTGGAACCAGACCGCTCATCTCCACTTCCAGCTGACCTGAGGGAGCTCACGCCTGAGTCAGATCTATCATCACGGAGGAGGCCGCCGCCCACAGAGTCCTCCATCCTGGAATGCAGAAAAGATTCATTTTCATAAGGACGCCCAGTAGTAGCCCATCATACAGTAAGAAAACAGTTACTGGTAACAAAGAAAATTAGGAATGGACTTACGTATGTAGTAGCCCATCATTGATAAGAATACAATTTGTGATAACAGAGAAAACGAGGAAAGGGACGTGCATTCATTTTTTAGCGAATTTTCGAAGAAAATGCAACGGGTGCAAAATTTTCAGAACATGAATTTTAAATGATTTTTAAAGGCAAATCCATTTCAGAGCACCACGAATTCATCCCTAGATTTTAACAAAAACTTATACGTGTATATATATGGGGATTACAGGATATATATATCTGCATTTATTTACACATTTGTATGTGGAGGGGGATCTTGAGAATCAGTCAATTCATTTCTTTATCCTCATAGGACAAAGGGCCTAGAAGAGGATAAAGAAATGAATTGACTGACCCTCAAGATCCCCCTCCACATACTTTTATTTCTACACCATCGAGAACAAATGAATATATGTACCTATATACATTTCTTTGTGTCACTCCAGACGATACCTGACCTTGGGTACATGACAACAATTCCAAAATTCGCCAAAACGTTCGCATTGACAACCAAAAGGATGGGTTCGAAGATGACCAAATTTCAGTTCTTATGGGGTCAAAAATCGGCAAAAACGGCTAACACCGCAAAGGATGGTTGAAATTTGACTTTATAAGGATCACAAATCGGTAAAAATTCTTCAAATCACGAAAAATTGTATAATTTTATGAAAATAGGTATAGTTTCTCGTTATATCATCTTTTTACACAATAGCACGAATATTTCTTTTAAAATTCGCTCTTACAGCCATGCTGCATGATTTGAACTTTTATTCCATCAAATTGCTGATCTAATGGAGTGCTTTCCAAAAAGGTGCTTTATGATGGGTCGGAAATGAATGGAAGTGGGTGAAAAAGGGAAAAATTGTGAGGCGTCGCGTCATCTGGTACGCACTGCCCTCTCGCTCCCGCAAGTGGGGTCCGAATGAGAGGAAGATACACACCAGGCGACGTCACACGTTTTTTCTTCAGCTTATTCCCGGCCAAACTGCTTGAATTTCGGTGCTCAAAATTTGTTACAGGTGTTTTCGAGGGTACTTAATCTGATTTTGAGGTCAAAAGCAGCGAATTCCGACCCACGTCCAATTCATCATTAGTTCGGCAAATGAAGATTAAGTGTAAGCGTATGAGTGTCCTCATAACGGCTGTATCCTTATTAGGGGTTACATTTCTATTATAGTAACTGATGTATATTTTGACATAATATATCTGGAAATGAAAATATTTTCATTTTATTTCACTTCACTGACCTTATCCAAACAGTCAATAAAACGGACTAGCTGACAAGAGATTTCGCTGTTCATTCGTGCGTTCCAATTCCCTTTTAAAGCCACAGATTCGTCTAAATGGATTTTGTACACCTCATAGTAAATTAGTAAAATGATGCGATGAATTAGTTATTACCGTTTTCAATGCGAGAAAAATGCAGGTATGCAGTTTATAGATGCAGTCGAGTTTTATAGTTTACCCTTTGGATAGGATGATGTAATCAGAATGCCGATCCGACCAAACAACCGATCTCACGGATGCATAAATAGTCGAAGGACGCGCCAAGTTAAGTATGTACAGCCGGTTTACTGACTATCAAGAGTTTTATTACTGGACGATAAAAACACTAATGGGACGATCTGACAGTATTTCCTAGCGGCGAGAATTACTTGCGGGTTTCAAGCTGGAAAAAAATCCTCTGAATGAACTGGACAAGACATCTTCCTCGCAACGGGGCAAGATACTAACCCGGGCGTAAATGTCAAGTGAAGGCCAAACGTCCGTTGAATGGCAAAAACACGCACATCTGTTTCGGAACGTGAGCTCCGAGTTTACCAGATTGGTTTCGTGTAATGATGAATCACAACTGTAAAGCCGGATTAGAAACAGCGGATTGATAAACAACGGATCTACACACAATGAAAATCCGAACAATGAATGACCCGATTTCTAAACTGTGATTCAGTATTCATCCCAAACACAATCTAATTCAATTCCGCTACTCGTTACCTTGGAACCCTGGTATTTTTGGTCATAAGCCTGTTGAAAAACTCTGCAAAAGTCCTTGCCACATGGGTTTATTATTATATTGAACACACCTACAGAAATATTGGTTTTTCGTTTATTGATTATTTCATGTGCAATAATTGAAATAGCTATTTTTGATGGTTTCCACCAATTTTGGCCCCCCCAAAAACACGAATTGGGCTCCTATTTTTGACAAAAATTATCTTTGACCACTGACAGTGCAATTTAACTTGATTCACCTGTTGATACTACTTCTTCTAGTGTTATACTAATGTACGCTGACTTCAATTTCCCAGATTTTTGACTCATAAAAAATGAATTTTGGGAACTGAACCTTCGTTATAACCTCAGTTCTTCACTCTTTGGTCAAAATCAATTTCATATTCGGTCTTCTCGCCCTAAAACACGTGGAAAACGATCCCTCACAAGCTCATGTTCATTAACACCTCAAAAAACCCTATTTTTACACCCATTTTTTCCCGCGTGACAACCCTGTGTGTTCCCAAACGGGGACCCAAACTGTGTGCGGAAGAACAACGATTTTAGACCAAAACCTAACGTAAATTTAAGGATTCTCCAAGTTCCGCACTGCCCTCCTAAGAAACACTGCCGTACCTTACATTTATTTTTTGAAAAGCGTATTTTTCCTCTACGTAATCGATGTTTTTTTTGCGACTTTGCGTTTTCAAAGGCTATAATTTTTGATCATATTGTTGAGGACTCGATAAACTAATTAAATCGATGTCCGCAACCATTGTTCTGAATTAATAAGGCGTGAATCTTTCAAACATCAAAACTGAACTGGTTTATTAACACATGCCATTCGATGGAAAATAACTCGACGTTAGCAACAATAATTAGAGTGGGGCCGCAATATGATATTATTTATCTTGAAATCTGAAACAGTAAGTAAACCGCAACTCCACGCTTACACACGCAAAATACTCTGATCAAACGCCGCATTTACTTAGTTCTACTAACAAAATGCCGCAACGACCAGTAAATAAGACGTTCTTGCACAGCATACGTATTTTCTATGTCGATCCGGCGCTTCAAGCTTAGAACGCTAGTTCGGCTCTCAACCTTGTTTTAAATCCATAACCATAAACTGGCAGCCCATCTCTTGCTAAGGCCAACTAAGTAGATACGATGCGAGGAAAGAAATGCGGTAGGAATGAGCTAAATTTACTTAGCAAGATAACTGTTCAGCAAATTTGAAGAATTTTGCTTATTTTCATCAAAATTAATACTCAGATTGTGTCAAATTGCCTCTTCTAGTTGCAGAAATAGTTTATTGAAGAAGAGAAAAAGAAACCGTATTTCTAGCATTCCTATGAACGATGCAGTTGGCCTCCAACTTTAACCTTATTTTTCTCAGTTTCACGACGTTTTATATCAACTTTCTTAAGAGGGCAGCGTAGTTGCAGCGCTTGGTTTGGTCTCTTCCCCAAGGCCTATCATCAGGCATCAGAACAGCTGAAATTTCATTTCTTCTGACTGCTGGTAAAGAAGCTCTATAATCTGTTACCAACGAAATACGATTCAAAACCTGTTAACCTGCATATCGGCCTGTTTGCCACGCAAAACTAACACACTCCTCCAAGCCACAAACGTCAAATTCTTTTTCGAGCCCCTCTTCAGCCTCAAACGCCAGATTCCACGTTACCTGCCAATGCCTTCTTCATCAGTTTTTTCATTCAAATATTCTTTCTTCGCTTATTTTTTGTATTAGAGCACCTGTAAGTCGATTTTATAACCCACCTGTAAATTGGCGTCTGCCGTAAAAAAAAATTTAAACAACCCGCATCGAAATGAAATGTGAATGCTCGAACGGAAAAGTACCCGCAATGCGCATGAAAGCGAAGATCGCTGCTACTACTGGAAAAACCGTCGGGGAACTGGCACAATCCTTCAACGAGATCGAATAAAAATCGACGGTCTTCCAGAGATAATCGATCGATTCAACAAGCAATCGGGTCATTCGCTCCGGCATTTATACGACAGATATTTCAAACCCATCAAGATGAAGAGCGAGGCTGAAGGAGACAGTCGATTAATGGAACGTGAACGGGGAAGGATATTTTTCACGGTTCGAACATCGAATGAAGGTCGCAGCGCGGTCGGAGCCGACGTGAAATGATCCGAGCTGAAATCATTTCAGTGACGGATGCGATTTATCTAGCGAGCAAAACGAGGGAGATGATGGCGGATCTTGAGATGCCGGGAACGTTTCGGGGGGGATCAACAGGTTTTGCAGAACAACGGGCATCAGGGATGGGAAGCGGAATGGGACGTTTTTGAACGGTGATTGAAGGGATATTCTGCGTAAACCAAGAGTAACAGACAGAAGGATAGAAGACAGTATTATGAAACACCTTCCAACACTCCACCTATTCGCGAGATGTTTCAAAAATAGCAGCAGTTACGAATCAGGGACAAACTGAAAATTCGCTTCAAGGTATTGCTGGAGGATTTTGTGAGTTATTTCATCGATTGCTGAATGTGACACGTAGAATTCCATAAAAACCCCTGACGAGCTCCAAGCAGATCGTTGAATATTTAAAAGCTCACAGGCGATATAAGCAGAAACCTTGCAATATGGAGAGGTCCCTTAAGATTATGTGCATTTTCCTGCAGTCTGTCCGGTGCTTTCAGAGTTCAGAGTCAACTTCTTGGGTGGAGGGATCCTGAATGATGGCGGCATTATTTATTAAATTATGGGGAATGAGTGGCCTTGGCGAGATACGGAGATATGTCCTGCAGACATAGGGCTTATTCCCGAGTTCAACTATTAACCCAATCGCGTAAATTAATATTGTACATTCCCTGTCTTTCTAAATCCTACATTTATAATTGCACACACCAAAAACCTATCTAATTATATTATTTATTGTAAGTTGTATTTGTTGTAAGCTCAAATTTCACAACACCCCGATAGATAAGCTTATATTATAGCTTATTACTGTACAATTCTGCAGCAATTGTGTTTTCTGTAATAACTGTATTATTTAGCAGTGATTTATATAATTTACGCAGTGTTTATCGTTCACTCATAAGCAGAAACATGAATGTCCTTCATCCACCCGTGGGTGAAGAAAACGACAAGGTTTTCAAATACGAACGGCTTGTATGAGGTTATGCACTGTAATTAACGTTCGGAGTACGTACACAGTACAATCTAAGACCACCAAGAAAGTAGCTGTGGGAAAGCGCGAGTGATGCAGCTTGTGCAGGCCACCTTGCACCGTATTTCCAGGTAACCTGGCCGTATCAAGTTCATCCAGCCGTCTCCTGTTACGGATCGTTCCAGATGGTTTGGATTTCGTCGCGAGCGTCCGAAAGGCCTTGCGTCATCAAAACGCTCGGCCTGACGATAATGAGAATACAAAACAAACGAGAATATTTAGACGGAACGACCAAACTTGAAGAAACTCAAGCGAACCGGCCGGACACTCGGAGCACCACCTGTTCCAAACTCACCAATCGGAGCATAATTGGCACATGACGAAGGTGAGTGTTGATCAAGTAAGTCCACAATTTCTTAGCGCCACATTTTTTTGAGGAAGTGCTGCATCTGCATACTGGGAACAAATAACCTGTCCATCCGGAGCCTTGCAACCTCAAAGTTGCATCAGCAGTTCAAATAATAATAATCGGACGGAACGACACAACCTGCGCAGTGAATCCGAGCAGGATGCCATGTCACTGTTATGACTCAGATGGGAAGATGAGGAACGAAAGCGTACACATAATCACTTGTTCGGTCACTCTGTCTAATATTTCACGACGCTCGTCCGCATTACTAAAGTCAAGAGCCACACAGATCATTTTTGCAAATCAACATTTCAACCAGCAAAATAGCGTACACAGATTTGTTCAAAAAGTGATTTACTCCTGGAAAAAGGCTGAGCGGAAGTCTTATCATATATGTTGATTTTCCTCGTCGGCAATGGTCGTTACTAGAATTTTTCCTCGTTCGAACGCACCGCTATCTCGCTTTGGTTGCATTGCAATTGGGAAATGGCTTCGTGGGAACGGTTTGTTATAATGATCGCCGATGGGAACTAATGGCTCTAATGAGTCGTTCGTTCACAATCAACTACATGACTTTCAAGAATCACTGGAGGTTCTTTTCAAAACCAACGAACGTTTCATTTGTGTGTCTATTATGTTGGATTTTACAATGAATTCTTTCTCCAAGACGGGAAGCGAGAGAGAGAACGTTCATTCAAACGGGAAATAAAACAAAATTAAACAAGTAACAGTACAAAGCAGTTAAATTTTTGATGTGAATACAAGAAACAAGGCCACAACAGCAGCACAGAATTATTGTCTGACGAAGGCTACACCCGAAGGACAGACAAGAGTTGTTTGAAATACAGTTTGTATTATTTTAAACTTAAAATTGCAAGTTTGTTCATTTAAGACAATTGTTATGACAATTATTTGAAAAACTATAATATTGCCTTCGTGCCTTTTTCTAAATAATTATACAAAGGGTCTCGTGTGTTAGATAACGAAAAAAGTATTGATTTCGGATTTTTTAAACATAATACATAAAAATAGCGGATTTATTACATTTATCCTTTCTTTAAAATTGAATTATCTTGATAAGGTTCACTCCAGACATGCATACTGGAACATACGTTTATGATAGTTCAAGTTCAATCACAATTGCTGTAGTAGTGATCTTTACAAGTGTGATCTCTATATGCAGCCAAACTTCATGTACTTATTCCTAACATTAAATGAGTCATCCTGAAATTACTCACAGCTCGTGCCCACCCCTTAACACTTCCTCCTGTTTTGGGTTCTTGTCTGGGCCTAGGTATAACAAATCCCACACTAAGTATAAAGTACTAAGTATAAAACACCCATTAAGAGCGTGTCCGTTACTCAAAAAAGAAACTCATAAGAATTCTACGTGACGCATGCAATTGCATTTTGAATATCCTCACTAAAAAAAAAATACGTACATTTGGTTGGAAGTTTGTGACGAACAAATATACAACTAAATTCTAAACTGAATGAATAAGCTCTTACCGGTGTTCATAATACAAACAGGAAGACGTTGACGGAAGGTACCAAATACACAACGTTTAAAACGCTCGTTCCACTCAGTCGTTAGCTGTAATGGGTTTTTACAATCGCGGCCTCCATTAAAATTCCACTTCGAAAACACTGAAAGTTTAAAGGTTTGGAGGTACCAAATTAAACTGTGAAAGTTCCATTAATTCGTGTCACCATTTCAAAGAAAGGGGGAAAAAAAGAAGTTTACCGTGGAGATAGTGTTGAACGTGGTGAGTCAGCACAGGGAATGATGGAGAGGGCGATCGAGATGACCGAATGTAAATAGAACGTAACCAGCATCGCGAGGACATTAAAAACTGCGAATAAGCAGATATGGAATTGATAGGAAAACTGGAGAGCCTTCACTACTGTGACAAACATAATATTATACTAATATACTAGTGGGTCCGCTGACCAGTGCTCAAATTCTGCCTATGTAATAGGTTTTTTTTTGTAACGTTTTGTGGCTAAATATTTATCAATCGCTGTGAGGACGATTGATAAGAGCTTTGAAAGTTATTCCATTCGATTCAGCGTGTTTGGAAAACATGAAAAACTATAACAAACACACATTTGTCTGACAGACGGCGCCACTGGTGCCAGCGTGGCGGCGTTCCCTGGCAACGCGGTAGAAAGGACTTGCATACAGGAAGAATAAATTGGGAGTTTCATCAGCCATTGCGAGCAGCATTGGACTCACGTGGCAGAATATGTGGAAAAGATCCTGAAGAAGAAGATGCAGCTCGAATGACAGCGGCAAAGAACAGAAGGTGCGGACCAACAGAACGAATAGGGAAGAGAACTCCTTAGGACCTGAAATAATGTGTTATAAATCAGTCCCAGGCTGTGTTCCAACATGGGAAAAAGGAGGTGAGGTTTTAGTGATGAGTCCCGCATAACATGGAGGTGCGGTCCCCTCCGGGTACCTTACGAGGTCCAAATTCCACCGGACCTTAGATTTCCTTTCTGCCATACGGCGAAAAAGAAGAGTGTACTGTCAAAAATTTCAAGTCAAAATACCCTTAACTGCGGCTTGTAGCGTGGTACATACATACATACATACATACTAGCTGCAAAAAGATGTCGCTCGATCGACTCACTGACATACGGGAATGATCCACACACTTGAAATGCATGGAGGTTTTGTTACACGTTGTGGAAATTAAACACGAATGCAAATGATGGGTTTTCAGAGTAGCAAAATCTCAGTCGGACCGTGGAGGCCATTTCGTAGCAAGAATGATGAAAAACGAAGATGTTAAGGAGCCATCTACGGGGCGCTATTTGGGTTCCGAAGTCAGTTTTGGGAGCCGTTTATGAGCTCGACTTGACGTTGGCATCAATTTAGAGTCATAATCAAGCGCAAAGACCGCATTTCGGCCAGTAAGAGCTAGAAAGGTGCCAGATTAAGCATTGGGACCGTCTTGGAAGTAAAATCAGCTAGGTACTTTTTGAGGAATAATTGTGTTTGTACTCAAGTGAGTCCGAAATTATTCGTATGAAAAGGGCAGTTGGAAATCTCTATGAGTAGCCCGTCGTGTGTTTTAACTAACGAACAAGCGTTATTACCAAACTATACTTGTGTTTTGAGTAACAATAACACTATAATTTTTACCGCCGTATCAGCAAAACTGACAGCGAGCACCGTATAATGAGATACCGACGAATGAGAAGTGACGAGATTGTTGTTATCGAACGCGTTCCACATCGTTAATCATCGTCACGAAAAATGTTGTCTGCCTTTAAAAAGAATGGGGTCAGAAGAACGGAGACAAAGGAATGAGAAACGCCTGGTTTGAAATGAGTTGAACATTTCGTCGGCACATCTTTCAGGGTTACGCTATGCAGTGGGGCTGGCAACGAACCAAAAGGTTTACATTTGAGTTTTAAAAGCGGCCTGAACTTCCGCTGGATTTAGACGAGGGCTCCTGCCGAGCAGACCGCAGCCCCCCCCCCAAACCTCCGTTTCGAGTTACTGATGCCAAAACGAGTTGAACGGCTGAAGAGCGATAGTTCATTATTGGACGATGAAACTGCGGGGACTGTTTATAATGGAATTTTGATTGAGATGGAATTTTTATACAGAATTTTGATTGATAGAATTTTGATTTTGATTACAATAGAATTTTGATGAGATTTTGATAGAATTTTCATTATGATAAAATTTTGATTATGATAGAATTTTTATTATGACAGAATTTTGATTATGATACAATTTTGATTATGATAGAATTTTTATTATGACAGAATTTTGATTATGATAGAATTTTGATTGATAGAAGTTGATTGATAGAATTTTTACAGAATTTAGATTATGATGTAATTTTGATCATGATAGAATTTTGATTATTATAGAATTTTGAATATTATAGAATTTTGATTATGATAGAATTTTGATTATGATGGAATTTTGATTATGACAGAATTTTTATTGACAGAATTTTGATTATGATCACGATAGAATTTTGATTCTGATAAAATTTTGATTATGATAGAATTTTGACTATGTTAGAATTTTGATTATGATAGAATTTTGATTGACAGAATTTTGTTTGACAGAATTTTTATTATAATAGAATTTTGATTGATAGAATTTTGATTATGACAGAGTTTTGATTGCGATAAAATTTTGATTAAGATAAGACTTTAGATTATAGGTAATAGAATTTTGATTATGATAAAATTTTGTTTGATAGAATTTTGATTATGGCAGAATTTAGATGATGATGAAATTTCAATTGATAGCATTTGATTGATAGAATTTAGATTATGATAGAATTTTTATCATGATATAATTTTGATTGGTAGAATTTTGATTATGATAGAATTTACTTTATTTATTTGCTTACAAGTTTCTGACGAGCCTAAGGATGCCAAGCTATAGGCCAGAGGCTGTTCTCGTCAAAACCTGACACGAAAACTTACTGAGCGATGAAAAAGAGGTAATGGGCTAAAGGAATTTCGAATGAAATATGACAGCTGCAATTCACTGGATAAATATAGCGTGATGAAGGGGGTTGACGCGTCACAATATTTCAAGTGCTGGTGCTGAGTTTTGCATGACCACTTCAATACATGCATGCTGACATCAGCACTTGCTTACAAGTTTCTGACGAGCCTAAGGATGCCAAGCTATAGGCCAGAGGCTGTTCTCGTCAAAACCTGACACCAAAACTTACTGAGCGATGAAAAAGGGGTAATGGGCTAAAGGAATTTCGAATGAAAGATGACAGCTGCAATTCACTGGATAAATATAGCGTGATAAAGGGGGTTGACGCATCACAATATTTCAAGTGCTGGTGCTGAGTTTTGCATGACCACTTCAATACATGCATGCTGACATCAGCACTTGCTTACAAGTTTCTGACGAGCCTAAGGATGCCAAGCTATAGGCCAGAGGCTGTTTTAGTCGAAACCTGACACCAAAGCTTATTGAGCGATGAAAAAGGGGTAACGGGATAAAGGAATTTTGAATGAAGGATGACAGCTGCAATTCATTGGACAAGGATACCGTGACAAGGGAGTTGACGCATACGAATATTTCTCGTTATGGTGCTGATAGTCCTGCATGAGCAGAGCCCCTTCAATATCAATGCTTAAATCAGCATTTCCTTACGTGTTTATGTCGTTCCTCAAGGATGCCAAGTAGTTCTAGTCGACCATCTGACGCCAACGCTTACAGCGATGAAAACTTTTTCAATGACGGAAAACGATCACTGATGCAGATAGCGACGGAGCCCCTCCACGTGCATCGGGTGCTATTTTACGTACTTCAAGCGCAGGTACCTGAATGCTGATGTCAGTACTTTCTTGCTTACAAGCTTGTGATGGGGGCCTCAAGGATGCCAAGCAAATGGCCGGAGCCGTTTTTAGTCGAACAAGTGATATCTAGATGAACTGAGCGATGAAAACAGAGGTAGGAACCCTAATGGACTACAAAGGAATTTTGACTGAGATGATGAGCTGCGATTCATCGGATAAAGATAGCGTGATAAAAGGAGTTGACTCATACGAATATTTCGAGAGCTGGCGCTGACAGTCCTGCAAAAACAGAGCCTCTTCAAGTATCTGCATACTGACATAAGCACATCCTTACAAATTTCTGACGAGCCTCAAGGATGCCACGCTAGTGGCCCGAGGCTGTTTTAGTCGAGCATCTGATACCAAAGCTGAATTGAGCGATGAAAAAAGGGGTAATGGGCTACAAAGGAATTCTGATTGAAAGATTATGAAGAGCTGTTCATCATCAAACTACGTTTACAATGGACGAAAAACGATCACTGACGCTTACAGCGACGGCACCCCTCCACGTACATCACGTGTTATTTTGATCTAAGAATACTTCAAGTGCAGGTACCTGTGTAACTTAAATCACTTGCGGCGGGGTAGTGGAAATCCATAGCAAAAAACTACATGATAAAAATAGAATAGCCTATTTCCACGTAAAACAACAAACTGTAGACTGGTTTCGGCTGTTGAACCATCATCAGTACACAACAGATGATTCTATTGTGTACTGATTATGGTTTAACAACCGGAACCGGTCTACAGTTTGTTAGTTTGCGTGGAAATAGACTATTCTATTTTTATCCTGTAGTTTTTTGCAGGTACCTGAATGCTGATGTCAGCACCTTTTTGCTTACAAGCTTCTGACGAGGCTCAACAGTACCAAAGGCAGACTGAGAGGCAGGAACACATTACATGTCCAAACATGGTTGTTACTGAAACGAGGCAAACGTACCTTGACCGCACAAACAGGTCAAGCAGGGTAGTAGGTAACTGAGAACCAACAAGGTTCTGAATCGAACACGATTTCAAGGTTTATCTTGGGAAAAAAATTAATTAATAATAATGGGAAATAGTTAGGGGCTCACTATCCAGATATTTGATACCAAATCGTACAAAGAGACTGTCCCTATTATATCATGACTGACCCAACCGGTGGGCTGCCCCACCTTGAACTGACAAAACCGGGCTGGCCGGCTCCCCCAAGGTGAAAGCTAGAACATCTGGATCAAACGAGGGGCCCCCGTGCGGATCGACATTACAGGATGACTTGAGGGGGCAGGTGTGCTCTACCAAGGTGAGCAGATCGGCATCTACTCGTTTTGCTCGCTCAAGGTGAGCAGATCGGCTTCTATTCGTTATCTTCATCTATAACCTGGACTTTCTTGTATCCACCAAATCTTGGAACAAGCGAGGAGCCGCGTGGGTACCAACAATTACTGACGTAAGACGATGCGAACAATTCAAACAAATTCTACGGCTCCGCGTGATTTCCATACATAATCTAACATTTTTGTTGATATAACCAGCAATTTGGAACGAAAAACTGAAGAATGAACTACGCACAAGGGCTCTTCTGAGGAACCAATGTCAAGTTGAAGACGGCATTAATTTACCGCATTTTCCAAACTGCTCCAGTTATAATGAAGGACCAAGATATTTTCAATGAGAACTTGAACCTGGATATTTTCATAGAAACCTGGTTATTGACGTTTCGCACAATATGAGCAGACTGGGAAGGAAATGACCTCGGCACCTCCGCTAGTTTGAAAAGCGCGAATTTATAGCAAATTTCTTCCAACAAGATCTCACAATAATACTACAATTGGATCTTAGAGCTTTTCACAACACCGATTACTAAATGTGAATGGAACGAGTGACGATGAAAGGGGGGAAAAAAAATCTAATAATGGAGGTGTGGCTACCTGTTGCACAAGATCAATACGAGCAACTTTCCCCAACTCTTTCACACGAGCGGTTCTAGGGGTTTACAGGGAAACTCCACAGCCCTTCGAGGGTTGACTTAATCTTTGCGGGTTAAATGGAGAAATGTGGAGAACTGCTTTCTCCACCGGCGCTACTACGATGTATTTATGCGTAATATTTAAAAAAAAAAACTAGTAAATCAACTGCTCTATCACGTAGCTGAATTTGAAAAAATTACGGAAACTGGTCAGTCACTGCAGTCTGGACGTAAAAGTAAAGCCAATGATTAGGTATAATAATCATGATGGGACATTTTTAACAGAAGAATAATCGTTCACTGATGAAGTTTGGAGGGTAGACGTGATTAGTCTACAATGAATTTAGAAAGAAAGAATCCATTTACGTACTGGCATATATGGAGCAAAGAAAATTGAACACGCTCTATATATATTATAGGATAGGCCAGTTGAAAAGGTCGAAGGAACTTGTGAAAACTGGCAGTCACAATAATATCAAACCGGAGCACACCGACAATTCCACCAAAAATGGACAAATTAAAATTTACTCAACATTTATGAAAATATGGTAAGTTTATAAAGCAAAGATCCGCCACATTTCCATAAAATGCCATCCATTTAATATCTACTGGACAGCGCAGCCTTCAGTTCCCACAAAACCACGATTCATCATCATCCAGCTAGTTTTGAAAGATACGAAATAACCAGTAAATTGTAATAGGCATGTTGCTTATCCAAGTGCCAGTAGGAACTAGACTTACTGCATTGACATTAACCACGTCTTGTCAGTTATCTATGGATTGCTATGACTTAGTAGGTACAACTTAAGAGATTTAAGAATGCACCAGTGCAGAAGACTGGGGAAATGTTTTGTAGCATCTATTTTATACAGCGCTTCCCGGTTCCACAAAAACCATGATTCACGGCCTCGTCGGCCTCCAGATAATATCCGAATTCCAGCAAACGCTCCTTATGACAGAGCCTCGTGTCGCCCGCGGTACTTTCCTCTTATCGAAAAAACACTGTAATTTAGAACGAGCTGTCTCCTGTGACTGTTTAACCTGCCCACAACAGTTCCCACAAACACAAGATTCGTCATCTTCCAGCTAGTTTTGAAAGATCCGAAATAACTAGTAAATTGTAGCAGGTATGCTGCTTTATGCTGCTTATCTAAGTTTACAGTGCCAGTAGGAACTAGACTTACTGCATTTACATTAACCACGTCCTGCCAGTTATCTCTGGAGGGCTATGATTGAGAAAAACTCAAGAGACTTAAGAATGCACCAGCCCAGAAGATTGGGGAAATGTTTCGTAACACCGATTTTATACAGCGCTTCCCAGTAAACCATGATTCACGGCCTCGTCGGCCTCCAGATAATATCCGAATTCCAGCAAACGCTCCTTATGACAGAGCCTCGTGTCGCCCGCGGTACTTTCCTCTTATCGAAAAAACACTGTAATTTAGAACGAGCTGTCTCCTGTGACTGTTTAATCCGCCCGACAAAAGTTCCCCGATACGTGCCTTATCAAGTCTGGACCCTCATTCCCGGTATCCATGAATCATCAACTCTCCCGAAAGGTCGGAGCCGACAAACTGAGTTTTTGCTTTCTTTCGACAAGACCGTTCCGAGGGCAGAAGGCCGACGTTACGCCGGGTTGAGCACCTTGGCGGTTTTTTTTCCCTTCACGTTTCGCTGACGGAGTGGGGGAACAGAACCGCGCTCGTTTTTAAGTGCCGACCAGCGTGAACAGAGCGTGCACGAAACGGTCAAGGACCCAGAACTCCCGCGGAGCTTCCAAAGGAATTCGCCACCGTAACCCTCTCATTGCCGAACCCGAAAAACCATTTTTTTTCTCCCCCTTCTCCTGTTTTGGGGACCCCCGTCGGGAGCTGGGCTTCTCGAAATGAGGTGGAGCATCGTTGTTTTCGATTTTTAGCGGTAGGTGAAAACTTCAACCCAAGTAAATCACTCGCCGCAGCTACCACGTATCATTGACATGACCATCCACACCGAGAGGAACCAGGAGAACAAAACGCATGAAATCCAGCGTTGATTTTTGGGGGGTTCTGGACAAAATTTGGCAACATGGGATTTACCAGTAGAAGAAGCAAGAAAATATTGGTATAACCATCTTGGGCACGCGTTAGCAGCGTCTGCAGGAATTTCGATTCCCAAACAAGCAGGAAACAGATGCAGCATTTGTGGAAAATCATTGTAAATTATAGCCTCCGAGTTCGAGCCCTCTCGCAGCCCATCGATAGCAAATTAACGGGGGCGTTGCGTCCTTAAGGCCACTTGGGCCACTGCCCCGGCACCCAGAAACACTAAGAGTAAAAAAACACTCTACCATGTGTTCAGTTGGCATTTGAATTTCCCTCCGTAAACTGTACCTAGCATTTTTCACAAAGTTCAACAGCGACTCGACAGAGTTATGGATATTCAATATGTGGCTCCGTCATGTTGGCTCCCTGTAGCTCCACACACGGAGCATAATTATCAGAATACAGTGACAGTAATCTATGTCCTGCAATCGAAATCGAAACCTGGGCTCCTGAAACTGGAAGCTCCTGGGACCTGGTGTCGTCATGGCAACCGAGAAAAGTGGCCCGTCCGCGCAAGCTCAGTCGAGTAAACATGTTTTTTGCCACGCCTACATTGGGCCACTGCCCCAGAATCTGATTTCAACCCCAAAATCGTTCATTTCACAATCGATTCGATCCCTTCGAATCAATTTGCCATCTTCTACGAGATGCATCTTCTGATTTGTTTTTCTCTGTCAGTTATCTGACTTGCTATCACATTCGCTTTCTCTGTCAGTTTTCAATTTTTTTGCGTCAAATTTTGCGCGTTTTGCGTTCAGGTGTTTGCCTTTGGGTATTTTGTAGACATATCTGTTGGTTTTGTGTTCTGATCTGGTGCCCCACCGTTTTCAGACCCCACGCACCGCTATTGAAATTAGACCTTGTGGGCCATGGATGTGCTATTCGACACAGCGACAACTGCGTAAGTAAACATTCGTAAACTTGAATGTTGGACGAGAGAGACCAATTACATAGGACACATGAGTCAGAGAAAACCAAACTCGGCCTTTGCAGGAAGGAGCAGAACCGGCATATAAACCAATCAGATTCCATTTGATACAACGTGGGCTGCATTTGATATCTCTAGGGAACTGAGTTCGATTTCGGTCTGATATCTTCTTGGACACCAGGACGAGTGGGTAGAAAAGTACAGAAACATGCAGGTGTTCGGGAGTCATATTTTGAGGTCATCCTGTCAACCTATGTCGAACTATCACTCATGAATAGTAATCGAAACACAAATATTCCTCGTTTTTCGTAAGGTACTGGAAATTGGTGCAGGAGGAAACTTCAAGGTGAACCAGTTCAATAACAGAGATTTTCTAACCCAACTGCTGAAGTCCCAGTGATTTCACTAAACCTTTAATAATTAGCTCTAACATCCAATAGGGCTAAGAATTATGTTATGGCCGCTGACCTTCTTAATGGTAATTAAGGTTATCAGGTTTGAAGAATGAGAACAAGTATTTGAGATTGAACCAGGAAACTTGTATTTCTCCTATAAAGGTTTAGGCTCAGAGTTCTAAGGGAGGATTCTGAGATTTAGAACAGAAGGATTGAACTGCAAGGGTAAGGGAGTGGTGGTTATTAGAATGACATTCAAACGACTCACTGATGAAAAGGCTTCAGAGCAACTGACTTGCCCTCGGAGGTTCCAAAAGGGTTGGAAGCCGAGGAACTGTTCCTTCGAGTTCCAGATGTGTCCAAGAAACAGTCACTGTGACGATATCGTCACACATCGTACAACCGAAATTCCTCGTTTCATTCAACCAAACTATGTCAACAAAAAAGAACTTCAAATCTTGTTCAAGCTCAACATAGAAGATAATGTTGTGGAGTTGGAAGGTGTGTTCATTGTAATAACCTTGAAGTAAACGGGAAAATCACCCAATAGTTTGTCTGACGTTTGATTATATCGACACTGTTCTTTGTCGCGATGTTCACAACTGCACACACACACCTTTCCATTTCAACTCCAATCAGGACCCTTATCTGTCATTCAACACAAGAGGTTTGTGGTGAAGCGATAGCCGACAAAGGTGATGACAGAGAAACGCAAACAAATATCGGCAAGGACTCCTAGACCGATAATGACATCCGTATCAAGACAAACACTACTATTGTGCCTACTTATCTGGGGTGTTGCATAAGGCTATTGTCAAAGCGATATTAGCAAATCTAATATAAACCATACGCCTTCAAGAGACAATGGGAGCTTATAGGTCTTCGAAGAAAGTTCTATTTACCCGAGTATTTTTGTTTTTCTCTAAACGCCAAGGCATCAAGACTGAGAAATAGTGTTATCGCTCCATCATATTTATGGGCTGGTGCTTTAATACAAGCACCTCAGGGATACTCCCACGGTCTCGAAAACGGTTCAAGTAGTTAGAAAGGTATGCAATGGAAAATGAAAACATGGGAAACTCCCAAGCAGGCGTTCTTTTTCAGCATTCATATTTTTTTGTTTCAAAGGTTTAATCATCGAGATGCTCCGCTAGAGGAGCGCGAAGAGAAATTAATTACGTGACAGTCGAGGGTGTCGCTTTGCAAATTTAATAAGGTCGGGGAAGTTAATTAATGCTGTGAACTGACATTTCTTGTCTATACTTATAGGAGACGGGTCAATATTGTTGGAAGATCAGCAGCGATGACAGCAACAGAATTTGGAGACCGGAAAAAAGATGCTGTGGCATAAGTTTTCACAGGTGCCAAGAACTAGTGGGTTGTGTCTCAGGAAAGGGCGTATTCCAGCATTTACGGCTCTTGAATTGTGAGATTTCATGTCGTCAAGGGTCAAAAGGAGCTATTTCTGCATTTTGCTGTATTACTGCCAGCGCCATGACACCAAGCTGTACAATAACACAGACAGATGAGGCGGTGACCAATCTTGCCCGAGTAAGAACCGCTTCGATGTTCACCAGTAATTATAAATCGTTGGTTTCGATAGAGAAATGATAAGAATACCTAACACGCAGTCAGTGAGCAATATATGGACTTGCCTCGGTTACACAATAAACTCGTATTCTCGAAGGCGATTGTGCAACAGCCAATTCAAAACGACGCTGCCGTATCGACAAAGATCAACCTAATACCAGGCTATCACTAACGTAAATATACCCGTAGCCATTACACAAAGGGCAAACTATCCTGGGGAGGGCAAAGCGAGACCCTTTTGCAGAGAAAATGTCAACACCCTGTAAAGGCTAAAAGAGGAAACCGGCCTTGGCCGAAGTCAGGTACAGAAGCCACTGGCAAAACGGGCGTAAGTGGATGGGAAGCAATGAAACGAGATGACTATCCCGGCAACCTCAGACCATTTCGAGAACTTGCCAGACTCCGTAAGGCAATAATTTCCAGGACCGGTTAGCGGAGGGAATATAATTGCATGGAGCCTCCCCCCGGCATCCCTTGATTACAGGTCGACCGCATCGAGATGAATTTGAATCGAAGAAAACACCAGACAAAGACAGGAGACCAGACAAAGCGACGCAGGATCTGGAGTGTTAGCCGACTTTAAGGCAACAGGAAATATTCCCCGGGCTGAAGATGGAACACGTTTTAGTCGTTAATCACCTTCCGAGGTCTGTCAATAGCGAACTTTAACGTAACGACCTATGACGCTCCACGGGATGAGTCGGTCGGCAGTAAAATCAACACAACCAGCAGCTGCCATAAAAGGATTAGTCATGCGAAGAAGTTGCAGAAGCTTTTACTTAGCAATATTTGGCAAACATGAAACCATATTCACCTGACTTCGAGACCTTTTTTCTTTTCTTTATTGTCATCACCATTACACCTTTAACCTTCAACTTTTCCTATTCTTAACAACACATTTATTTAAATTAAATAGATTCTTCACTAATTTAGTGACTGACGTGAACGTAATTTTCCTTTAAGCACTACACTGAGGGCAGACGAAAGTAATACGCTCTTGATCATTACAATCTCCACAATATTCACAATCACTGTCACCTGTGTGGTCTATTTTACGACCAGCATAATCCGTGGCCGCTTCACAGTTGAGACTTGGACAACTTCCTACAACAACCAGATCTTGCTGGCAACGGATTCTGTTTATGAAAAATGTTCCCAAAATTCAAAGCAACGAATTTTAACACCCATACCGTAATGAGCTAAATGTGTGAGAGTAAGTGCGGACTGGTCCTCAGATGGTCCCATATGCAATTAATCAAAATTGGACAGTCACTTTCCTCTTCGCAATCTACTACTGCACATAACAGAAGAACATTTGGCTACCTCCTCTCGATGAACAACAATTATTATTGCAAAAATAAAATGAGTGAATGTAATGAAAATGAAAATCCAGACTTGATCGCTCAAGATAATTACGTAATTTAAATTACGAACACATCAGAAATGAGCAGATTAAAAATGGAGACGGAAGATTTTGAGGCGGAAAGCGAATTTGTCAATGTTTTATTCAAGGAAGATCATCAATATATAAGCAAATACAAAGGAGAAAAACTTGAATTTAGTACATGATTTAAATAAAAGAGACCAATGAATCACTGTGAAAATTTGGAAATATTTCTATCTAACGAAAGAGGGGCAGCAAATTTAAATGAACAATATTCAATAATTTTTAAATTTAAAGGAAATAAATTGGCAAGTTATGTTGGATGATTGGGAAATTAGGTAAAGTAAAACTAAGTTTTCAACACTGGTAGGCACCAGTGAAGGCCCTAATAGTTAGTACCTAACCCCATAGCCCCCTCCCTGGCCCCCTGGCCTGGTTAGGGCCTTTGAGCCTTGGGTCCTATGGTTAGGTCCTTTAGGACCACTGGGGGTTTTGTTATAGTTTTCAGCTCTCAACACCTCCCTCCAGTTATTTCTCTAGTAAGCCAACACCTAGAATTTACCTTGTAGTTTAGTAATAAGTTTATCTACCAATGTGCAATGATACCTACCTATACTATCTATGTCTACCATGGCTGTCCGAGGCAGTCAAGACGTTAAGAATGGAACAAGATTGTTTGTTTACTTTGTTTACCCTGTCCCTGTGAATTTTGCATTATCTGATGATGCTCTACACCAGAGCGAAATGCTTTGTTTATAAAACAGACAAACCAGTGCGAACAACCAAAGCTGAGTTTTATTTAGAAACCCATGACTTCGGTTCTAAAATCGATTTGGATGAGTTTGGATAATACGAATAAATAAAGCCTTTAGTTGTCCACAGAATTGCACTTTACTGTGACGAAGCTTTTCGCCTTAATTTAAGGCATCATCAGCCAAACACATTAGGTCACAATAAATTGCAATTCTGTGGAAAACTGAAGGTGTTATTTATTCATATCCGAAGTTATGAAGATATACGAAGTGTTTATCACATCAAAAACGGGGAAACCCTAACTGCTGATAGATTTGGATGAGGTTAACTGAGGTTATTTGGTAAAATTACCATTTGATTGGTATACATTACATCTTGGTTGGACAGGTACTTTCGTGTGCACGCGTGCCAACTGTCATAGTGAACGCGATTGTGCGGTGGCCTGGGGAAAACTATGCGCCGCAATTACCCAGCCTTTTGCTGTTGGAACGAACCCATGGTTGAAGACCAAGACGAATCGATTAATAGAAGCCAGACTGACATTTCGGATACGATCTTCAGCAAGAAGAAAATGACTAGGACTGGATTCTGTGATGCATGTACAATCAGAGACAGAAGAAGTTGGTACACGTAGTGCACACAAAAACGGGGAAACACGGAAAAGTTGTACGATCCGTTTTGGGGCTGATTGGTGAAATGCCAGGTTCACACGGAGACGCAATTCCCGACGGCAATCCGGCACGGCAACGCCTTTGCCGGAATTTTTGCCGCAGAGGCGTTCACATGGCAGCGGAATCATAACAAACGCAAATGCAAAAAAAACAAACAATCGCTCGAACTCGAAACCGCAAAATCAACCCCAAATGTCGAATTTCAATATGGCTGAACAAACAAACAGGAGAGGTGTGCGCAGTAAACTCTGCGCCGATACGGCAAAGGATCTGACAGCAGAAAATATCTGGAGATTTTGATATAGTATCCAAGACATAGCGTTGAAATAATCCATTTTGCGTTGGCCAATAGCACTGCAGAACGCGTGGCCGTGCCGGACTGCCGTATGGAATTGCGTCTCCATGTGAACCTACCTTCAGTAGTAGTAGTAGTAACAGGAATTTCGATCATTTTCCAATATAACTAAACTTATTCACTCACCTGAATGGGGAAGATGGCGGGAGGGGACCGTCATCGTCATCAAGAGCGGGGCTGTCCCCGCTAAGGCCCTCCTTCACGTCTACTTCCTTCCCCTGGACTTCCTTCACTGACGTTGCAACAGTTTCACTAACACACTCATCACTCACTTCACTCTCTAATTTCACCACTTCTTCTTTCTTCTCTTCTACGGCAGGCTTGTCCTCTTCTTCGGATTCCTCTTCGGTCTCGTCGAGCGTCGGCGCTCTCTCGAGGAGTACGACGCACTCTGTGGTCCTACCGAATTTATTGTCTTCTTGTTCCCCGGTTTCAACTCCGGCTAAACCGTTTTCTTTGGCCGACTCTTCGGCAACTTTAACTTCTTCTTCGACTTCGGGTTGAACTGGAGACGGCACGGGAGACGGAGGAGGTTCAAGTTTCTTTTTCTCCTCCTTTTTGCAGTCTTTCTTTTTCACTCGCGGCACCGGTCGGGCAACCTTGACGTCGGCCTTATCTGCAACAAACAAACAAACGAAAGATAAGAATCAACTTGTTCCGGCTCCGAATAGACTTGGTACACAACGAGAGGATTCCCTGTTTTATTGTTTCACGATAAAATATGCATTCAACGACGGAATTCCTCTGCTGAAAAATAAATGAAGATGAATAAAGAATTACTATGACTGTGATCTGAGCATATTTGCATACATGTTACTTGCGAACAGTACACGTTCAACACAGCCGTTTGATGGCCTTTTCACGTCCCCGGGACCAACAGAATTCAAATTTGTTCGGCATATAAATGTATAAAATAGCGGTTTTGAGAATAAATGCATATAAATGCGTATAAATTAGAGGTTTTCGTCTTCACTGCTTGTTTTTTTTCGAATTCCATACATACCTCCCTCTCCGTAATGTTCGAAATTATTGAAAACCCTGATCAGGCACAACCCCCAGGGCCTTAGGTAGCAAGAACGACCGTCCTCCTCACTAAAACTTATTAATGACTGAATACTACTGCTGTGGTGCAGGTATTAATCTCATTCCAGATTTTAAAAGACCTCAGGGGAAGATCAAGGGCAAGATTCAACGGAGAGATCATGAATTTGGCAACCAGAAACAGAAAAACACCCAACATTTCTGCTGATACTGAGTATGTTTCGAATGTAGTACAGTAGTATGTAGCATAGTATGACATGGCTGCCGCAAAGTTCAACATCGTGGCAAACTCCAATACATCCAGTGTTGGTTTTGTTGTTCAGAACCAAAAACGCTGCAAAATCCTTGTCACATGGGTTTATTATTCTATTGGACACACCCAAAGAAATATTGGCTGTTCGTTTATCGTTTCTTTCATGTGAAATAATTGAAATATCTCTTTTTGATGGTTTCCACCAATTTTGGCCCCGTAAAACACGAATTAGACTCCTATTTCTGATAAATATTATCATTGATCATTGACAGTGCAATTTAACTGTCTTGATTCACCTGTTGGCACAACTTCTAGTGTTACTATACGAATTTATGGTGACTTCAGACAATGTCCCAGGTTTATGATTCATAAAAAAAATTAATTTTGGGAGCTGAAACTTCGTTACAACCTCAATTTTCCACTCTTTGGTCAAAATCGACTTCACATTCTGCCTCCTCATCCTTAAAAAAACATGAAAAACGATACTTCACAAGCTCACGTTACCAGAACACCAAAAAACCGTGTTTTTTACACACATGGGTACATTCCAATCGAGCTGCAAAGTTTCGGGACACAACCAGGCCCCAAATGGAGCCTGTGTGCGAAAGAACGGATTTTTTATACCGCAAATAAAGGTACATAATATGGGCGATATAGCGTACGGGCATGGCATTTTTGGAATCTATCACCTTGAAACGTAAAAGAAAAAATTTTGAAGGTGTTCAAAACCATTTTTGCTGTGCTAATACGTAGCATTATCCACAGAATAATAAACCAAAACGGTAAGCAGAACAGTATCGCTCATTATGCAGATTTGTAGTAAAACACTAACAAGCAGTCTTGAAAAATAAATAACAAGTCGTATCGACTATTATAGACGCATTTGGAGAGAGCTTCCAAGCAAACATAATTTGGCAGAGCAAACATCAACCTTGGGTTTCGAGGTTTCGTAATGGGACATCAACCTCCTCGCAATTACCTTGTTTGCGTCCTATTGACTCACTCTCTGATTCCGTTAGATAATGGAATTCTCATTTTCCGTTCCGTTTGGGCTCGCCTCAATTGGACCCAGTCATGGCACCGTGCGTGCTTACAGTGCCCACCTCATCGTGGAGTCGATACGGCCGTTGAAGGGGTTTTCGATTCCACGACCAGGAGGTGTGTGATGAAGGGAAACACGAAGCCGACAGGACGAAAATAGCGCGTGTCCGCATCAATATTTCAGAGTCGAACAAGAACAGCGTGACGAGACAAATAACGAAATATTTCCATACGTCGGCGAAGAAATGGATTTTGTAACATCAGTTGTAGGTGCAGCTGAGCGCTGAAGCACAAGCCACTGATGTCCATGTAACAGTTTGGTGTAATATAACGACCAGTCAAGCTATTACTTTCGTAAATATGGAAGCATATAATTTAATACAGAATGAGAATAATTCCGGAACACAGACGAAGTGTGTGACGGTGGCTTATCTCGAGTCGTTTGTTTTTCCGGTGGAGATGGGGTCGTTTGGTGGAAGCCTCATCGATACCCCGGTGATAACCTCGCTGCTCTAGGAGGGGGAATCTCGAGGGTCCACTGTCACACTCTGTCACATGGTAGCAGAGCGTGGTTTCTGGTTTGGTAGTATGCACTGAGCAATTCACCATACGCCATCCAATTTTTCTGGGCTTACCAGGAGGATAAGCCCAAAGGTTCTCAGAAGGATTCCTTGAAGGCGAGTAATGCCGTGGCCTAATTCACAAGTCCCAATAGTTGTTCCATCATAACGATGGAGGTTGACCACCTAGAGGGGTGCCCAAACTAGCACAATTCACTGGACAACAACCTTGTTCTCCACCAGCAAATATTAAAGAGGTTAGTACCATTACGGTGGAGGTTAGTCACCTTGAAGTTGTTCAGATGTCCATTCCTGAACCAGAAATTCATACTACTTTACATTCCCCCTTTCATACTTCTGCTACCCAGAAGTATGTCAGGAGGAGTGTGACGGTGGCTGTTCTCGAGTCGTTTGTTTTTCCGGTGGAAATGGGGTCGTTTGGTGGAAGCCTAATCGACATCCCGGAGATAATCTCGCTGGTCTAGGAGGGGGACTCTCGAGGGTCCGCAGTCACACTCCTCTCCTGTCACAAGTGTTTACAAGGCAACCAAGTAATCACTGGTGCTTGGTTGAAATAACAATAATCCCCCCTTTGGGTGGCCATTGAGCTCAACTCATCTGATCAGCTTCCTCCTCTAATACCTTCCACGTCCACAATGTAGGAATACATACCCTTTTTCTTGTTTATGAACCCCAGCAGGAATTTTTAGCTGTGGGAGATCTCGTACCATATCCCCCCCACCCCCACAATGAACGGTTTTTCACAAGCTTGTCATGGTGAATTTTCTGCTGAGCTAGCGCCTTGTCGATGTCCGAATCGTAAAATAGAAAATTAGAAATTGCTGCAACAGGTATCTTGGTTTCCATCTTCACCACCAGGAAGACCATTTCACCTTCCAACTCATCATCATTTCCACTCATAATTTCAACGCCAGCTCGGTCTGCTATACCCAAACCATTTTCCAGATCCCTACTTCATACGGCTCAACCGATTTTATAGATTTAACAACCTTGAAAACTTCAACGTGTATATTCAATACAAGGCAATTACGGCACCAGTTACGACACCATAAATATGTCAGAGTTGACATTTTGAACGTGGAATGTTGACATTTTCTGAGTGGTAAAATAGAAGATCTCTCCTTTCAGACCTTCAATACGGCCATAATAATCTTCGGAGAATGAAGCTTTCTTTCACGAAGATAACCTATCATTACTTGTTGATATTTATAATCGAAGATGTTACGTATTTGGGTGCACACATTAATTGGTGAATCACTTTGCAGAAACTAAGCACAGAATTACTGACGTAAATGAATGAACGAAAAAAATATTCACGAAAAATAAATTAAAAATGTTCAACCTTATAGAGGTATTAGAAGCCGCGTGTACTGGATTGGCTGAATTGTGTATTATTTAAAACCTAACTTAAAATTTATATTTTTCTAAAATCATCAACTACTTAGGTACTGAATCGGAATGTCCACAGTATTTCCAACTACGGATGGTACGATACCTCCCATATATCGAAGCATCGATACTTCCCTGGTATCGACACAGATACCTGTATCGATATTTTTCGTCCAATACTCGATACCTATATATCTCTGTATCGACACTTTTCTAGAAAATATCGTAAATATCGATACTTATTTGCCGATACCTCTCGATATTTGGAAAATATCAACTATTCTTGTAAACTGGGATTTTCTTCTGTCGTAAAAATTTTCGGAGAGCACACCATCGTCAGTCGGGCCGGAACACCACCACCATCGATACCTGCTATTCCATTAACTTCCTCCATTTTCTTTTTCATTTTTTTTAAATTTTGTTACTGCGTGACTAAAAAAAGGAACTTATTTCCATTTTTTTAAAATACCGGTGGTATCGAAGATATCGATTTTTCTACCGTATATACATTAACGTATCTAATATATGCGTATATTAATATCGTATCGAAGAAAAAATCGATACATCGGAGTATCGCACCGTCCCTCTTTCCAACAATAAACATCACCATTGTCTCTTCTTCATTATATATATTTACCTATGTTTCTTGAATTTCAGTTTCGTATTTCTTATTTAACTTTCAGTTTCGTCTGTAGTTTTCTTCCTTGTTCTGTTCCTTTTTGTCGACAACTTGCCTTTACGTAATTCAAAAACAAGTTTTGCACCAATTCCCAGCGATACTGCCAAGCCTCTCTGCAATCTAATTTGCTTGTTCGAATTATCCCGTTTTTTCGTGAATTTGAACGCCACATTTCAATTCAACTTCGGCTGGATTTGAAATTCGAAAAACCACATCCGATTTTGATGACTGGCATCACCGCCTTTTCCGGTCTTCAAAACAACCTAATCGAATGGCCATCCGAAACCTTAACGACCACCCAATAATTGCCGACGATTTCCAAGAGAACACAACACGCCCAGACACCATTCTTATATGATTACATGATCGGTTTTCGTTTTCCCAAAATCACCGGGAGGGTTTCCCCCCTTTTGATCCTGGTCATTAAAACCCAGAGGGCGAAAAAAAGGACTCCAAACGCCATTTCGGCGGCGGCGAAGAGGGGGGAACAGACCTTGCCCCATTCCATAATATCCCTCATTAGGTTCATTATTGAAAGAGAACCGGTTTCTAATTACTTCTGAAGAAAAACCCGCTTAACTAGTTCTGGCACCCGCCGTCGGGACCCCCGCGGCGCTAGTTTTTCGATTGTCGCTCCCCTCTTGAATTCATAGGTCAATCAGGGCTTTTTTTGCGGTTCGTGAGATTCTTTAAAATAACCTCGGGGCTCGCCGAGGTACTTTCTCTGTAAGGGGTCGGTTTTTTTTTTGCTCCGCAGTCCCACGCTCATTTCATCCAACAGTGAAGGTGAGGAAGCGCTCCCGTAACGGCACAGTTCCTTCTGTAACAGTTCTTCAGAGCGTTTCCTGTCAAAATTTCATTGATACCGACCGACTGAAGATCGCTGCTATTGAAAGGCACAACTTGAGGTTGTTTTTGGCTTCTGCATCCTTGGAAAACCGCACCAGAAATAAACCGTGTCGGCCCTTTCCAGCCAGAATGCGTTTCACAAACTTCTTGAACGAGGCAGCTTTAGGACTAAAGGAAGATATCTTTTAAGGATTCCACAACACATGGGCACCCATCAATAAATACTGCTAGACCATCAACGACGACTTCAAATCCTCCACTGCGTATCGCTAACCACTGCCACTTTTATCTCTTACAAATACGCCACATTCGCTCACCAAGTTACAACGTCACCAAGAAAACTGTTCTTTTGGTGTAATCACAGCTATTTCACGTAAATACCTACCTACTGAAAACACTGAACACAAAGGAGGCGCTTATCCACACTCCCTTGCATCCCGTTGTGTAACAATTTGCATCGTTTTAGCGAATTTTCAAAGAAAATGAAGCTATTGCAATGGCTTCGAAATTTAAATAATATAAATTTTTGGACATTTTCTTCATAGAAATCCGTTTCAGACCATTCTAAAACGATTCCTGAAATTTAACACTTTTTTATATGTATATATATATATTTATATATATATGTGTCACTCCAGACGATAACTCTCGATAGAATTGAGATAAACAGCTCAAATTTGCACAAAAAATCTATCTTGGCAATCGAAAGGCTAAGTTCGAAGATGGGCGAAATTGGCCTACTCTAAGGAGGGTTTTGGCGCATTTAAAGTGCGCAAAAATTACCCAAAAATCCCCAAAATGTTATTTTCTAACAAGTGACCCCTCATTTTAAAGGTTTTTGCACGCTGAACACGATGGTGAAATCGGATTTTAGATATCTAAATCCGTTCTTAAATTAGAGCATTTAAAGTGCGCAAAAATTACCCAAAACTAGGATAATCTTTAAACTCTTACCCCTCTTGAGTAGGTAAGTCAAAAGTCCTAACTACCCTATCCTACCTAATATGAACCCACAGCGATCAAATAAATAAGCACTTAGTAAAATTACGTAATAAACAAACGGTAGAATCAGGATGGACAAAACGTACAAATTAAAATAAATACGAAGAGAATATACATAGAAAACCAAATTTTAGACCGAAGTTTTCCTTTATTCAAAACCATAGCCATTAATTCGAATATTTCTTTGAAAATTCGCTCATTAAGTCATGCTGCATGACTGGTTTTTTTACCTTAATTTTCGGTCTAAAAAAATCGTTCTTTCGCACACAGGCTCCATTTGGGCACTAGTGATAGTGTGTCCCCTATATCGGCAGCACGAATGTTGTAACACGCCGAGGGTTGTTACCGGTGGAATTTTGAGGTTTTAGTGAAGTATCGTTTTCCGGGTTTTTTAGGGAGTAGAGAACAAATATGAAGTTGATTTTGATCTCTGAGTGAAGGATTGAGGTTCTAACTCAAAACAAAATATTTATGGCTCAAAAACCTGTGAAACTGCTGCCAACGGCTCGGTCTGAGGTGATGGCGGATCGCTGTATGGGAGGACCCTCAGCGAAGTTTTTGTCTTTGGCAGGAGATAATTTTTTCTGATTCGAATTTCTCTAAAAACAGGCTGCCAAAGGGTAGCCCAAGGAACTACCATGTAAACGTTGTCAAGTGTCCCACTGATTTTATATAATAACACAGGAGGTAGTAATGACAGGTGAATCAAGACAACTCAATGACAATTTCACTGATCGAAAATTATTTTTCAGGAACTGCAACCCAACATTCGAGTTTAAAACAGTCTAATTAGCTTTGTGGGTCTCTTAACAACTGAGGTACCAATCGTGCTGTAATGATGAACCCATCAAGAACTGGCACAGAAGGTGACTTGACTTACTTGACTTATGTCCTGTCGCTCTGTTCAGAGCATAGGGCCTCAACGAAGCTCCGCCAGCGGACACGGTTCTGAGCTAGCCTCTTCAATTCTCCCCAGGATTTCCCCCATCTTGCTGCCTCCATATCCACGCTCCTTCTCCAAGTGATGGGTGGCCGCCCCCTCCTGCGTCTCCCCTGTGGATTCCACGTCAGGACTTGGCGTTCAACGGCGGTGTCACTCTTTCGAAGAGTGTGGCCCAACCATCTCCACTTCCTGAGCCTAATTTGCACCTCCACGGGATCCTCACAAGCATCTCTCCACAGGTTTTGGTTGGAGATCACGTCGGGCCAGAACACTCGAAGAATCCGACGGAGACACCGATTCACAAAAACCTGCAGCCTGTTTGTGATCGTCTTCGTGACACACCACGTCTCACATCCGTACAAGAGAACCGACTTGACATTAGACCTAAATATGCGCAATTTTGTCCGAGTACTGATTTCTCGGGATTTCCAGACAGGGTACAGCTGTATGAAGGCTGCATTGGCCTTTCTAATTCGCGCTGTCACGTCCTCAGCCGCTCCTCCCGTTTTTGTGACCACGCTGCCGAGGTAGGTAAACTCCTCCACGTTCTCAATGTCACTGCCATTTAGCTGCACAGAGTGGTTTGCTGCCGCATTGATGCGCATTACTTTGGTCTTCTCAGCATTTATCTTCAGTCCAACCCTCCTTGAACATTCTTCGAGATCACTCAACTTTCCCCGGATGTCACTAAGTCTTGGCGATAGCAGGCATATATCATCCGCAAAGTCCAGGTCCTCAAGCCGGTCTGTCAGAGTCCACTGAATCCCCCTCTGCTTCCCCTCCGTCGCCCTTCTCATCACTTCATCTATGGCAACGAGGAACAACGTAGGAGAGAGGACGCACCCCTGCTTGACCCCCGACTGCACTCCAATTGGACCAGAGAGCTTTCCCTGGTGCACCACCTGGCAAGAGAAGTCTCGGTATGCCTCCTTGATGATGCTCACAACCTTCTCTGGCAGGCCGTACCTTCTTAATATTTCCCACATTTTGTTCCTTTCCACCGAATCAAAGGCCTTCTCAAAATCTACAAAAAGTAGGTAGAGACTTGCCTGAAACTCCCGGTGCTGCTCTATGATGAGTCGAAGTGTGTTTATTTGGTCCGTACATGAGCGATTCTTGCGAAAACCTGCCTGCTCCCTCCTTAAACGTGCATCCAGCCTGTCCTTTATCCTATTTAGTACTATCCTTGAGAACAGTTTACTAGGTATTGAGAGCAGCGTTACTCCTCTCCAACTGTTGCAATTTGTGAGGTCCCCCTTCTTGGGAAGCTTGACTAGCAGCCCTCGCCTCCAGTCTGCTGGCATCTCCTCCTGTCGCCATATCTTTTCAAACAGGGGGTAGAGCAAATCGATGGTCTCTTCAGGTGCTGCCTTCAGCACCTCTGGTGGTATGTTATCACATCCCGGCGCCTTTCCATTCCTGATTTCCTTCAGCGCTCTTCCAATTTCCTCTCTGGATGGATGTTCCACCATTATGGAGCAATCCGTCACTACCTCCTGAATGCCCTGCGCCAGTTCAGAACCCGAGTCACCCACCGCCCCTTCATTCTGGCTCGGTCTGTTTAGCACTTCTAGAAAATGCTGCTGCCATCGCTCAATCTGGTGCTTCTCATTAGTGAGAACTTCTCCATTCTTACTTTTGACTGGGCGCTGCCGGATGAACTTCTTTTTTGCGAGAGTTCTGGTAGTCTGATACAGCTCTTTCATGTCTCCAGCTGCTGCTGCCTCTTCTGCCTTACTGGCCAGGTCTTCTGTCCATTTCAGACGGTCCCGCCTCGCACTTCTCTTTACCTCACGGTCTTTGGCAGTGAGCTGAGCTTGCACTTCCGACTTCTGGGCTCTAGTCCTGGAGTTGTTCAGTTTGCCTTTAATCTCTCTTCTCCCCTCTATTTTAGACCACGTCTCGTTTGACATCCAGTCCTTCTTACGGTGATCTCTGAACCCCAGGATTTCTTCTGATGTTTCCAGAAATACTCCTTTCACGGCAGTCCAACTTCCCTCGACATCAGCATCAGCATCCGCATCCGCATCCCCCTCACCCAGAGCAGCAAAGCGGTTCCTCAGCGCGATACTGAATTCTTTTTTGATGCTCTCATCTTTCAGCTTGTCAGTATTATATCGTCTTTTCTGGCTTTCAAACTTGGTTTTTGCTGCAGCTATTTTGATTCTGAGATCTGCTGTTACCAAATGGTGATCACTAGCAATATCCGCTCCTCTCCTACTGCGGACATCCATCAGAGAACTGCGCCATTTCCTGCTTATAGCTAGGTGATCTATTTGGTTCTGGGTGCGGTGGTCGGGAGAAACCCATGTCACCTTGTGGATATCCCTGTGCGGGAACAGGGTGCCACCAATAGCCAGGTCTTGGCTAGCACAGAATTCCACGAACAGTTCTCCATTTACATTTTGCTCCCCGAGACCGTGCTTCCCCAGTATGTGCTCTAAGCCCTCATTGATTGCCCCCACCTTCGCATTCATGTCTCCCATAACTATAAGGAGGTCCTGCTTCTTTGTGAGTTTGATTGAATCCTGTAGGCTCTTGTAAAAACGTTGCTTCTCCTCCTGTTCTGCCACTTCAGTAGGCGCATAGCACTGCAAGATTGAGACATTGCGCACTTTAGCCTGGAACCTTGCCATTATAATTCGATTTGACACTGGTTGCCACTCAATCAAACTTCGCTTTGCCTTCTCGCTCATCAGTATTCCAACCCCTCCTGTATGGGGATCATCCTCATTGGGATGGCCCGAATATATAAACGTCGAGCCACCCAGTGTTCTTTGCTCTCCGAACTGATTCCATCTTACTTCGCTCATCCCTAGTATGTCCAGTCGATATCTCACCATCTCCGCCTCTGCCTGTCTAAGTCTTCCAGACTCACAGGCACAGAAGGTGACAAATCCATAAAACTACAGATATCCTATGAAACAAACCAGCAAGCGGAGAATTTACTTTTATTAATTTCAGGAGAGCAGCTGTATTATACAACAATGCGGCCAAATTATATACTACGCGGCCCTCGGAATACTTTGCTGCAGCAGGACTTGCAGTAATCGTGCCAGTTCCACGACAACAGCCGTAGTAAATTCTCTTTTTACTTCAGTTAGTGCAGCAGTTGTACTGTATAATGCAACGGTATGCTGCCGAAGTGCCATTTCTGGCTACGACGACATAATTATTTTCTACAACCCGTGTCAGACCGTACATCGAGTGAAATCAAGATTGTTTTCAGGAACAGGTGCGGCAACAACACATCTTTCCTCAGCTGCCTAATGCCATGACAACTACTACAAACTTTAAACAGGTTCATTACTACTGCCGTGTGAAGGAAGAACGACTCAACTCAAAAATTGTCGAAAATGGGATTTTCACGTAACCCCCCCTAATTTCAACCCCACCTTTTTGATGGTCGAATCGAAATTCCAAAATTCGACCCAGGAGTTGAAATTGTTAGGGATGAAATCTGGAAATCGCTTAATTTTGAGGAAAAACGTCTCAACTACGTGTTTTTTTTTAGTAAAAACATCTCAACGCCTCGATTGAAACACCCTAACTTGCGAGTTTTGTTATTTATTTGTTGAGGAAAAACGACTCAACTAGCTGAAAGTCGTTTTTCCTCCAAACCGTTGGCTTCAGGATCGGGGTCCAGACCGTTGGACTCAAAGGGGATTTGAGTTGTTTTTAATCCACAAACATTTCAAAAATCAACCATGAATAATCGATATTCGACTCAACTGCAATAAATCGATTGAAAAAACCTGTGTTTGGAGTATTTTTTGACAGCTATCGATCAAGTTGAACATGATTGGACATTTGGAAAAAAAAGAGGGTTGCGGGAATGCCGTGTAGTGAACCTATAGCGAGTTTTCGTCAGAAAACATCGAAGCTGATTTCTGAAAACTCGATAATTTTGAGTTGAGTCGTTCTTCCTTGACACGGCAGAATGAACTTGTGGATTTCTAACGAGCTTCCACACTTCTCGCTGCTCGACTTACAGCGAATTAGAGGGCACTGGGCAGATACTTACTGGTAAAATGTGAATGAATAAACGACTATAAAAGCTGATCTTTACAATTTCAACGTCAGTCGCTTCCAAACCCAACAGTTTTCCTGTGTAAGACTGTGGACACGGTACGGCAGATTCCATCAACGGGGTCGTCGACCCACAGCGCCCCCTCTCGCCACGTACGTTCACATCAATTATGAGAAAGCATTCCCCCCTTTGTCACGTTACGTAACAGCAAAAGCTCTCTTGTTTCGAAATCGATATCTGAACATCGTCTAGGTCGTTCGAGAGGCGTTTTTTTTAAACGTCGTTTCAGAACAACCACTTGAGAAACCGCCTGTAAATCGGCCGTAAAAACAATGGGAACAATGAGTTGATGAATCTGATTTTCATTCTCCTTACGACCGTTTTGGTACACAATAATTTCCAACAGATCTCTTTACTGGGCCACCATCTCGCCTGAACTCGAGGTGCCGGAATGATTTTACAAACACATTCCGGGCGTATCAGGATCCAACGGAATCTGATTCTGTAATCCACGGATCCTTAAGGTATTATATGTAGTAGATAAAATTGTCCTGGATCCTGTACAACAATCTGAATTCTAAAGGATACAGTAACCGGCTACGGATTGCCACGGACTGCTATGACATCCGTGACGTTACGGGGGAGCCTGGAGGACCGATAAAACCAGGCCGCAGACGTTTTCACGGCCCCGTGGAATGCACTTTGTCGTGAGATGGAGGCAATAGACGGTTTTTGTTCTTCCCGTGATCTTTACACGTTCAACGGGGGATTGATACGCCAAGATGATACGGGCAGACGTGTACATGTAGCATGTAGTTCTTCCCGTGTACGCGAAGAACTACACGTTACGGGAAGAGAACGCTTCAAGCTCACCGGTCCGTCTTCCCGTATCAGCGTTTCCACAGCTGAACGAGTAAATACGACAGGAAGTTCAAATACATTGACAAGGACATGGCACAGAAGCTTCTTCGTGGCCTTCACAGTATGTCACCATTAAATTTTCATACATAAAGATTCAGATTAATTAACGGAATTATTTAACTGTTATTTAATAATAAGGGTACCTAATTCGAAGTCAGTATTCATGCTTTATAGAACTGAGAACGCAAGGAGTTCCTATCAAATTTCAACTTCCGGGTGAACAGGAGAGAATTTAGCTCAGCAGGGTGCGGAGCCCGTAATTTCATTCGTCAACGGAGAGGCCCTTCCAGGTTCTTCCAGGTTTAGGTATAGTTCTATGGTCTGGAATGCTCGACGTTTGGAATGTAAGCGGTGCCTGTGCCACTTGCCACTGCGACCGCGGATTCAATCACGATGAATGCCGTGTGGGACGTCAAGGCCCCGCTCAAGGACCCGCACCATCCCTGAATATCTGACCAAAATCCGTTCAAAATTGATTGAGTTATGACCCAAGAAAATCTCGTTAGCACCTGCGCAGAATCTAACGTTGATTCGATCATGATGAAACTGACACGGAACCATCTAGCGCTAAACCCACACAATTCCTGAAGATTTGATTGAAATCGGATCAAAATTGTGGAAGTTATGGCTGTGGCAAGGAGATGTGGACGGACAGACAGACAGACACGGAACCAAATTTGTTCAGGAGGGCCTGAAACGCAAGTGGAAATTTTGATTTTGAAGCACAAAAAAATTAAACTGTTGTTTGGGCTTCCGGCGGAATCTCTTGTGCGCTTTTCGACCCCTCATCTTTGCGCTTTTCAACCCATTACATTTGCGCTTTCACGCACCTGTCAATCAGGATTAAATGGGATTTGCGCATTCGTATTCCACCGCAGGGAACCATCCAGCGCTAAACCCACACAATTCCTGAAGATTTGATTGAAATCGGATCAAAATTGTGGAAGTTATGGCTGCGGCAAGGAAATGTGGATATAGACACAAAACCGAATTTGTTCAGGAGGCCCTGAAACGCAAAATGCAAGTGGAAATTTTCATTTTGGAGCACACAAAAATTTTCATTTCGAAAGTGAAAACAAAGCTTCCGCTGCCTTGCAGACTCGGAAGCAAAACTGTTCCCTAGCCGTCTGTTGACCAGTGAACAGGCGCCTGCACCTGCTAATGCCCTATCAAATGTATCACATCACGCAGTTTCAGTAAGTAAAGTGAAATAACTTTCTGTGGATTTTTCCCTTCGAGTTCTAGGTAAGTACCTATTACAAAGAATAAAAACGGAGTTATTGAGAAACGTTGTCTATTTCCACTAATACACGAAAAATAAACTGTTATAACGGTTTCGGGAGGTCAAATCATCGTCAGCAAAAAACAGTAACTGAAAGCACGATGGAGAGCGGTGAGCTTATGAACAGTCCCAAAAAAGTGGAAGACGGTCGACTGGGATTGGTTGTGAAGATGAGAAGGGAGCGAAGTGAAGGGCGTCGGTTCTATTTGGCTATGGAAGTGAATGTCAAAAGGTGAAAAGGAGGAACCCAACCCATTAAACACAAAATCAAGGGCATGTTGTGTTGCTTCAAAATATCGACTACGATTGCTGACCATAGAAATGTTGCATTTGAGGGAAGACATCATCTGGTCGGCAAACAAGCAATTCACAAGCAACAGGCGAAGTTGGTCGCTTATCAACTGGGTCATCCGCCAAATGAAATTTGTACTGAGCTAAATTGTAACAAATTGCCTACTGCCAGCCCATGAATACGTAATTTGTTATTTTTAAACGGAAGGCCGGGCGTTGTGGGAAATGCCACAACTGGAAATGAGACCTCCCCGATAACCAAACAACATATTTTTCCAGCCAGTTGAAATTTGCACTGACCTAAATTTGTTAGAACCTATTTATTGCCAGTCCATGAATACCTACTTTGTATTTTTAAACGGAAGGCCGGGCGCTGTGGGAAATGCCCCAACTGGAAATGAGACCTCCCCGATAACCAAACCACATAGTTTTCCAGCCAGTTGATATATGCACTGACCTAAATTTGTTACAACATATTTATTGCCAGTCCATGAATACGTACTTTGTATTTTTAAACGGAAGGCCGGCCGTTGTGGGAAATGCCACAACTGGAAATGAGACCTCCCCAATAACCAAACAACACAGTTTTCCAGCCAGTTGAAATTTGAACTGAGCAAAATTTTTTACAACCTATTGCCAGTCCATGAATACGTACTTTGTATTCTTAAACGGAAAGCCGGGCGTTGTGGGAAATGCCACAACTGGAAATGAGACCTCCCCAATAACCAAACAACATAGTTTTCCAGCCAGTTGAAATTTGCACTGACCTAAATTTGTTACAACCTATTGCCAGTCCATGAATACGTACTTTGTATTGGTTTATTATTTTCAATAATGAACCATTGGAATCGAGCATGAAAAAAAAAATTCTTACCCCCCCTCAAAATTTGATGGTTTACGTTTCAAGGTATGTAGAATCCAAAACTGCAATAAAAATATTTCTGTCTGTCCACCGTACGCCGTACGCCGTACGGGCCACTTTTCTTAGTTACCATGAAAAAAAATTGATGAAATTCGGGTTATAGGTTCCGTTCGGCGTCTAGTTGGTCCTCGAAGCTCGACGTTACTGTGAGTCATCTCTAAGGGGTTCAAAATAGGGGTTGACATTTTCAAAACGCCTATACCATTTTTTTACGTAAATATTTTTACGGTTTTAAATAGTTCTTGAACTTGCGAGTTTTTTAAGACCATCCGGAGCATCGTACGTCCAGCCGTTCGTTCACAGTAAGGCCCCGAAGTTTGCACCGACAGGCATTTTCGACTCCAGTGTGAATGAAATTGTATACAATTCAAACCAAATCTCGTAACCAGAGACGCGCCCACAATAGGAATTTGTGAATACGGCCAATCATTGGTAGGGATCACCTGATTATATTGGCGGAGTATGAAGTCGAGTTGGTTGTTCTGTGATATTATTTAATTTGAAAAATGATGGCTCTATTGGAGTTTGTTGGTAGGTAGTGAAACTTGAACAAACGTTGAAGTATTATTGATGGTTAAATTATTACTACGGTAAATCATTACTCAACGGTAAATTATTACACAACGGTTCATTATACCATCTACGTGGAAGGGGCTGGAGTTTGTTGGTAGGTACTTTTGCAACTTTTTTCACTCCTCATCAACAATTTCTTTTCAGAACTTCATTATGTGTGTTTCTTTTTGTTAGGTACTGTTTGTCATCGGCAGAATTATTTTAGCAACATTTAACTCGTGATTTAGGTAGGTACCTAGTAACGAGTACGGGGTTAGGTACTAACCTACGGAGGGTCTGCGATCTACATGATATGTGTAGAATAGTACATATCATATTATATAGACGAGTTATCTATACATAGAGCTGTGATCTGTAACAGAAGGGTATTCTATACAAAATAATAAACCGTTGTGCAGGGATTTGCAGCGTTTTTTTTAAACGGAAGGCCGGGCGCTGTGGGAAATGCCACAACTGGAAATGAGACCTCAACAATAACCAAACAACATAGTTTTCCAGCCAGTTGAAATTTGCACTGAGCAAAATTTGTTACAACCTATTGCCAGTCCATGAATACGTACTTTGTATTTTTTAAACGGAAGGCCGGGCGCTGTGGGAAATGCCACAACTGGAAATGAGACCTCAACAATAACCAAACAACACAGTTTTCCAGCCAGTTGAAATTTGCACTGAGTAAAATTTTTTACAACCTATTGCCAGTCCATGAATACGTACTTTGTATTCTTAAACGGAAAGCCGGGCGTTGTGGGAAATGCCACAACTGGAAATGAGACCTCCCCGATAACCAAACCACATAGTTTTCCAGCCAGTTGATATATGCACTGACCTAAATTTGTTAAAACATATTTATTGCCAGTCCATGAATACGTACTTTGTATTTTTAAACGGAAGGCCGGGCGCTGTGGGAAATGCCACAACTGGAAATGAGACCTCCACAATAACCAAACAACATAGTTTTCCAGACAGTTGAAATTTGCACTGAGCTAAATTTGTTACAACCTATTGCCAGTCCATGAATACGTACTTTGTATTCTTAAACGGAAAGCCGGGCGCTGTGGGAAATGCCACAACTGGAAATGAGACCTCCCCAATAACCAAACAACATAGTTTTCCAGCCAGTTGAAATTTGCACTGACCTAAATTTGTTACAACCTATTGCCAGTCCATGAATACGTACTTTGTATTTTTTAAACGGAAGGCCGGGCGCTGTGGGAAATGCCACAACTGGAAATGAGACCTCAACAATAACCAAACAACATAGTTTTCCAGACAGTTGAAATTTGCACTGAGCTAAATTTGTTACAACCTATTGCCAGTCCATGAATACGTACTTTGTATTTTTTAAACGGAAGGCCGGGCGCTGTGGGAAATGCCACAACTGGAAATGAGACCTCAACAATAACCAAACAACACAGTTTTGCAGCCAGTTGAAATTTGCACTGAGCAAAATTTTTTACAACCTATTGCCAGTCCATGAATACGTACTTTGTATTCTTAAACGGAAAGCCGGGCGTTGTGGGAAATGCCACAACTGGAAATGAGACCTCCCCGATAACCAAACCACATAGTTTTCCAGCCAGTTGATATATGCACTGACCTAAATTTGTTACAACATATTTATTGCCAGTCCATGAATACGTACTTTGTATTTTTAAACGGAAGGCCGGGCGCTGTGGGAAATGCCACAACTGGAAATGAGACCTCCACAATAACCAAACAACATAGTTTTCCAGACAGTGAAATTTGCACTGAGCTAAATTTGTTACAACCTATTGCCAGTCCATGAATACGTACTTTGTATTTTTTAAACGGAAGGCCGGGCGCTGTGGGAAATGCCACAACTGGAAATGAGACCTCAACAATAACCAAACAACATAGTTTTCCAGCCAGTTGAAATTTGCACTGAGCAAAATTTTTTACAACCTATTGCCAGTCCATGAATACGTACTTTGTATTTTTAAACGGAAGGCCGGGCGTTGTGGGAAATGCCACAACTGGAAATGAGACCTCCCCGATAACCAAACCACATAGTTTTCCAGCCAGTTGATATATGCACTGACCTAAATTTGTTACAACATATTTATTGCCAGTCCATGAATACGTACTTTGTATTTTTAAACGGAAGGCCGGGCGCTGTGGGAAATGCCACAACTGGAAATGAGACCTCCACAATAACCAAACAACATAGTTTTCCAGACAGTTGAAATTTGCACTGAGCTAAATTTGTTACAACCTATTGCCAGTCCATGAATACATACTTTGTATTTTTAAACGGAAGGCCGGGCGTTGTGGGAAATGCCACAACTGGAAATGAGACCTCCCCAACAACCAAACAACACAGCAATCCAGCATCTTCCGCCTCCTGCGTGCAACTATGCGATTACGCCCTCAATGCGAGGCCCCCGAGTGCGATGCTTTTCCCCAACACATTCCGAGCACCCCCAGGATGCCTTTTCGCGTAGGACATCCCAGGTTCCGGCGGCTGGCGGGTGATGCCGGGAAGCAAAGGGAGCGATTTGTATGCAAAACGAGAGCCCGAAGCCAGGACCTCGAGAAGGAAACACCGCCCTCCGTACCTAAGGCTGGTCCTGTCCTACCAGTTATACGATCCTGGAAGATCGATGACCCCTGGGGAGGGCGTTCTGAGCCGGTTGTTAAGTCAAAATGGGTTGCCTCCTTCCACTCTCGGGCCGCATAACTCCGAAAACTTTTGTAATCGTAGAGTTGAGTCCCTTCATCAACGTCTCCCTCCAAGTTGTTATCACTTGTGGGATTCTCTCTTTTTCGACATCGGTATGCATCGTAGAGGACGTGGTTCATCAAAGTGTAACGTAACGACGCTATACAACAGGTGTAATAATTAGAGTTCGCATTATCATTTTATTATTCTGTATTATTGTATTATTATTCTGTAAATTATCGGCTTATAGGTTTATTATTCTGTAAATCGTATCGGATTATCTGTAACTCGTAAAGTATCAGATTACTATCAAAGTATATTATCGGATAATCGGTTTATTATTCTGTAAATCGTATCGGATTATCTGTAAATCGTAAAGTATAGGATTATTATTAAAGTATATTATCGGATTACCGGTTTATTATTCTGTATATTTCGGATTATCGGTTTACTATTCTGTAAATCGTATCGGATTATCTGTAAATAGTAAAGTATCGGATTATTATTAAAGTATATTATCGGATCTGTAAATCGCATCGGATTATCTGCAAATCGTAAAGTATAGGACTATTATTAAAGAATATTGTCGGATTATTGGTTTCTATTCTGTAAATCGTATCGGATTATCGGTTTATTATTCTGTAAATCGTATAGAATTATCAGTAAATCGTAAAGTATAGGATTGTTATTAAAGTAAATGATCGGATTATCGGTTTATTATTCAGTAAATCGTATCGGATTATCTGTAAATTGTAAAGTATCCTATTATTATTGAAGAATATTGTCGGATTATCGGTTTATTATTCTGTAAATCGTATCGGATTATCGGTTTATTATTCTGTAAATCGTATCGGATTATCGTTTTATTATTCTGTAAATCGTATAGGATTATCGGTTTATTATTCTGTAAATCGTATAGAATTATCAGTAAATCGTAAAGTATAGGATTGTTATTAAAGTAAATGATCGGATTATCGGTTTATTATTCAGTAAATCGTATCGGATTATCTGTAAATTGTAAAGTATCCTATTATTATTGAAGAATATTGTCGGATTATCGGTTTATTATTCTGTAAATCGTACCGGATTATCGGTTTATTATTCTGTAAATCGTATCGTATTACTGTAAATCATAAAGTATAGGATTATTATTAAAGTATATTATCGGATTATCGGTTTATTATTCTGTAAATCGTATCAGATTATCGTTTTATTATTCTGTAAATCGTATAGGATTATCCGTAAATCGTAAAGCATCGGATTATTATTAAATTATAGGATTATCCGTTTATTATTCTGTAAATAATACACCTATGTAATCGCTCAGGAAAAACTTTTTATAACACCCCCTCAAAATTTGTTCTTTTACATTTAAAGGTGCGTAGATTCCAAATGCAATGTCCGTCCGCCGTATCATCCACATCTACTTCATTTTCGGGCTAAACAATTCGCACTTTCGCACACAGGCTGCATTTGGGCCCTAGTTGTTCCCTGAAACTTTGCAGCCAGATCGGAATATACCTAAGGGTGTTATGATCGAAAAGTGGGTGTACAAGTAGAGTTTTATGGTGTTTTGGTAGCATGAGCTTTGGAGAAGTCGTTTTTCTTTCTTTTTTAGGACGAGGAGGCCGAATATGAAGTCGATTTTGGCCAAAGGCCTTCTAACGAAGTTTCAGCTTTAAATCTACGTTAAATTGAGGTCTAAAATCGTCGTTCTTTGGCACACAGTTTGGCCCCGCATTTGGGATCAGATTTGGGTCCTAGTTATGCTCCGAAGCTCGGTAGCCCTATCGGAAAACACCCAGGGTGTAAGGGATGGGGGGGGGGGGGTTAAAAATAGGGGGTTTCGAGGTTTTTTAAAGGTTTTAGTGAACATGAGCTTGTCATGTATCGTTTTCCATGTTTTTTTAGGGCGAGAAGACCGAATATGAAGTTAATTTTGACCAAAGAGCGAAGAATTGAGGTTTTAACGAAGGTTCAGCTCCCAAAATCATTTTTATGAGTCAAAAACCTTGGGAATTGTCTGAAATCACCATACATTATTTGTATAATAACACTAGAAGCGGTATCAACAGGTGTATCAAACAATAAAACGGCACTATCAATGACCAAAGATAATTTGTCAAAAAGAGCCTAATTCGTGTTTTTGGGGGGCCAAAATTGGTGGAAACCATCAAAAATAGCTACATCAACTATTTCACATGAAAGAAAAAATAACGGAACAGCCAAAATGTCTGTAGGTATGTCCAATAGAATAATAGACCCATGTGACAAGGACTTGCAGCGTTTTTTCCCCTGAAATGCACAGGCCTCAAGTAACACATTAAGACCATTTTCACGTCCGGAGGCCTCTCCAAATTTTTTTGTATTGTCAAATTGTGTCACGTTTTGGAGTTTTCAAGAAAATCAGAATTGTTTTTGGCTCACAAATCACACCGTGAACACAGTTTTACAGCAAATCCCCTCGGACCATTACAGTGAGGCCAAATCAAAACCTGCCGCGGAGTTAATTGAGAAGCCGCGTTTGTAATAATCAACACCGGTTTGTTGAATTCACGGGAAACCGCTATAAATGTCATTTTTCCCGCAAACCCCGCCATGACAACGCGACAGGAAACTGTTTGTTCTCCACCACCGTCCCCCAACAAGTGTTCTTTGAACAAACCGTCCAAACTAACATTTTCCAACCTTAATTGGACGTTCCATCTCCAACCCGGCAAATAACTTTGTCGATCGATGTCCGAACTACGAGAAACTCGGGAGGGAAGTTGAAAAACCGGAGTTTACCCAACTTTTACCGCCCGTCTCGAAGTTCGCAGCCTTTTTTTCCAAAACTTTCACTCCGTCGCTTTTAACTGAAACGCAAATTAGCCTACCCCAATCAAGACTACTTCATTGCCTCCGCGTACATTATAGGAAAACCGAGGTTTTACAGTAATAAAAGTTTATCTCGAGCAATAAATTGTTCAAGTGTTTAACTGTTCGATTGCAACAGTTTCAGTTCAGCTGTGTGCCGCTGAGTTTGCAATGAACCGGGAGAGGAGTTTCCATAATTAGCCAAACCGTCAATAAGTACCTGCTGACTGAAACGATCCTTTTTCAATTGGGATCCTTGAAAATAATTATGATCGATCAATAAGAACCACAACGAAATTCATGAAACCAACAAACAAACCGCATAATTTAGTTAAATTCTTTCTCTTGATTTAAAATTAATTTTGAACACGCTGCAAATCACTACAAAATGGTTTATTATTTAGTACAGAGCACCCTCTGTTACAGATCACTCGTCTCTGTATAGAACGCCCTTCTGTTACAGATCCCAGCTCTCTGTAAAGATAACTCTTCTATATAGATCACAGACCCTCCGTAGCTTAATAGGTACTTAACCCCGTACTCGTTACTAAGTACCTACCTAAACGACGCGTTAAATGTTGCTAAAACTTCAACGACAAACAGTAGCTAAAATGGCAAAAAGACACAAACGAAGTTCTGAAGGGAAACTGTTGATGTGGAGTGAAAAAATATCCAGTTCCGGTAGGGTTTCGATCTCGGGAACCTTGCTCTTTACGGCAAATTGCATAGCAAATTTTATGGCAACATCGCAGAATGCTCCGGATGGTCTCAAAAATTCAGAAAAAAATCAAACTATTTAAAAACCCCACCTCAAAATAAAATTTTCCGAGCTATGGATACTCTGGATATTTCAACCCCTATTTTTCACCCCTCAGAGTTGACAATAACGCCGAGCTTCGAGGATCAACTAGAGCCCAAACGGGATCCATATACAAAATTTCGGTAATTTTGGTTCATGGGAACTAAGGGAAAAGCCGCGGACGGCGGATATATTTTTATTCGATATTCGTATTCTACGTCCCTTGAAACCATGACATTTTGAGGAGGAGGAGGAGGAGGAGGGGGGGGGGGGGGGTAAAAATTCTTCATGGTCAATTCCAAAGGTTCATTATTGAAAATAGTAAACCAAAAATATTATCTGAATGAAATCGAAGGCGCGATTCGATGGTGCGAAGTAAATTGTACTAAATTACCAAAGAAACAAGCGGATGAAGTACCTACCAACAGATGTAATTATTGCTTTATTTAGTTCTTGTACAGTAGGTAGCTGTATTATTTGCATTTACGTAGTACCTAAGTAACACGGTAATTATTATAAATTGTAATTTTGGGATGAAAAGAAAGTGAAATTGTTTTACTGCTGGACGAAGAGCTTTTCCTGAACTTTTGTTAAATATTTTACCCCGAAGGTTGTGACTTTTAGAGACACAATTAATTATTTTGTTGTGACTTCCAGAGTGAGTGGGAGATCGGAAATGTTGTAACGTGTGTTCTCTGCAATGCACGTATTTACTTTATATATCCAAAAGCTAGTAGGCTAGTAGTCAAAAGTATCTCTTTTGAAATTTATTTGTATTTTCCGATGGCTAACGAACTCCACCTGAGCACAAATTCAAGTAACTTATTCTCATGGTGGGCGAAATTAGAGACATATTTATTTAATTTCATGTCTTCTGAATTTTTTATAACGAAGATACTTTTTGTACTTATATAATAGTTGTAGAACATTTTAATTTTAGTTAAGAATTTGATTTTAAATTTATCTGAAGAATTTTTCTAATTTTTTGTGTACTCTATTTCGCTAAATAAACCAATTCTAAATTCTAAATTTTTACTAAATACAATTTGATGATATTAAATTGAATTGGTTTGAAATTGTTAGGGTAAGGCCAATGGTGACGAAGCCCTCCACAGATTTCAGTGATAATTCGATAACAAATCCGTCTGAAAGGGGAACAGATTCCGCGACGCGCTACGAACAAACGCGGAACGACATGGATTTTTCAAAAGGTTTTTAATCATTCAACACCCCAACCCATTCGTCTATCGCAAGGCGGAGATATTTTATTTTTAAATCAGACGCCAAAACCGGCAAAGCATCGAATTAACCTCGATGCCTCTACTGAATAATAAATAATTACTCTTTTCCGTTCCATCCATCAGAGGCCCCCTCTGATGGGATTCGTGTTTACAGATACGGACGTTTCTATTTTTTACGGCTTCCGTGACGCATTCCAGACACGACACAATAAATTGGTGAGTAACGGAACGGAGTAAACACGGAAAAGACAGATAAAGCACGAAGGGTTTTCATACGAAGTGCGAGTACGTCACTGCGTTCTCAATAAAAACCGTGAGGATTTTATCAATGGGGACCTTCCACAAGCGTTTTTCCATAAATTCAGAGATGCTCCCTGTGCACCGGAAAACGCTCCGAAATCCGTTTTATATATCGGAAATCTAAATTATATTGATTTCAAATTTTTTAACGTTAACGAGTCAGAGTTGTTACGTGGTCGGTTTTTAGTTTTGAGAAGAACACAGGTGGTTGAGGTGTGGACGGAAGAAGAAACGTCTGCCAAGTCTAATGGCAAATAGGTAGCCCCGTAACGACCAGCTTAAAGTTTACGCATGCGCAGTCGCCATACCAATCATCCGGCCGCCCTGAAACTCACAGGGGACCATCGGAGAGCTACAACCTAACTAACCACAGAATTCGAGCGAACTCGGGCCACTGATCCGTAATATTATTTCGTAAATTATTTAAATTAATATTTAAAGTGCCGGATATTTATCTCCTAATTTAAAAAACTACTGTGATATATACACGCATAAAAAATATTTGGGAAATAAAATAGAAAGGGTTAATGTTGGCACGAGGAGTGCTGACGGTGCCACACTCAAGAGCTTGGAAAATGAAAACAACGGCCGCTCAAAGATTGTACCTACACAAGGAAGTCATTTTGTACAATTTACTTCGTAGTGAACTGTTAAGGAAAGATAATTTGCCGCTAAACAAAATTCAAAAGCCGAATAAAATTATATTATTTCGGTTTAATAGAGGGACATTTCACTTGATAATGATATTGGTCACAATACTGGAAGGTACTTCGTTTGACTTCATAAAAATCTTTATAAATGTAACATTAGGTTGTAGGCGCTCCAGTTCCCAGTACAAGAAATTTTCTTGAAGGGAACTATCGCATTATATTGATTCAAGATTTGTAAATGTATTATGTAAAATTTATGAAATAAATGCATTATTTTATTTTTTTAAATTATTGAATACGTCGGATTTTGCGTTTGCGCGTGCGCAGTGGCCATAACGATGATCCGAGCGTTCTGAAATTTATATGGGGCCATCTAAGGCCCAACCCGCACGGATCCTTGAGATTTCAGCAAAATCTGATTCGAAAACACACAGACACCAAAATAAATTTGATTTTGGAAAGCTCTGGAAATTTTGATTTTGTCGCCAATTTTTTTCCCCCGTTTCTCAAAAGTAATAACAAAGCTTCCGCTACCTTGGAGCCGAATTCAGAGCATCGATCCTGATATAATATGAACGGTAAGAATCACTTGAATTTGACATTGGACTGTCGAGATTTGAGCAGAAAAGCAATGTGCTGATGACGCTGTTACCTCAAAATACCGAATGTCTCACCTCATCTTCACGGAAAAAACATTTTGTTCAACAATTTTCAAACACACCTCGTAGGTACGTCAGCATAACGCCGAAAGGGGGAGCGGGGTACGATTTACAGACCCGAACGCTCCGAACCAGCGACCTACGCCTTCACGTTTCCCCGTCAATCTTCATTTCCTCGTAGCCCCGGTAAACACTGCTATTACCTTCCTCGATACCGCATCCAGAAGAGATTGGACTCCCTTCACGGGGGGAGCTATTAAGGTTAAAACGTGATGTTCCAGCCCCAGCTGTGCACTGGCTGGTACACAAAAAACTCACTCCGTCACAGTTGTAGCGACCATTTTTTTGTGGACGATCTTTTTAAAAAATCCCATCTCTCGTTTTCCTGGACCGAAAGTGAGAGAGTCTGTGATTACGCAGGCACTTGCGCGTAGGACTCGGTGTGTGTAATTATCTCCAGAATTTCTTCAAGCCGTTCACAGTTTCACCCAAATACATCAATAATCTCGTTGCACGCTGAGAAGATGGCGTAGCGGCGTTGACGATTTGAAGGGAAACGAACTCGAAAATCTGATTTGAAATATTGATAATTATGCAAGTACTGAAGGCGAAGCGAAGAAATGCTCAACAATGAAACGTCATTATTTGTCAGGTTTTCAACGAGACAGACACGTAGGAGTTATGAGTGCTCCGTAGGTAGGTAGGTACAACGCTCCTTTCCATTCGACTTTTTGATACGAACTGTTATCTCTCTGCAGTAAGAGACGTCATTATAATATCTCATCTGTTCAGAAGAAGACAACACTCAGCCGATAATGGAAAATAACAACAATTAAATCCGTTTTCAGACCTTCAGACACAGGTGTGCGGTGTGTGACAGAATCTTGCGTGCCCAGGCCGCAATTTTCAACCGATTTGTGTGGTTATTTTTTTGTGCAATGCAAAAAGCTGTCTAGTTGCGCCCCACGTCGCCGAAATTTCGAGATTTACTTCAAGAAGGAGCGAAAGTGGGGATAACGCTGAAAAAACGTGGAGGTTTCGGCTAAATCCTGTTTGCACTGCCGAGGGCTTCCTGCGGCTCGCAACGGTGAATTTTTACAAGTTCTACATTAACTTGTACTCTCAACGTTGATTTCAATCGAGCATTCGACACTACAAAATTGGTCTATCAACATGCTGTTCGTTACACATCAAAACCTATAGATAAATTATTAATGATTAAATGATTAACAGAAATTAATAAAAAATTAAGAGCGCCATTATATGTATTCTCAAAGCCTAGACGCTGCTTGAATATAAAACTCATGAAACAAGTGCACTGTGCCTTGGTGGAATCGGTGCTTACGTACTGTCCGTCTGCATGGAGTGGTGGCTATATTACAGCTTACCAGCCGACAATTAAAACACAGAAGGCTATAATTCGTATTTTATCAAAGGCTGGAGATAGGGAATACACTTTTCCTCTCTTTAAAAAAATGCGAACTGTTTTTTGCGGATTTTATGAAAATCAGTCGAATTAAACAACTTGTGAAGGAAAAATCATTTTCATATGCTCAACACTTATTCGAAACTAGGAGAGTAAACAAGGTTATCTGATTGTTTTACCATTGGTAAAAAAATACCTTGGGGAAGCAATCGTATACACACCGCGGTGCTGTCTCCATAAATTTCCCTCTTTGATAGAGGGAAACACACGGAAATTTAAAAATAAGCTAAATTAATACTTTTGTTCTGAGCTCAAGGTATGGCGTGTAATTTACAGGCAAATATAATCTTTTTTTCAATTGGCTTGTAAATAAAAATAATGCCATAGTTTACACCATAAGGAAAATTAAAAAAAAATACTGTAATAGTTACACCCAGGAAATAGTTAAGATAAATATTTACCCATATGTTTTAGACTGTACATACGAAAAAGAGGTATATTAATTTGTTTATTGTTTTTGTATCAACGACTTTATTGTAATGGCAAAATAGGGGAAGAGCCCATATTGGGGAATCATTTGCATTTTGTTTTGTACAATATTGATGAAAAAATTATAATGTTCCTCGCTTACTTAATCGACAATATCCCTTCAACTAATCGATAAAATGGATCTTCCAACCTCTCACATACACTAACTACCTCAGAAGACGAGCTCAACAAGGTTTGACCTTTCTCAACCTTGGGCCACCTGTTTATGCGATCTCACCTACTCGTCTGTTGCCTTCTGAGAAAACTGTATTATTACTGTCAGCTTTCGTCGGGTTTCACTTCATTGTTCCTCCTGCAGAAACCTGATAGCCGGAGGTAGGTAGGTAAGTATACCATTACCTTTCAAACGGAATTTTTCCGCGGTCCCTTGCCAGTGTGGAACTTGAATGAGACGACCCGAAGTGAAAAATACCTCAGTTTCCAAAATCTGGAAACTCGAGATGACTCGCCTTACCTACCTTTTCATGTTAGATAAGGTCCCACGTGAGTCATCAGATGAACCGACCCGCCCATTTATTATTACCTCACTAATTCCACAACGATGCAGGGCCAAATGATCAGATTTGAAACCTGAGAAGTCTCATAAACTGAAAATTCCTATACGAATAGCAGAAACATTGAAAATCTTCTCAAATTCGACGTAAAGAAATTTAAAATTTTTGCGGTAATGGGCAATTTCACCGGTTTTATTTTATTTTCTTAAGTAAAAGATCTCGGCGAGTGCTTTCCGAAAAGGTGCTGTATGAGGGGTATCAGATGATCGAAAGTGGGCAGTTTCACCCGTTTTCTTAAAATAAAATTTTATTTTCTTAAATTATAAAAGATCTTGGCGAGTGCTTTCCGAAAAGTTGCTATGTCAGGGGTAGAAGATGATCGAAAGTGGGCAGTTTCACCCGTTTTCTTAAAATAAAATTTTATTTTCTTAAATAAAAGATCTCGGCGAGTGCTTTCCGAAAAGGTGCTATGTGAGGGGTATCAGATGATCGAAAGTGGGCAATTTCACCTGTTTTCTTAAAATAAAATTTTATTTTCTTAAATAAAAGATCTCGGCGAGTGCTTTCCGAAAAGGTGCTGTATGAGGGGTATCAGATGGTCGAAAGTGGGCGATAAACCAGACGAAAGCTACATGATGACGTCACAGGGTTTTTTACCTGTGACGTCACTCCCACACCCGCCTGAGGGGAACACTCAGCGCCATCCGTTTACGACGTCATTTTGTTTTCTTTCTATCCGTTTGTTGCCCAAGCTATTAGGAGTTTTGAGATGAAAATTGGTAGTAGGGGGTTTTCAAGGGTGCTAAATCCAATTCTGAGATCAAAAACAACAAATTCCTACACACGAATATTGCCCACTGTAGCTGGATTGCAGTATGTTGAAAATAACGATACTAGTAGAAGGGAATATGGAAATCTCAGATTCGACCTTTAAAGAAAAGAATTCAATGAAAACTCAAATCTTCGCGAGAATTATGAATGGAACATTGATTATGGGTTTGTTCAGCGTATAACGAGGTTTGATCATCAAAGATCAGTTGAGCGATTTGATAAGGATTTCTTGTTTTGAGGCAGGTAGGGCCCACTACTCTCAATCGCTATCCAACATGTATAAAACGCGTTTATCGATATCCAAATAAGGGCATTTAAGGGTTTCGAATGAACCAGTGCAGGCCGGATAAAGGTTTAACTAGGGCAAATATGTGACATACCAGAGCTTCTGACCTCAACTACACCACGTTATGTCATTACCGACGCCTCCGTCTGTGTTTGTTTTGGGTTTACACACTTGGTACACAACTGTGACGTGACCCATTATTTTTCGCTTATCTCACTCAAAATTGCCTGCCTATCTTTTGATTTGCAACTGTAATCGGCGCCAGTCTTCAGCCCGCAAGATGAAGGGTTAACTGGGGCGTAAGACTTTCCATCTTCCTGAACCACAACCATTCACCTCACACTTTCGTAAGTGTTACAGCCAGTTTAAAACATTGCCCAAGAGTCGGGCATTTCACGAATTTCAAGGCGGATATTTTCGTCGTCGTATCCGTATCGGCTCCCGTTCATCAGCTTCGGCTCCGACCTCCCTAATGTAGAGGTCCGTTTCGGTTCCCTTCTGAAGCAAAAGGTAAGGACGTTTAGGCTCCCGGTCAACAATATTTCCCTTCCCATTCAACAGGCTTAGGACTGTCTACAGTTGCTGTAGGCATGGTTCAAAATTCTTTTGAAAAACTCGTTGATCATGCAATGTTTGAAATATTTTTAAAAAAACCACAGTCATGCAGCATGGCTATAAGAGCGAATTTCCGAAGAAATAACTGATTTTATGTAAAATGTGATGTTTGGGATATCCCATTCAAATATGGGCAATCTTAAACTTATTGGGTAATTTTAGGTATTCAAGTATGACGCTATTCGGTTAATTCGGTATGCATCAAATATGGGCATACGTAACAAATTTTTTGTAAATAGTAGTAGTGTTGTAAAAACAAATAGTTTTGTGTTTTTTGTTGTTTTGTTGTGTTTTTGCCGAGTAACACCTCGGTTTGTAGATTTTCCAACGCTGAACACGATGGTGAAGTCAGAATTGCGATATCCCATTCCGTTATCAGATTAGAGCAGACGAACCAGGAAGAACATCTCAAGAAATAACCACGTTCCTTCATCTTCAAAGTGCTCCAGTTTGAGAACGGAATGAGGTATCGCAATTCTGATTTCACCATCGTGTTCAGCGTACAAAAACCTTTAAAATGAGGTGTCACTTGTCAGACTGTTTCATTTTGGGAATTTATGGGTAATTCCCCCCCCCCCCCCCCAAAACTCCCCCTTAGACTGACCCGATTCTGCCCATCTACGAACTTAGCCTGTCGATTGCCAAGACAGATTTTTCGTGCAAATTTGAACTTTTTATCTCAATTCTTTCGAGAGTTATCGTCTGGAATCACACACACACACACACACACACACACACACACACACACACACACACACACACACACACACACACACACACACACACACACACACACACACACACACACACACACACACACACGTCACATAATTTTTGGTGTCTTTCGGCAGTGAATTCAGGATGGTCTGAAACGGATTTTGGTATACAAATCTTTCGGAAATTCGAGTTTTAAAAATTTTGGACCGAGAACAATAGCTTCCTTTTCTTCGAAAATTCGCTAAAAAATGTACAATGAAATTTAAAACTGTGGCTTGAACTTGAACGAAACTTTTTCTCGCAAAGTCTATTCTCGTAATACGTCCATTTTTAAAACAATCAACGAACCCCTGAATTACGCTGCACACTTTTCGCTGATTTTTTGTTATTTTCCTGGTGTTTGTGTGGGCAGTTCGGGAAACATTCCAAGTTTAGCAGCTGCTGAATGTTTCCGAAGTCTGATCTTGGCCTTCTTCAGTTAGATCTTTACCACTGTTAGCAATTTCGCCTCTAATAATCTTTGTTGGACGATGCTGCTCTCAGTAATGAATTACTGATTTTTTGACATGCCGAAGTAGTATCTCGTAAGATTCTTGTCCATTATCACTTTGTTTAGAAGTTTCAAAAAAGCGGTACACCCCCGTTTTGTACAGTTAAAACGAGCTACTCCTTCCTATAAACGCTTGTGGGACCCAGACTTGTAATTATTTATAATGTAATCGTTACCGGCCTTTACAAGCATAAACTCCATGCTACTAAAAAAATTGACACAATGCGAATTGAACGAATAGGAAAGACTAATAGACGAGGACTGGAATATCATGTCATGCGTCGTGTGAACTAAACAGGTACAGTGGTATGGGAAGAGGAAACGAAACGGACATGACACAGATGGCAAGGTTGATAATCCGGAGTCAATACGAACTCATTATCACTTCACGGGAGCCAATGCGGTATCATCCATTTTCGTAACGTCTACATTTTACTACATCTTTCAATTTGAATACGTGGCGCTACTGCCGGCTGCTACATGATTTCACGAGGTCAAACCCCGCTACAGAGTAAATAACGCAGGATAGTTAAAAGCTCGCTACAACTCATCATCAAACGCACTTTACACATAACAGACTTCAGAGCGAATATTCGGATGAACAGATACGAGTATGTTGAATCTATTCGCAACGATATCGACACAAAGGAGTGGAAAACGGTCGAACGGTTCACATGAGGGCATTGCGGTGGTGAACCATAATATTTATTCATCGATTAGCGATCGAACGCAGAACTTACAGTCAAGTAGTTCTAACCAAACCAAATCCAACAGAGGATTCAAACACGTAAAACCAACTGAAACGCCCAAATATCCAAGTTCTAAGAGCTTATTCTCATGGTGGGCGAAACCAGAGCCACACCTTTTTCATGTGTTAATCTTCTTGATAAGTACAATATGACTGTACTTTTTGTGTTATTTGTAGAGTATATAGTTAAGAATTTGATTGGTTACTTTGGTTTATTATTCTGTGAATAATACACCTATGTATGTATTCGCTCAGCAAAATTTTTGTAACACCCCCTCAAAATTTTTTCTTTTCCGTTTCAAGGTGTGTAGATTCCAAAAATGCAATGTCAGTCCGCCGTACGCCGTATCACGTGTACCGGCTTCATTTGCGGTCTAAAAAATTCGTTCTTTCGCACACATGCTCCATTTGGGCCCTAGTTGTGTCCCGAAACTTTGCAGCCCGATCGGAATAATACCCAGGGGTGTTATGAGTGAAAATGTGTATAAAAATAGGTACTTTTTGCGCTTTAGTAACATGAGCTTTTGAGATATCGTTTTCCATGTTCTGGGGGACGAGAAGACCGAATATGAAGTCGATTTTGACCAAAGGGTGGAAAATTGAGGTTCTACCAAAAATGTTCAGCTCCCAAAATTGACTTTTTATGAGTCAAAAACAAGGAAAATCGTCTGAAATCACCATCAATTTGTATGGTAATACTAGAAAATTGTCAACAAGTGGATCAAGACGATTAAATGGCACTACCAATGATCAAAGATATTTTGAAAAAAAAAAAAAAAAAAATCGTTCCTAATTCGTGTTTTGGGGGCCAAAATAGCTGGAAACCATCAGAAATAGCTATTTCAATTATTTTACATGAATGAAACAAAAATGAACAGCCAACATTTCTGTACGTATGTCCAATAGAATAATAAACCCATGTCACAAGGACTTTGCGGGGCCTTTCTACCAACTTTCTTGTACTAATACTCTATTTCGCTGAATAAATTCTGTTCTATTCCATTAAGCAGTTCCAGTCCACGTTTATGGAATACACTGAGAAAAATCGTTAACTCACGCTCGAACACCAAGCTATGGCAGGAGTCGGCATTCTTACCTGGAAAAGGATAAAAACACCAATTAAAACCAATCATAATCATGGTAAAATTAGCAACATGGTAAAATAAGGTTTCCACTGTATTTTATTTAACCAACCACCGCGGTTTGGACAAATCGTAGGAATCAGCGAATTTTTATAGTCACCTACTTGGTGAATGACTCGAGTGTTTTTAGAAGTTTAGTTATACTTTTGCCGCGTTCTAATTTATACGAGAATACGTGTGTTCAAATTCAAGTTGCCCTTAAAAAAAAACCCTGATTTGTACACTTGGTACACCCGGCCCGGTTGGCACCTAAAATGTGGGACACGACCATTCCATAAAACTTGTTTTTGTTTAGAAACGCGCCAACATTTGAGATGAGTACATTCGATTAGACTTTGAAATAGGTGGAACATTTAGGTGGTGCCGGATGGAGTTATCAATCAATAAACTTGGTACATTTCGTGTCATATCGTTGGTTGTGCCGGCAATCTGATAGTTCGAGAGGAATGAAAATAACGCTATCGTTATTAAACGTGGGTTGTCGACGGAGGGCCGAATGCACACAAGGGAGATAGCGAGCGTATTTCAGATAGCGTCGTTTATAACCGTCTGTAAAAGGGTAAACACGAGGTGGAAGCGCGTGGATTTCCGAATGTCACAGATAACAGTGTTTGTGAAGGGTCGACGAAGCGAAAGAATTTCTGGAGTGAATTATGCAGAGGGTGGAATCCACGTGATGTGAGCATTCGAAATTGAGGAAGGGAAATTCATTCGGTGAAACTCGCGAGCTTACAAATAGGTTTAATCGACGAGGAGGTAGAACAATGATGGCACTATCGGCGAAGCCCAATTCGCTACTAATTGGATGTGAAAGTGATCCTGTACGAGTTGGATCTGGCGAGCAGTTCAACAACCATTGTCAGTTAATAATGTGCAGTAAATTCCTTTTCACGTCCAAAGCCACCTACCTGGCAAGAATACCCTGTTTTATTCTGGTTCCGAGGTCCGAAAATTTCATCTCTTCCAGAACCATTACAAGCAGCAGATACAGGTGTAAGCTTGAAGCTGCTTGTAACAGATACACTCCAGTTCGATTCTGGTTCCAAGGTCAGAGAAGGTCACCTATTCCAGAACTTTCCCGTTCTCTTCCACTATCATTACAAGCAGCAAATACAGCTGTCTGTTTGAAGCTGCGGGTAACAAGAACTCTCCAGTTCGATTTTGGTTCCAAGGTCAGAGAAGGTCATCTCTTCCAGAACTTTCCTGTTCTCTTCCATTATCATTACAAGCAGCAGATACAGGTGAAAGCTTGACGCTGCTTGTAACAAAAACTCCCCAGTTCGATTCTGGTTCCAAGTTCAGAGAAGGTCATCACAGGTGTAAGCTAGAAGCTGCTTGTAACAGGAACTCGCCAGTTCGATTTTGGTTCGGAGGTCAGAGACTGTCATCTCGAAAACTCTCCCATTCTATCCCATTACCATTACAAAGCAACAGATACGCGTATACTTGAACCTGCCTGCAAGAGATACTCCCCAGTTTGACTCCGGTTACAAGGTCAGACAAGGTCATCTCTTCGAGAACTTTCCTGTTCTCTTCCATTATTGCTACAAGCAGCAAATAAAGATGTAAGCTTGGCTGCTTATAACAGATACCCTCCAGTTCAATCTGTTTACAAGGTCAGACAAGGTCATCTCTTCGACAACTTTCCCGTTCTCTTCCAAAATTGTTACAAGCAGCAAATACAGGTGTAAGCTTGAAGCGGCTTGTAAGAGATACTCGCCAGTTCAATTGTGGTTCCAAGGTCAGAGAAGGTCACCTATTCCAGAACATTCCCGTTCTCTTCCATTATCATGACAAGCAGCAAATACAGGTGTATGTTTGTAGCTGCGGGTAACAGGAACTCCCCAGTTCGACTGTGGTTCCAAGGCCAGAGAAGGTCATCACTTCCAGAACTCCCCCATTATCGTCAATCATCACTACAAGCAGCAAATACAGGTGTTCAATTGTGGTTCCAAGGTCAGAGAAGGTCACCTATTCCAGAACTTTCCCGTTCTCTTCCATTATCATTACAAGCAGCAAATTAATACAGGTGTATGTTTGAAGCTGCTTGTAACAAGAACTCGCCAGTTCGATTCTGGTTCCAAGGTTAGAGAAGGTCATCTCTTCCAGAACTCTCAGCTGTTAGCTCCAAGACATTAAATAACAATAGTCCACAAGTGCAGTAGCTCGGTACCACATTAGTTAAACTGATTCATTCATTCAATGAAAACGGATGAAATGAGGCCACCTTCTACTTACCCTAAAAATGCATTTATTTTTCAGGGTTTGGGAATATTTTGCAGATAAACGCATAAAACTGCAATAATTATTTTTAAGGTTTGGGGCCAAAACCCGAATAATTTTCTAGGAAAAAAAAACCCTAGAGTGGGTCGGCAGGGATCTCCAGAAGGCTATAGAAATACAAACAAGATTACAAAAGACTCTTTCTACTTCACAAACCGAGATGAGAAAATAACAAAGAACTACATTTAGAATGTCCGCAGTGAAGGCTATGTACCAGGAAAATAAATTGGAATAAAAGAAGAGGAATCTAATTTGCCTGTTTTCGCTATTTGATTTTCATATATTGCATTTATTGCGCGTGTTCTCAGTAAATGACTGATCAGTTTAAAGTGCTGTATCTTTTTTAGCGAATTTTCAAAGAAAATGAAGCTATTGCAATGGCTTCGAAATTTAAATAATATAAATTTTTGGAAATTTTCTTCATAGAAATCCGTTTCAGACCATTCTAAAACGATTCCTGAAATTTAACACTTTTTTATATGTATATATATATATATATATATATATATATATATATATATATATGTCACTCCAGACGATAACTCTCGATAGAATTGAGATAAACAGCTCAAATTTGCACAAAAAATCTATCTTGGCAATCGAAAGGCTAAGTTCGAAGATGGGCGAAATTGGCCTACTCTAAGGAGGGTTTTGGCGCATTTAAAGTGCGCAAAAATTACCCAAAAATCCCCAAAATGTTATTTTCCAACAAGTGACCCCTCATTTTAAAGGTTTTTGCACGCTGAACACGATGGTGGAATCGGATTTTAGATATCTTGATCCGTTCTCAAATTAGAGCATTTAAAGTGCGCAAAAATTACCCAAAAATCCCCAAAATGTTATTTTCTAACAAGTGACCCCTCATTTTAAAGGTTTTGCACGCTGAACACGATGGTGAAATCGGATTTTAGATATCTAAATCCGTTCTTAAATTAGAGCATTTAAAGTGCGCAAAAATTACCCAAAACTAGGATAATCTTTAAACTCTTACCCCCCACCCCCTTAGAGTGGTCAGATTGAAAAATGTGAGAAGTATTAATTGAAGACGAGAGTTCGAAGCAAAAAAGGGGGAGAATATGAACCCACAGCGATCAAATAAATAAGCACTTAGTACAATTACGTAATAAACAAACGGTAGAATCAGGATGGACAAAACGTACAAATTAAAATAAATACGAAGAGAATATACATAGAGAACCAAATTTTAGACCGAAGTTTTCCTTTATTCAAAACCATAGCCATTAATTCGAATATTTCTTTGAAAATTCGCTCATTAAGTCATGCTGCATGACTGGTTTTTTTTAGTCTTAAAAAGCAAGTCTTTTCTACTATATTTTAATTTAAGTTTTGCATGTGATATTTTTCAATATTTTGATCTCATATTTACCTTGTGTTTACGGTCTAAGTCAATTTTCTAGTTCACAGTTTATATTTTTTATTAAAAAATAAGTCAATATTAACGAAATATTTCATGTTCTTAATGGAACATTTTTGCGTTGGAAACATCACAGCACTTTTGACGACCTAAGAATCCGCCTTCCTAATAACAGTTACACAGTACAGCACACAACACGTACATAATGTTCGCAATTTCTTAATTAGGTATCATTACCAGAAGCAAAAATACAGGTGTATGCTTGAATCTGCTTGTAACAGGAACTCCCCAGTTCGATTCTGGTTCGAAGGTCAGCGAAGGTCATCTCTTCCAGAACTTTCCTGTTCTCTTCCATTCTCATTACAAGCAGCAAATACAGGTGTATGCTTGAATCTGCTTGTAACAGGAACTCCCCAGTTTGATTCTGGTTCGAAGGTCAGAGAAGGTCATCTCTTCCAGAACTTTCCTGTTCTCTTCCATTCTCATTGCAAGCAGCAAATACAGGTGTATGCTTGAATCTGCTTACATGTACATGAAGGATTTACAGTTCGAATTGCCTACCCGTCAAAGTGCCTTCGAAGAAGCACCGTTGAAATACTACCCGTAAAGTAGGTGGTGATGGAGAGTTTTCAAGAAAGTAAATTTACAGAAGGTTCATCAGGCAGGCGGGCTCGGTCTTGGCCCAGTTAAGAAACTTTGTGCCTGTCGAGTCGCTGTGCGCGTGTGTGCGAGGGTTGCGTGCGTGGGAGGAACCGCGTGTGGGCTTCCTTTCCACTGCAACTGACCCCTCTGGAAACTGATATCCTCTTCGTCACACGAGACCATCGTCCGATTCCAACCTTTCACTATTTCGCGGCTGTGGTGCAGAGATGCAGCGGATTCAAACGACAGCATTTGGTTATTAATTCATCAAAAACACGGATGCAGAGCCCATAACAGCACAACAGCAGCAGCAGCAGCAGCAGCAGCAGCAGTGCGCCTATTTTGATAACTTTAGCTACATATTTGATCTGGCAGCACGAACGTTAATTTTAGGTGCTTATTTCGAGAATTTTATGTACATATTTGAATGCATACCTATACTGGCAGTAAGAGCATTTTTCAGTGCGCGTATTTTGATAACTTTAGGTACGTATTTGATTTGCCAGCAAGAAAATTAATTTTAGGTGGTTATTTCAAGGATTTTATGTGCATATTTGAATGCATATACTGGAGTAAGAGCATTTTTCAGTGCGCATATTTTGATAACTTTAGCTAAGTATTTGATCTGGCAGCAAGAACATTAATTTTAGGTGCTTATTTCGAGGATTTCATGTGAATGTTTGAATTCATTTATGGCAGCAGCATCTTTCGAGGACCTAAGCTGTGCATTTCGGGTATTTTCAGTGCATATCGATCCAAACTACGGTTATTACGAAATCCGCGTGGACGGGAGAAGCAGCTTCTGTAGCATACCAGATCCTACCGTTCACCATCACAATTATCATATTACTAGATCATTTTAGTTGAATATCTGAATGCATATACTGGCAGCAAGAGCATTTTGAAGTGCATATTATTACGATCATTTTAGCTACATATTTGAATGCATATACTGGCAGCAAAACCATATTTATTTTAGGCGCTTATTTCCAGGATTTTACGTACATATCTGCATGCATTTATGGCAGTAAGAGCATATATATTTCGAGAATTTTGGCTGCATATACTGGCAGCTTTAAGAGCATATTTCAAGTGCATATTCCAAGGATTTTAGCTAAGAAGGCACATACTGGCCGTAAGAGCATATTTCGAAAATTCTAGCTGCACATCTGGCAACATTAAGAGCATATTCCAAGGATTTTACTTAAGAGGTCACATACTGGCCGTAAGAGCAGATTTCGAGAATTTCAGATGCATATACTGGCAGCTTCAAGAGCATATTACAAGTGCATATTACAAGGATTTTAGTTAAGAAGGCACACATACTGGCCGTAAGAGTATATTTCGTGAATTTTAGCTGCACATACTGGCAGCTTTAAGAGCATATTCCAAGGATTTTAGGTAAGAAGGCACATACTGGCCGTAAGCGCATATTTCGAGAATTCTAGCTGCACATACTGGCAGCTTTGAGCATATTCCAAGAATTTTACTTAAGAAGGCACATACAGGCCGTAAGAGCATATTTCGAGAATCTTAGCTGCATAAACTGGCAAGCATATTTTAAGTGCATTATTCCAACGATTTTAATTAAATATTTGAACGCATAAATGGCAGTAAGAGCTTATTCCGAGCTGTATATCTTAATAAATATAAATAACATTATTAGTCATAGCTGAGATACTTGTATCAATATTACTGAATCATTTCTTTGTAACTTCTGACGAAATGGAGATCATCACGTACGCTCTGCTGGCAGGGCAGTCGGACAAAAAGCCAAAGCCTGAAATGACTGTTAGGTACCCTTTTAAAATGCATATATATTGGCAGTAAGAGCATACTTTAATTGCATAATTACTTTATGATTTTAGTTGACTATTAGTATGCATATAGTGGCAGTAAGAGCATAAATTATGCCAAGTGCATATTTCGAGAATTGCAGCTGCATACTTAGATGCATACACGGACAATAACAGCATATTTCGATGATTTTAGGCATTTAAATATTTGGATGCGTATCTGGCAGTGAAGGTATTATTTTTAAGGGAATATTTCGATGATTTTAGGTGGACGTTTCGGGTATTTTTGGACGCATACTGTTCCGAACTCTCGTTATTACGAAATCCGCTTCCACGAGAGAAGCAGCTTCTGTCGAACTGGGGCGATCCCCGAACGGTTCAGGAAGTCTTGAACTGGGGCGGATAACTGTTTTGTTTTTCCAGACTCCGGCGGCCCTCGACGGCCGCGATAGGAAAAAAAAACGGGCGCTCCGGCTCATTGGTTTCACTCCGTCAGTGTTCTCATCTTCAGGGATCCGTCCAGCGTCAGCGTTTTCGTACAAGGCAACAGACGTGCAGAGTTCTTCGATGAATATCATTAGATAAAAAGCTGGCAAGTGCCGAACTTGGCGAATAAAAAATAGCTAGCCCAGTCAACGAGTGATTCCAATGGAAAGTAACAGAGCGGTAGAACTGACTTCAGAACTCTGTATGGGCCAGTGAGGAGGTAAACATACTAAAAGTCCCCGGTTTTGGTTTATTATTCTGTGAATAATACACCTATGTATTCGCTCAGCAAAAAATTTTTATAACACCCCCTCAAAATTTTTTCTTTTCTGTTTCAAGGTACGTAGATTCCAAAAATGCAATGTCCGTCCGCCGTACGCCGTCCGCCGTCCGCCGTATCACGTGTACAGGCTTCATTTTCGGTCTAAAAAAATCGTTCTTTCGCACACATGCTCTATTTGGGCCCTAGTTGTGTCCCGAAACTTTTCAGCCCGATCGGAATATACCCAGGGGTGTTATGAGTGAAAATGTGAATAAAAATAGGTACTTTTTGCGTTTTAGCAACATGTTGGTAACATGAGCTTTTAAGGTATCGTTTTTCATGTTTTTGGGGACGAGAAGACCGAATATGAAGTCGATTTTGACCAAAGAATAGAAAATTGAGGTTCTACCAGATGTTCAGCTCCCGAAATTGATTTTTTATGAGTCAAAAACCTGGGAAATCGTCTGAAATCACCATCAATTTGTATAATAACACTGGAAAAAGTGTCAACAGGTGGATCAAGACGATTAAATGGTACTATCAATGATCAGAGATAATTTATTTAAGAAAAATCGGTTGTACGTGAAAATCATTAGAAATTTTTCATAACAGCGTCCCAGATTTCGTTACGAAATTTCGTTACCTTTTTTGGCTAGTTAGTCCATGGCTAAAACACATTCTGTGTTAAAAAAAAAAAGGAGCGTAGGTACTTTATTCGAGTTTTGGGGGCCAAAATTGGTGGAAACCACCAGAGATAGCTATTTCAATTATTTTATATGAGAGAAACAATAAATAAACAGCCAACATCTCTGTAGGTATGTCCAATAGAATAATAAACCCATGTGACAAGGACTTTGCAGCGTTTTTTGGGCTGTATCCCATCAAGTCTATACATCAAAAGGGTGTTCGCCTTACTCTAATACAGATAATTCAAATTTTCTCTCCATGTGACCGACCCCTAATGTGAAATCAAAGTTTTCCACGCAAAAAAGCCCTCCGGAACATCGTCCAAAAGAAGAAGAAGAAGAAGAAGAAGAAGAAACGCACAATAAGCATGTCAAAGAGTTGCCATTTTTTCTCCACAAAGGCCACATAACTGTTGCCCAAACAGGCGCTTCTATAGTAGCCACTTTTACAGGCGTAAACAAGTGTGTGGTACTTGTAAAAATCTATCCTCATTTCAGCCAGCAGGCTAAAGCATGTTCCGCGTTTTATAATTTTAGCCATCACGCGCAGCGCCGAGCTTTGGTTTATTATTCTCTGAATATTCATTCAGTTTGAAATTTTTTTTGATACACCCTCTCTAAATTTTTTCTTTTACGTATCACGGTGTGTAAATTCCAAAAAAGCGACGTCCGTCCCCGTCTTATCGATATCTACCTTGATTTTCGATCTAAAAAAATCGTTCTTTTGCACACAGGCCCAATCTGGGCCATAGTTGTGCCCGTTATCTCGGCAGCCCGATACAAAAACACCCAGAAGGTGGTATGGTTGAAAAATGGGTGCAAAATTACGTATTTTTGAGGTTTTCGTGAACTTCGGGCTTGTACGATCGTTTTCCATGTATTGTTTTTTAGGCTGAGAAGACCAATTTATGAAGCTGATTTTGACCACTGAGTGAAAGACTGACTCTCAAAATGGCCATTTAAGGGACAAATGCTTGTGCAAAAATGCAAAAAGGCTGAAATTACCTGAAATTACCACAAGGACTGACTCTCAAAATGGCTATTCAAGTGTCAAATGCCTGTGAAAATGGCTGAAATTACCAAAAATTTGTATAATAAAACAGGAAGTAGTATCAACAGTTGAATCAAGACAATTCAGTAAATTTCGCTGATGAAAATAATTTGTCAAAAACAGCAACCAAATATTCGAGTTTAAACCGTCAAATTAGCTTTGTGGGTCTCTTCACTCAGGTCCCCAATTGTGCCGTATTCAGCCAAGAATAATAAACCCACGTGACAAGGACTTTGTAGCGTTTTTTCTACAGAAGATATACATTTGTGTACCACTTTTGTATTTTTTTGTATAACATTTGTATTTTTTTTTTCGTAGTGTATTTCCAATAAATACAGTTTTACCATAATTAACCTTTTTTCACTACAGATCTACCATAAAATAGCTTAACGAACCACAATTATTTAGGTACCAACAAACTTTTTTTCTTCTCATTCATGTTACTGATTTTTAAAGAGTTTAGATGATTCTATCACTTGAAACGAGTCCATTCTTACATGATGATTCTTACCAACTTAGTCCCCCGACAAAATCAATGATAACCGTACTGTGCTGAATATAAACACTGATTTTGAAATGACGCAATCGTAGAATGTAGCGCTATTTTTGGACGTGGAACGGATCGGTTTTTATGGAAAAATAACTCGGAAGAAGACCTTCGACTGCGGCTCGGTTGTGAGCTAAAGTGGAGGAAGCCTTGCAAAACCCGTTGAGAGGTTTCTTTCTGCGAACGTGTTGATACTACGGGCGTGTTTACCAACTGATGAGGTCAATATGGACTGCGAACAGATAGAAAAAGGGATCGCTGGGCCAGAAATGTTGTATCGTCGGGACAAATCGGGTGATGTTTTTCCAATGTCCTACACCAGGATTTGAGATATTTTCCCCTGATGCCGTTCCGCTGCACATTTTTGGGCTTCTCCACGTGTAACCCAATCACAAAATTATGGTAGCCTAAAGATATTATGGTAGCCTTATTGGTAAAAAGTTCATTTTACATCAATACAGTGAATCACAGAAATTTTTAATCAATTTCTACAGGTAAAAATATAAATACATATCTTCTTTGACAAAAAAAAAAAAAAAAAAAATGCTCGAATTCGAGGTTCGAACATTTTATGGTCGTTCTTGGTATGAGTCGTAAAACTGCAACGTAGAATGCTTATTCACGCGAAAGAAGTAGGGAAAATTATTAGGCGAGTTTCCTAACTCAGTTAATTTTCGAAAAAATGAAGCTATTGCAATGGGTTCAAAATTTTCAGAACATGAATTTTTAAACATTTTTTATAAGCAAATCCGTTTCATCGCGTCCTCAATTCATCCCTAGATTTTAACAAAACAAAAAATTATATGTATTTATATTTGTCATTCCAGACGATCTGACCTCGGGTACATGCTAAAAATTGTAACACGAGCTTGAGATGTATCGTTTTCCGTGTTTGTTAGGACGGGGAGACCGGATATGAAGTCGATTTTTACCAAAGAGTTGAAAATTGAGATTCTAACGAAGTTTAAGCATTAATTTTACGTCAGATTTTCGTCTAAAATCGTCGCTCTTCCGCACACAGTTTGGGTCCCCATTTGGGAACAGAATTGGGTCCTAGTTGTGCTCCGAAGTCGGCAGCGCGATCGGAATACATACAGGTGTTATGGGGGGAGGGGGGGGGGGGGTCAAAATAGGGGTTTTTGAGGGTTTTTTTGTTGAGGTTTTAGTGAAATTTGAGGCATCGTTTTTTCAGGGCGATTTTGACCAGAGCGAAGAATTGGGGTTGCAACGAAGGTTCAGCTACCAAAATTCATTTTTTATGTGTCAAATACCTGGGAAACAATAAATGTGTACAACATCACTAGAAGTAGTATCAACAGGTGAATCAAGACAATTAAATGGCCCTATCAAGGATCAAAGATAATTTGTTATTTAAAAAAAAGAGAGCTCAATTTGTCTTTTTGGGGACCAAAATTGGTGGAAACCATCAAAAACAGCTGTTTCAACTACTGCAGATGAAATAAAAACGGAACAGCCAAAATTTTTGTAGGTGTGTCCAATAGAATAATCAAGGATTTTGCAGCGTTTTGGTTTATTATTCTGTGAATAATACACCTATGTATTCGCTCAGCAAAAAAATTTTATAACACCCCCCAAACATTTTTTTTTTTTTCCGTTTGAAGGTGCGTAGATTCCAAAAATGCAATGTCCGTCCACCGTCCGCCGTACGCCGTCCGCCGTATCACGTGTGCAGGCTTCATTTTTGGTCTAAAAAACTCTTCTTTCGCACACATGCTCCATTTGGGCCCTAGTTGCGTCCCGAAACTTTGCAGCCCGATCGAAATATACCCAGGGGTGTTATGATTCAAAATGTGTGTTAAAAATAGGTACTTTTTGTGTTTTAGTAACATGTTAATAAAATGAGCTTTTGAGGTATCGTTTTCCATGTTTTTGGGGACGAGAAGACAGAATATGAAGTCGATTTTGACCAAGGAGTGGAAAATTGAGGTTGTACCAGATGTTCAGCTCCCAAAATTGCTTTTTTATGAGTATAAAACCCGCGAAATCGTCTGATATCACTATCAATTTGTATAATAACACTAGAAAAAGTGTCAACACGTGGATCATGACGATTGAATGGCACTACAATTGATCAAAGATGATTTGGAAAAAAAAAGAGCGTAAGTACCTAATTTGTGTTTTGGGGGCCAAAATTGGTGGAAACCACCAGAAATAGCTATTTCAATTATTTCAAATGAAAGCAACAATAAATGAACAGGTAGGTATGTCCAGTAAAATAATAAACCCATGTGACAAGGACTAGGTATGCAGCGTTTTTCGTTTGTATTAACCCTATCATATGTGCACATACCTTCGCGCAGGTACAGAACCCCCACCGGTTTGGCCGATCGCTAGTTCTCGAAGGTCGGCATTGCGAAACAGCACAAATCGCTCCGTCCAGAAACTTTTGAATTCCAATTCCAGATCCCTCCGGAGTCACCGGGACCCGCCCCTCCTCCCACCCTGACCCTCTACACCGCTGATAATGTTACTCGGCCTTTTGAAGATAACAACAAAAAAGAACGACTCATAACAACAACAAGAAAAAAAAAAGAACTCGTCTGTTTTGAAACGCTCTCGCTTCGACGAGGGGGGGTTTGTTACAAAGGGAAGGTACGAGCGGGGTGCGGGCGACCTTGGTTGACGGATTAGTAATGCGGCGAGGTTGGTTCCCTCGGTGCCCATTGTGGGGCCTCGAAAGAGGTCTTGGAAGGTACAGCATTATGCCTTCCCCTTCCCCTCTCACTGGCGTCCCTCGGATACTGAATAGAACAATAGCGCACTCTCAAGGGGCAGGAGGGGCGGTGGAGGGGTGGTGGAGAGGAGGTGGAGGGGGAGGGGGTTACTTCGAGACTCCGGACTGGGGGGAGTCCTTTTACTCTCCGACAATGGGCTTCGGACGGGGCTATAAAGATCGCCCTTTCTTCAGAAACCTCCACCTCCCGCCCCGTCGTGGTTTCCTCGGAGCGTCTCCGGCCACCCTCCTGGGGTTCTGGTTTTGAACGCCTGACTACTGGTGGGTAAAGAGTGGGTTCATTTGAGGGACACAAGTTCAGTTGTTTAACCCCTTGAAAGGATATAAGCAGAGCCAGGCAAATGCCATATTGCCATGGTGCCATACTAAAATGCCACATTCGGCCGAGTTCTGGGGAAAATGCCACATTTGGCCAAAAAAATTTAAATACTGCTACATTTTTGCCATACTTGTTCAAATTTTTCCCCCTTCAAGGTGAGCAAGGCGAAGTGGCAAGACCTGAATTCGGTATGCGATGAATATCCTTAATGGAGGGCATCAGCAATCGGAAATTTCCAGGCCCCGATTGGGGAAAAAAACACAGGCCAAGGTGAAGGCTGTCCTGTCCAGAAACTGCGGCTGGGAGGAGATGAAATCCATTGCCTACACCCCCTTAAGGAAAGAGGCCACCCTGAGAGAAGAATGGACTACAGACGAAGTCCTATCCATGAAATTCGCCCATGTAACGTCGTCAGACGTGGACAGGACATTTTCAAAGATGAAGTGCCGACGTCTTGAGTGACAGAAGACAACTTCACGATGGAAAACTTGGCGGCGCACCTCGTTCTTTTTTACAGTGCAAATTCTTCCATTGAGGCTGCAATAACTTTGTAGACACAATACAAATATAATGTATGCATCTTATTTTTATTTATTAATAAAATATGAAGTAAAATAAGACTTGTGTGAGCAGTATTTGCATTTCCTATCATGAGGGGGTTGTGGAGAGGGGTGAGAAAAAGTTTTCTATTTTCCGTCTATTTCCACGTCAAGCTAACAAACTGTAGACCGGTTTCGGTTGTTACACCATCATCAGTGCAAGGTACCTGTGATTCCCGGGCCGGCTCCAGTACTCGATTTAGGGCTTTCCGGGGAGCAGCAAGGGAGTAAAACAGTGATCTACGCAGAAGGGGCATCTATACAGGTAAATAATAAACCTTTGTGTAATAATTTCCAGTGTTTTTTTTCTCCTTTTCTAAGGTGTTAACGAGGCAAACGGTAAAAAAATAAAAATAATAATGAATAAACTTCGTTTGTTGTTTCCTACGGCTTCTTTTGAACATAAACTTTTGACGACCTTGAACATGATCAAAAGCTCTCGTCAAGTGTAAGTTTCGAGGACAAGGAAACAAAAGCCAGGACGGAACGGGGAGACTTGTGAGGTACAACCCGTTCCCTTTGAAGGCTTTCCGGGGGACGCAGAGAACGTAGTAGCAAGGGCTGAAAGGGCTGGGAGCTCAGCCAATTAGCGTCGCCGTGGCAACCCGAGGCCCTTTACCCCTATCCGCTATACCTATGTCCCTGGTTTAAAGGGAAAATACTAGGGAGAGGGGTGGGAAGGCCCTTTTTTCGCCTTGATAGGGTATGAAAACTACCCTCCTTTTCAACCCCATCGAACTATTCCCTTTTATAAGGGTTGGAATTCAATAACGACCCCCCCCCCCCCTCCACCAGTCGCTTATACCATTCTGACACTCTCCCACCTTCGTTTTGGGTTTTTTTTACACATCGTCAGACGACACAATACCACTTTCACCCTTCTTTCGAGAGTGGCACCTCATTGCATTAACAACACCCTCCACACAGACACACACACACGCACACAAAACACACACGCACACAGACACACACAAAACAAAACCCATTCATACAGGCCCTTGTACGGGCGGGGAGCGTGAATGGAGACTTCCCGGGTTTTTAGATTGATTGGGGAAAACTGTGATAGAACAAGGAGAGGATTCCTACATACTCACATATTTTTGGTTCACTATTCTGTGAATAATTTGGGAGGAAGGAAATGCAAGGAAGCGACAGGTTTTTGTTGTTTGTGGATAAATAACGACTACCTACCTAATTTTAATGTTATTTTTTTAAAAGTAATGTACATTTTCCGATATTTCTCATCAGATGATGATGATGATGATGATGATGAGGATATTGAAAGTGCTAGTCACTTCGATGGCCGCACTCTTAGAAGATGAACCATAGCCAGTCGTTGCTCCACGTTTGTTTTCTACAATACTGTGGTATTAAATTTCGGGAAAATCTAATAGACCTTACTGATGGGAGACTGAAGAAAGAAGGACGGAAAACTGCCGAAAACTTGGTGGAGTCGGAAGAAAACCATCGGAAACAACAACGATAATAATTGTAACACTTATTGGAGGTTACTCCACAAAACGAAGGTTACTCTTCAGAATAGACCTTAGTGATAGGAGACTGAAGAAAGAAGGACGGAAAACTGCCGAAAACTTGGTGAAATCGGAAGAAAACCTTCGGAAACAACAACGATAAATTGTAACACTTATTGGAGGTTACTCCACAAAACGAAGGTTACTCTTCAGAATAGACCTTAGTGATAGGAGACTGAAGAAAGAAGGACGGAAAACTGCCGAAAACTTGGTGAAATCGGAAGAAAACAATAGGAAACAATAACCATAAATTGTAACACTTATTGGAGGTTACTCCACAAAACGAAGGTTACTCTTCAGAATAGACCTTACTGATGGGAGACTGAAGAATGAAGGACGGAAAACTGCCGACAACTTGGTGGAATCGGAAGAAAACCATTGGAAACAACAACGATAATAATTGTAACACTTATTGGAGGTTACTCCACAAAACGAAGGTTACTCATCAGAATAGACCTTAGTGAGGGGAGACTGAAGAAAGAAGGACTGAAAACTGCCGAAAACTTGGTGGAGTCGGAAGAAAACCATAGGAAACAACAACGATAAATATTGTAACACTTATTGGAGGTTACTCCACAAAACGAAGGTTACTCTTCAGAATAGACGTTAGTGATGGGAGACTGAAGAAAGAAGGACTGAAAACTGCCGAAAACTTGGTGGAGTCGGAAGAAAACCTTCGGAAACAACAACGATAAATTGTAACACTTATTGGAGGTTACTCCACAAAACGAAGGTTACTCTTCAGAATAGACCTTACTGATGGGAGACTGAAGAATGAAGGACGGAAAACTGCCGACAACTTGGTGGAATCGGAAGAAAACCTTCGGAAACAACAACGATAAATTGTAACACTTATTGGAGGTTACTCCACAAAACGAAGGTTACTCTTCAGAATAGGCCTTAGTGATAGGAGACTGAAGAGAGAAGGACGGAAAACTGCCGAAAACTTGGTGAAATCGGAAGAAAACCTTCGGAAACAACAACGATAAATTGTAACACTTATTGGAGGTTACTCCACAAAACGAAGGTTACTCTTCAGAATAGACCTTACTGATGGGAGACTGAAGAATGAAGGACGGAAAACTGCCGACAACTTGGTGGAATCGGAAGAAAACCTTCGGAAACAACAACGATAAATTGTAACACTTATTGGAGGTTACTCCACAAAACGAAGGTTACTCTTCAGAATAGGCCTTAGTGAAGGAGACTGAAGAGAGAAGGACGGAAAACTGCCGAAAACTTGGTGAAATCGGAAGAAAACCATCGGAAACAACAACGATAAATTGTAACACTTATTGGAGGTTACTCCACAAAACGAAGGTTACTCTTCAGAACACCTCCGTTTCAAGTAGAACTGCAGAGTGGAAGCCGCGAAGTCATTAGGAACAGAAAGTTCTCCTACTTTTCATGATTACCAAAGTGAAGAGTACAAATGAAGACTTGCAAAGTGGAAAGTTGTGGAGTCTTTAGGAATGGGCCCCTGCTGATGAAAAACCCCCAGCACGTCTGAATACGACCAAGCTGATGAGGCAACGCTGCTGACGGAACGGATGAGCAGTCACCGGTCACAGGGAATGACCGTCAAGAAACCACAATACGCCACTTCCCGGTTTTTTTTTCCGAAGATATTTTTACCGCCATTCTCGTACGGGTCAACAGCGCGTGTTTAGGCGCAAGAAAGAAACCACGACGAAAGCCCGGGACAATGGAGGCGGTCCAAGGACGTGTTTGATCCATCAAGTGACGCAAAAGTGATATTGTAAAGGTTGAGGGGTATTTAGAAACTGGTCTCGAGAAGAGAATCTGGAGCGAGTTAGCGCACCCCGGAACAACGGGTTTGACGCTGGCCGACCTGTCAACGGTACCTTCGGTCTGTATTTAGAAGTGAATGCAGCGAGAACAAGAAGTTGCGAAAGCCTTGTACGAGGCTGCACGGGGCCCAAAGGTTCCTGTAGTAAGGATGTTTTTCTCCCAACAGTTCGTTGAGTAAATTGAACTGTTCCAGCATATCGCAACTCGATAATTCAAACAACGATATCTCGAAATTGTCGCTATCCCGAACTGTTTTTCAAGTCCCGAGTCCCGCCCATAAGCTCAATGCCACTATAGCTCGAACAAACTAACTATATTTCGAACTAATGACGAGCGGTGGTTGGTGAGAGGATGGAGACTATATTTCGAACGATATTTCTCAAATAACTCAATACGTCGAACGACTGGCCTGACGTTTAACTTAAATTTCTCAGAAGGGGAGTTAGTTCAATGTTTTTGTGGACTTCTGTCGACTGAAGGACACTGTTGGTTGAATGTGAATAGGAGTATCAGTTTGTCCAACTGTGCAATGGCTAAGTACTAAAACTGCTGAATACCCACAAATTGAAAAATTCCTCGTTAAATGGTACAAGGTAGAGAGAAAAATGTGCCAATAAGTGGGCCGATTTTGCAAGAAAAAGCCTTGGCTTTTGCTAAGGTTCAAAAGCAAGACGATTTTCGTGGTAGTGGAGGTTGGTTGTCGAAGTCGAAATTTAAACAGCGGTATGCGATTTCTGCCTAGGCAGTAATCGATATCTCGAACTACTGATACCTCGAATTACCTATAACTCGAACAGCTTTGGCTGGTCCCGAGGCGTTCGAATTGTCGAGTTGCGACTGTATTGCGTATTAGCTCCGCTGTGGCTTCAGAATGGATTTGAGTGACTTCTAGGGGAGCAAACGCCGTTTTTAAAATGCGAGAAAAGTAGGCGTTTTTGGCAAAATTGAGTTTTTATTTCATAAAACCACTGCTTTTACAGTTGGGTGTTGCCTTCTACGTAATTATCCAAGCTAAATCGAATGACAAACCTCCCAAGCATTGAATTCAAGTCCCAAAAACGAATTCTTCGGGTGATCCTCCAGCTCCCTCGTCGCCCTGCCGTTGATTTGCGAAGAAGGAATTACTGAGGATACCGTTTTGTATCCCGACGTTTGTATTTGAAGCAATTCTCGGGCACAAATATGGCAAACGTTTGGATTCTCGACTTTCCGTGGCACAGCACCGCCTTGAATTACTTCACGAGGCCATCGCAGTCCAAGACAAATTTGTCAGGCGCCTCCAACCATCAATTACTTGGGTACACAGCAGGAGAGTCCCCTCTGTTTCAATAAAGTCCTGAAGAGTTATTTGATACAAAATTATCAGTTCTGTTGTATCAAGAACTGCATTACCAGTTCTGCTGTATCAAATCAGTTCTGTTGTACAAGCACTGTATTATCAGTTCTGTTCTATCAGGAGTAATTTGACACAGAAAGAACTGTATACTTCGACCTTTGAGGTCTGCATTATCACTTCCTGACAATCACTTTAATTGTAGTTACAAATAATTTCCATGTACTGAGTGACGTGACGATTGGATCTATCACTACTATTGTTACTACTATCAGCTTCCTCGCAACCTCAATATATGGCACTATTTAGACACTGCAAGTTATGCGGTATCACTCTCCCTCGATCCACTGCAGTTTTTTAAAGGTGTTGTTATTCTGATAAGGTAAATGGTATCATTAAGCTACAAAGGAAATTTCATTTCGTTCATAATATCATCGTTCGTAACTAATTACTTCGATGAGACCCACATACAATCAAAATCAAACTTTACAGGTAAGTTCAAAGCAAGGCAGGTTCTCATCAAAGCAAGTTGCAAAGGAAAAACAACACTGTATTAGGACACAACTGTTAAACATAATTCACAGGAAGATTATAAGAACTCGTACATAAGGAAATGATCCTTGGCAAATATCAGATCAATACTGCACTAGCGAAATCGACTGAGTTTTGAAGAGGGCGATTGTAGAACCTGGCGAAGGTTGATGCATTTTCGGTCCACCCTGCAGCTTTCTGAATCGTACCAAGGCTAACACCTCTCGTAGCAGCATCAGATATTGCACGATGAGTATTATGAGCAGTGAAAATATTAGAGTCCAACACACTCTGACAGTATTTTTTATCCAGCGACTGATGGTCTGGCTGGAGGCAGCAGAGTATGGTTTCGTGGATGACAAAAATAATGCATTCATATTGGATCACAGCAGACGTTCTTTGTATGTAATAGTCCAAAGTTGTAGCAGCACAAATCTCGTGAAATTTTAGAAAGAGAGCTGGTTGCAGCCTACCACGGTTTGAATTCTTGGTGCGCTTGGCGATTTTTAAGGCAAAACCGTTGAGGGTAAGAGTCTGGATCATGTGGCCTGTCGTTAGAGCCAGAAGAGTAGCTAATTTACTTGCCAGCTGTCGTAGTGACAAGAGTACTGTCACTAGACTTTAAATGGTTAAACACGATTTGGGGGTCCCATGTGAAGGTTCATATTATGATGCGGAGCAGAACGACCAAAACAGCTAAGTAAATAATTAATCAAAATCACTACAACAACTCACAATCGACTGCAAGAAGTGAAGAAAACTAATTTTTTGTCGTCTTGCTCAGTGAATGGATCTAGTTGCGTCCCATTCGTTGCATCGTAGCAACTTCACAGGCGTGAAGGCCAGTCAGGAGCGCAACATTGTTTCTTTGACACTGAAGAGGCTTCCTACATAGAAAAAAAACCCACCGGCTAATGGCGACGGGAAGAACGACTCGGTGCAACTATAAGATTCTCGTATCTACCGCCTGCCCTTGTGTGGACAAACGTCTAGCTCACATTACATGCACTTATAAGGGGGCTGCGGTGTGGAGCTGCAAAGAATCAACTGTGTGCCTGCACAAATACCACACCGTGTTCTCATTAAACTATCACGTGGTAGCTATCAAGAACTAATTATAATTACTGCATTAAAATTGAATAAGTCAAGGCCAGGTGTTGGCGAGGTTCTGCTCATAAGTTTAAGGACATTGTGAGATAACTGGAACAATAAAGGTATTTTATCGAATGGTGCAGATGCAAAGAGTAGGCATCAAATCGATATTAAAGTCGCAAAACCATATACAAGTATTATTTTTATATTTACATTTATTCATGTTTAACGTTCTTGACCACTCCGTATGAATATTGTTGGTAGGATTCTTGAGGGTTGGTCGCTTAATCAAAAGATCCACTATGCCGACGTTTCGATTTATTTATAAAGCCATGAACAGGATTTATAAATAAATCGAAACGTCAGCATAATGGAACTTTTGATTAAGTTACCAACCCTCAAGAATCCTACCAACAATATTTACATTTATTTATTTTTTAATTTTTTTTTCACCAAGTCTTCTTCAATGACACAAGTACTTTCTTTGACATGGAAAAGGTTACTATTTTGTTATTTAGAATCGAAACTCAACGAACAAAACCAAAAAAAGCACCTACAGTACCAACAACACCAGCCTGATTAAACCATCCTCAGCAAGGACATCATGAGAGGATCTGGTAGGTAAGTGGTACGTATAGGACGGAATTCCAAAATGCAATGAACAACAATAGGATTGAAATTTGAGCGTAATTTTAGTCTTCGATGTCAGATTTTGAATGTCCAGGATGTTGGCCCAACTGCAGCCAACGCAAACTAACCCATGATAGCTCTGAGAACGAATTGGTGGCAGAGGAAGACGTCAGTGCAGATTTAGTCGGCATTAATCGACTTGTTCGTGCGGAATCACATCAGCGTAATATCGTTATAGAGTACGTGAATCGTCATTTCGAATGATGATGCCTACCGAATGCAACATCAAAAGCAATTATCAACTAACTTATCAAACGCTCAATTTCTACTTGCACATATTTGTTTTGCGTGTCAAGGATGTCGGATTGTTGGGCCTGCAGCAAATGATAGGTCGTAAAGAAGGCAACTCAACCAGTTATTAAATGCAAGAGGATGCGGAGATAGCGGTAAAATGAGACGGAACCCCAGGGGGTGCCAAGGCCCGTTAGAAAGTGAGAAAGTTTTCCGTGACGGCGGGCAGTTGAGCGTCGTAAACGCGAAACTTTGTGACAGTTGGTGCAGTCGTCGCGTAACTGGTTTCTTCTGGTTTTCGTCGATATTTCCCAATACGAAAATTAATAAAAAGCAATACTCGTAGAATCAATATTGGATTTATCGTCGGTGTATGCCCAGCTGGCCCGGAATTGGAGCATCGCCCCGTGTGCGGACAGGAGAAGCACAGCTGAATATTAAACAGACATCTGCAGCTGCCTGTTTACCCACAGGAAGGTATAATAGCTGTTGGGTTCATACTCGAAACCTATCAGGTGCTGTAGTAGAGCTATTGTACAGAGTACAGGTGCACAAATCGGTCGATAGCGCACAGCAATGGAGATAATAATGAAAACAAATATAATTGATAATGATTATACTAATACATAATATATAATAATAGTAATAATGAATATACAAACTAGTAGATATGTGTGAGAGCTACTTACACGTGGTAAATCAGAACCCTTCCAAAGGTCCATGGTCTGGACAGTTACAGACAACAAGCTGATGCTTGATACAGTAGTGTGCATGAACTGCATGCCAGCTCAGCTAAGCTGCAGCAGCCTGCTTGAGATTACTGACGCCGTGTTGACGAAAATACCCAATTTTGGTTACTGACTTGCTCACTCGCCAAAAAAATTTTTGTACATCAGGTACTCGTGAAAAATCCCACAAAATCCACCGTCCTTCGTCTCTGTTTCTTCGACAAGATACAACATACAGCTCACCTTCCGCGGCAGTTGTAGCAGTACACCTCCACTCCAGCAGAATGCAAAATCCAGAATCCAGTAGAGTGAAGTGTTAGTTGAACTGCTAATTTATAGACGACTAATAAATCATAAGGCCGGGATTCTTCAAGGGAATATGCGTTTGACTGTAATGAATTCCGGTAGGAAGTAGTGATGGGCCAAAAGAATGATTTTGAGAACCGAATGCTGAATAATTGAATATAATTATTTCATAATTAAAAGAAAACTACCATTCGAATGCAAAACCTTTTAGGCTGCGAACGGCTACCGTGGACACTATAATGATCACTCGGAGTCAGCCATCCTATAAAGCTCCCTATACAGCGGCGAGAAGAAAAAAAACAACGATCTTCTTTCAGAAAATTGACCAGCAGATACCAAACAGCTGTGCAAATCCTATCGCTCTGTCACATTCTTCATCTAAGCTTTGCTGGCTCAATGTGTAGTCATGTTTTCGATTCCTCCAAGAAAACATGAAAAAAACGAATCGAAAATTGTCATGCATAATTTCAAAGGTTCATTGTTGAAAATAATTTTAATCATGGCGAATAGAAAATGAAAATAACGAACATTTTTGTAATTAGGATTCGCGAATTATTCGACATTTGGAATTTGGCTAATGGTAGATGTCTCTTCGAAACGAATGATTCATTCGAATAATCTTGCATCCGAATACAACGAATGATTTCAGTAGTTACTGGAACTAAGAAGAAGAGAACGGGACACTAGACGGACTGGAACGTAGCCGTTGTCATTTAACAAAAATTAAGCTAAAATTAAATTTTGATGATGTGAAGCTATATTGAAAGCCAAGCTATACTGAAGGCCAAGCTTGATTTGCTTTGTAGGGCACTGAAGAAATTATCGAAAGTAGAATAGAAGAGATTGAATGATTGGCAGAATATGTTTATTTACCTGTATCAAAACAGGACCGCGAGGCCCTCCACCTTTTTAATAGGATAATGCAAGAACAAGTAGCAGAACAGGTGACAGGGCCCAATATCAACAAAGGGATTTTACCAGGCAAAATTCGAGTGTGAAGTTGAACAGGAAGTTATTGATAATTTAATCAATCCGTTAACGAACAAGTACACGGACATACAATGTCGTAATGAAGGATTCTGGTCCTTAAAAAAATCAGTGATTCACCTCGAGTCGAATATGAATCGTCTTTGAATGGAGCTGTAAAAAATGACTGTGAGAAACTGCCAAGAAAAAGATTCGTCTGGCGAACAATGGGACGTAAATTTCCCGCTGACGTAGGTGGTAAGCACCAACAATGAATGCATAGTTTGTCTGAAAACATTCCACTGCATTTCTTCTGGGCCCGAATACAACGAGACGCGAACGTTAAAACGGTTGAACGCAAATGCCGGTACGGAACGCCACGGGAACAATGGGAGACAATAACAACCCGCGAGAAAACGAAATTATCGACGCCTTGGCGGGTTAATAATATAATTATGGTAACGAAGACGAATTGTGTAATTGTGTAATACACCTATGTATTCGCTCAGCAAAAAATTTTTATAACACACCCTCAAAATTTTTTCTTTTCCGTTTCAAGTTGCGTAGATTCCAAAAACGCTGCAAAGTCCTTGTCACATGGATTTATTATTCTATTGGACATACCTACAGAAAGGTTGGCTGTTCATTTATTGTTTCTTTCATGCGTAATAATCGAAATAGCTACTTCTGATGGTTTCCATTAATTTTGGCCCCCAAAACACAAATTAGGTACGCTCTTTTTTTTCTTTTTTTTTTTTTTAACTATCTTTGATCATTGGTAGTGCCATTTAATCGTCCTGAACCACGTCTTGACACTTTTTCCAGTGTTATTATACAAACTGATGGTGATTTCAGACGATTTCCCAGGTTATTCACTCATAAAAAATCAATTCTGGGAGCTGAACATTTGGTAGAACTCAATTTTCCACTCTTTGGTCAAAATCGACTTCATATTCGGTCTTCTCGTCCCCAAAAACATAGAAAACGATATCTCAGAAGCTCATGTTACCAATATGTTGCTAAAACGTAAAAAGTACCTATTTTGGTTTATTATTCTGTGAATAATACACCTATGTATTCGCTCAGCAAAAAATTTTTATAACACCCCCTCAAACTTTTTTCTTTTCCGTTTCAAGGTGCATAGATTCCAAAAATGCAATGTCCGTCCGCCGTACGCCGTCCGCCGTATCACGTGTACAGGCTTCATTTTCGGTCTAAAAAATTCGTTCCTTCGCACACATGCTCCATTTGGGCCCTAGTTGTGTCCCGAAACTTTTCAGCCCGATCGGAATATACCCAGGGGTGTTATGAGTGAAAATGTGTGTAAAAATAGGTACTTTTGGTGTTTTAGTATCATGTTAGTAAAATGAGCTTTTGAGGTATCTTTTTCCATGTTTTTGGGGACGAGAAGATCGAATATGAAGTCGATTTTGGCCAAGGAGTGGAAAATTGAGGTTGTACCAGATGTTCAGCTCCCAAAATTGATTTTTTGTGAGTCAAATACCTGCGAAATCACCATCAATTTGTATAATAACACTAGAAAAAGTGTCAACACGTGGATCAAGACCATTAAATGGCACTACCAATGATCAAAGATAATTTGAAAAAAAAGAGAAAAAAGGGAGCGTACCTAATTCAAGTTTTGGGGGCCAAAATTGGTGGAAACCACCAGAAACAGCTATTTCAATTATTTTACATGAAAGGAACAATAACGAACAGCCAACATTTCTGTAGGTATGTCCAATAGAATAATAAACCCATGTGACAAGGACATTGCAGCGTTTTACACACATTTTCACTCATAACACCCCTGGGTATATTCCGATCGGGCTGAAAAGTTTCGGGACACAACTAGGGCCCAAATGGAGCATGTGTGCGAAAAAACGAATTTTTTAGACCGAAAATAAAGCCTGTACACGTGATACGGCGTACGGACATTGCATTTTGGTTTATTATTCTGTGAATAATACACCTATGTAATCGCTCAGCAAAGAATTTTTATAACACCCCCTCAAAATTTTTTCTTTTCCGTTTCAAGGTGAGTAGATTCCAAAAATGCAATGTCCGTCCGCCGTATCACGTGTACAGGCTTCATTTTCGGTCTAAAAAAGTCGTTCTTTCGCAAAAATGCCCCATTTGGGCCCTAGTTGTGTCCCGAAACTTTTCAGCCCGATCGGAATATACCCAGGGGTGTTATGAGTGAAAATGTGTATAAAAATAGGTACTTTTTGTGTTTTAGTAACATGTTAGTAACACGAGCTTTTGAGCTATCGTTTTCCATGTTTTTGGGGACGAGAAGACCGAATATGAAGTCGATTTTGATCAAAGAGTGGAAAACCGAGGTTCTACCAAATGTTCAGCTCCCAAAATTGATTTTTTTATGACTCGAAAACCTGGAAAATCGTCTGAAATCACCATAAACTTGTATAATTACACTAGAAAAAGTGTCAACATGTGGATCAAGACCATTAAATGACACTACCAATGATCAAAGATAATATGAAAAAATAAAAATAAAATAAAATAAATATTAAATTTTAAAAAAGGAGCGTACCTAATTCGTGTTTTGTGGGACAAAATTGTGGATCAGAAATAGCTATTTCGGCTATTTCAATTATTTCACATGAAAGAAACCGAAATGAACATCCAACATTTCTGTAGGTATGTCCAGTAGAATAATAAACCCATGTGACAAGGACTTTGCAGCGTTTTTTAACGTAACATTCGATGAGAATTTATAGCTTTTGCAGACGATAAAAATAATTACGGGTTTCATTTCAAGTGAAACGGCTGTGAGATGTTTTGGGTGTGTTCCAGCTATTGCATGGTCCAATCTGGTGGTGAATATAGGATTAATTCGTCTACCAGGAGAAATTCTTCATCCAGGATGAGTGAAATCAAGTATTTGAAATCGGTTATCATACACACATCTTGCCTACAAGCTGCTTGCGAGTGTAATGTATGTGTTTTGTGAAAAGGGCGAAATTTTATTTCAAATGTTGTATTTCAAATCAAATACTATAAAAATTCGGTCCATTACTCCTTATTATAAGAATTCGGACAAATCCTATAATAATTCGGTCAAATCCTATAATTCGGGCAAATCCTATAATAATTCGGTCAAATCCTATAATAATTCGGTCAAATCCTATAATAATTCGGTCAAACCCTATAATAATTCGGTCAAATCTTATAATAATTCGATTCAAAGCCTATAATAATTGGGTCCATTATATCTTATTGTAGCCTATAATAAGCTATAATGATTCGGTCCATTGAGAAATTTAGTTATAAAATTTGTATTTTTCTAATTGAATAAATACTCACTCTCTCTCTTTACACTCCTACATATTTCAGCGGATGAAATCCAATTTGGAGTCAACGACGGGCATCCTAAATTCATAGAGGTTAGGTATATAACAGGTTATTAGTTATGTCCTCCGGGTGAGAAGGTGAGGTAGCTACCAATTTGAAATAGATTCAGGTCAAAACGAGCACGGCAAGTTAGGCCCCTCAAACTACGCGTTTTAGTTTTACCCAATGAACTGCTTTTAATATTCACATAGCGAAAAATATATCCAACAGCTGAACACCACCATCGTCATCATGTAAAATGGAAATTTTACAAGCAGTGGTGAAGCTGTGGAAAGCCTGGTTATTGACGGCGTGACTGGTTTGACCTTTCCGCGGTACCACACTGAGTCATCGGACCTGAATAATCGTAAAGTCGGATGAGAACAGCAAACCCTTGAACTTGAACATGACGACGACTATTTTTCTATCGCTGTCACTTATGGGTTCCACAAACAATGGAAACACAGTTTTACCATTAACGAAACTGGTTTTGGTTGGCTCTCATTCAGCGTTACTGATACCCACAGGTTACTGAGTAAGCTGTCAATCAAGCCCGACCGGTATCCAGAGGTTACTGAGTAAGCTGCCAATCAGTGGAAATCGCTACTAGATAATGTTTGCCCAATTATCAGTCATCCCCAACTATTTGGTTCAAATACCCCCAGTCAGTTAAATTGGTTGTACCATCAAACATGCATCACTGAAGGGATGTAAGGTGCCATGGTAATCAATGCACAGGTGTTTACTTGGTCAACCTGTTCAGTTAGTGTGGCCAAAGAGTTAAGTGGAGACGTTGAACTGGATGTAGTTGTCGTTGTGGACATAGCACTAATATAAATTCAGCAATTTTCACCACAAGGTTTTTACCAAACCTCAGAACGCCAATGCCGAGCTAGACAATTGGGGTAGTTCACCAAAAATTTGGGGAAGAAGGGCATAATGAGTCTTCTCCACTGAGAGCAGATGATACACGCAGTTCGCCTACCCTGTTCAATTTTGGTTTATTATTTTGTTTATTGTTTCCAGTAATGAACTTCTGCAATCGAGGATTTAAAAAAAAAAATTACCCCTAAAATTTGAAGGCTCGTGTTTCAAGGTACGCAGAATCCGAAAAGACAATTTCTGTCCGTCCGCCTTACTTGGCATTTTCTTTAGTTACCATGAACCAAAATTAATGAAAGTCTGTTTGGAGCAGGTAGTCGGTCCCCATAGCTCTGCGTAACAATCAATTACCTCTTAAGTGCGAAAAATAGGGGTTGGCATTTTCAAAACGCCATAGCTCGCACTTTTAATAGAACGTTATGGGCATAGAAGGGTAAATTTTATGGCGTTTATAAATCTATTCCGAATTTGAGGATTTTTTGAGACTACTCGGAAAAGGCAACGAACGTAGTAGTTTACTGAGAGTGAATATTAGGGATGGGATGGAATCAATCTGATACTTTATCAAAGGTACCGCAACGTATGAGGTGACAATCTGAAAGTATCAGGTACGCAGTCACATCTAGGAACACATTGAACAGGGAACTAACAAGGTAGGTAAGGAGCAGTCGACTTGTTGTTACCGTCACTGTTCCACTGTGTCACATCAAAGTGAAGTGTTCCTGTTCCTGATAAGCAGGCATCAACCTAAACCTACGAGTGAGTTCCTCGTTCCTTGATGCCTAGGAGCACTTTAGGTTGTCAGCTGAGGCAAGTAACAGGCACTGAAAAGGAACTGGAACAATTTGTTTCAGAGGCAGAAAAAACTGTCACAACCCACCTCAAGAATATGGGCCACTTCGTGTTGATAAATAGCCAGCCCGGTAAAAGGGAAGGGGTTTTTTAATGGTTTCAACTCAGAAGATATGGCTTTGTTGTATAGCACGAAAATGTAACCTTCCTGTCAATAGAAATTGGCTTTTATGCAACACGTCTAGTGGTAATTGTGCTGTTACTGAGGCTAAACCTAAGAGCGCGTTCCTCGTTCCTTGATGCCTAGGAGCATTTTAGGTTCTTAGCTGGGACAAGTAAAAGGCACTGAAAAGGAACAGGAACAATTTGTTCCAGAGACAGAAAAAACTGTCACAACCCATCTCAAGAATATGGGCCACTTCGTTAAATAGCCAGCCCGGTAAAAGGGAAGGGGGTTTTTTATGGTTTCAACTCGGAAGATGTGGCTTTGTTGTACAGCACGACAAAATAACCTTCCCGTCAATAGAAATTGGCTTTTATGCAACACGTCTAGTGGTAATTGTGCTGTTACTGAGGCTAAACCTAAGAGCGTGTTCCTCATTCCTTGATGCCTAGGAGCATTTTAGGTTCTTAGCTGGGACAAGTAACAGGCACTGAAAAGGAACAGGAACAATTTGTTCCAGAGACAGAAAAAACTGTCACAACCCATCTCAAGAATATGGGCCACTTCGTGTTGATATACAGCCAGCCCGGTAAAAGAGAAGAGGGTTTTTTATGGTTTCCACTCGGAAGATGTGGCTTTGTTGTACAGCACGACAATATAACCTTCCCGTCAATAGAAATTCGCTTTTATGCAACACGTCTAGTGGTAATTGTGCTGTTACTGAGGCTAAACCTAAGAGTGTGTTCCTCATTCCTTGATGCCTAGGAGCATTTTAGGTTCTCAGCTGGGAAAAGTAACAGGCACTGAAAAGGAACAGGAACAATTTGTTCCAGAGACAGAATAACCTGTCAAAACCCATCTCAAGAATATGGGCCACTTCGTGTTGATAAATAGCCAGCCCGGTAAAAGGGAAGAGGGTTTTTTATCGTTTCAACTAGGAAGATGTGGCTTTGTTGTACAGCACGACAAAATAACCTTCCCGCCAATAGAAATTGGCTTTTATGCAACACGTCTAGTGGTAATTGTGCTGTTACTGAGGCTAAACCTGAGAGTGTGTTCCTCATTCCTTGATGCCTAGGAGCATTTTAGGTTCTCAGCTGGGACAAGTAACAGGCACTGAAAAGGAACAGGAACAATTTGTTCCAGAGACAGAATAACCTGTCACAACCCATCTCAAGAATATGGGCCACTTCGTGTTGATAAATAGCCAGCCCGGTAAAAGGGAAGAGGGTTTTTTATCGTTTCAACTAGGAAGATGTGGCTTTGTTGTACAGCACGACAATATAACCTTCCCGTCAATAGAAATTCGCTTTTATGCAACACGTCTAGTGGTAATTGTGCTGTTACCGAGGCTAAACCTAGGAGTGTGTTCCTCATTCCTTGATGCCTAGGAGCATTTTAGGTTCTCAGCTGGGACAAGTAACAGGCACTGAAAAGGAACAGGAACAATTTGTTCCAGAGACAGAATAACCTGTCACAACCCATCTCACGAATATGGGCCACTTCGTGTTGATAAATAGCCAGCCCGGTAAAAGGGAAGAGGGTTTTTTATCGTTTCAACTAGGAAGATGTGGCTTTGTTGTACAGCACGACAATATAACCTTCCCGTCAATAGAAATTCGCTTTTATGCAACACGTCTAGTGGTAATTGTGCTGTTACCGAGGCTAAACCTAGGAGTGTGTTCCTCATTCCTTGATGCCTAGGAGCATTTTAGGTTCTCAGCTGGGACAAGTAACAGGCACTGAAAAGGAACAGGAACAATTTGTTCCAGAGACAGAATAACCTGTCACAACCCATCTCACGAATATGGGCCACTTCGTGTTGATAAATAGCCAGCCCGGTAAAAGGGAAGAGGGTTTTTTATGGTTTCAACTCGGAAGATGTGGCTTTGTTGTACAGCACGACAATATAACCTTCCCGTCAATAGAAATTCGCTTTTATGCAACACGTCTAGTGGTAATTGTGCTGTTACTGAGGCTAAACCTAAGAGTGTGTTCCTCATTCCTTGATGCCTAGGAGCATTTTAGGTTCTCAGCTGGGACAAGTAACAGGCACTGAAAAGGAACAGGAACAATTTGTTCCAGAGACGGATTCTGTCTGACAGAAAAAACTGTCACAACCCATCTCAAGAATATGGGCCACTTCGTGTTGATAAATAGCCAGCCCGGTAAAAGGGAAGAGGGTTTTTTATCGTTTCAACTAGGAAGATGTGGCTTTGTTATACAGCAGGACAAAATAACCTTCCCGCCAATAGAAATTGGCTTTTATGCAACACGTCTAGTGGTAATTGTGCTGTTACTGAGGCTGAAGGAGCACAAGTTAGGCTTCGTGACTGGTTTGACCTTCCAAGAGTGGAAACAGCCGCGGGAAAAAAAGGTGGAGCGGCGGATCGCCGAGTCGGCAATGCGAGATCGAACTTCAAGCGCAGCGGCGAGGTCACAAGGGGGAACGAAAGACGACAAAAAAGATGAAAAAAACCGTATCGGATTCCCGGCTGTTCCATTTAAATCGGGGACGGGGAACGACTGAACTGAATTGGAGTTTTGTGCGGGAATTCTACGGGGTACGAGCGAGGCGGAGGCCTTGTACAGAAGAAGCGTCTGAGGATTGCAATCTTGTTCAGATGCTCACGCATTGAAAAACCCCGTGTCAAGGCTGATTACAGCCGAAGTTCACAGACATCGGTCAATAGCTGGGCCCGTTAAATTGATATAAAATCGCTACTGAAAGCGTACAACTTCATAATTTATTCAGACTCAAGTATTTCGAAGGCTAAAAGGCAGAACTGACTATCTGCATTTTAATGAGCGCAGCGCCTTGAAGTTTCTCAATTTTTGAGACTTTCTAAAAAAAAAAGTATGCCAATTCGAGTAGACAGCTTCCTCACTTGAATCACAAGAACGTATAGAATAGTTGGGTAGGTTGATTCAGTGGACAGGTGGAGTATCCATGCATGGGTTAATGACTAAACGACTCAGGTGACGTGGACTAACAGAATTATCTGGGTAGGTTCAGCTCTCTACGACTACTTTTCGCGTAGTTAGGAGCGTTACAAGGTTCAACATTTCATGTTCGCGCATGCGCAGACGAACTTTACAGTACGATTCCAACGAAATTCGTGTGGAACTATCAATGCATTATTCCTGATCGACCCTCCAAGTTTGAACTCATTTCAACGATGTTAAAGGTACTTGTGGGCGTTTCAAGCATTGCACGTTTGCGCACGCGCAGACGAAATTGACCATCTTCAATCCAACCCGCGTGCACCCTCAAAATTTCAGCTCTATACCGCGTAGTTAGAAGAGTTACAAGGAACTGGTCAACATTCCATGTTTTCGCATGCGCTGACGAAAGTTACAGTACGATTCCAATGAAATTCGTACAGACCTATCAAAGTATTATTCCTCATCGACCCTCCAAGTTTGAACTCATTTCAACGACGTTTAAGGTAGTTATGGGTGCTTCAAGTATGTCACGTTTGCGCATACGCATACAAGTACTATTCTAATGATTTTGGTACGGAACCATCTGTGACCCAACCCGCACCAATCCTCCACATTTCAGCCCATTTCAACTATTATTTCGGGTAGTTATGGGCGTCACAAGGAATTAACCATAGACAGACACGGAACCAAAATAGTTTAAACGTAAAATTTACGTTAATTTATCAATCATAAAGTGTCATTTATGTCATCGAGTAAGTAAGTTTATTCGAAAAATACCTGCACTGGACACATTATCAGTTTATGTAAAAAAAAAAAAAACCAGTTCAGATCAGTTCCAGAGAAATATTATAATTATTTCATGATCTGTATTGAATGAGCGTATTCAAAGTTAAGATTTATCAAGATTCACAACGCAATTGATGGATTTCTCAACTTTGGAGCAGTTTCTACACGCTTGGACACACTTTTACTTGATTAAAATCCTAATCGTAAATTTAATTAATTAAAAACGGGTTAAAATAGGAAATAGACTCCTAAATGCGAAACAAAATGAAATTAAGTTCGGTTAAAAAAAAATTAACAATAGATTTGCTTTAAAAAAAATTTAAATGTTTAGAGATGCCTACCAAAATAAATTGGGGTGAGCATCTTTCTACTTTCTCTTCCTCGGAGAACGAAGGCTCAGGAATTCTAACACTGTTTGGTTCATCATTTTCAATAGGCAATGAACCTTTGGAATGGATGGAAGAGAAATTTGAACACCCGCAACATTTGATGGTTATCGTTTCAAGGTACCTACTTACCATCTTTAAATTCAATTTAAAACAAATTTCATCAAATTTTTCGACTGAAGAAATGCGTTTATTATTTCATCACGCGGCTGTTGAGAAAAACGGCCGACTGCGCCAAACGACACGCCTGAGCCTTTTCACGTACGTCGAGCAGCGATACGTGATCCGAGGCGAATATACTGGAACCGCTCATTGAGTCACGACAACATTGCATGATTCAACTCTTCAACATCGTACAAGGTATGAAAATTGAAGGGGCAAAGTGAGTCAGAGGCCATTTGGATTCCGAAGAGGAGGCTCGCTAACGAGCGAAACGCGGAGATGGTCGGGGAGCGTGGAAAAGATCAGTCAGTTAATGGAGGTCGAATCAATTGAGGCAACAATCCGATCCGTCCAGACCCTTCTGGTGCGCAACTAATAAACTTGGATGAGTGCAACGCACGGGCGAAGCGCCTTGAGAGGAAACAACGCCTCTGTACAGAGCAAATAGAATGTATTTATTTATATAATTACAAAATATGTGGGTACTGTCATAGTCAGAGACGTCATTGTAGGAACTTGAAAACAAATGAAACGGATGGATAACATGATCACGCAGATCAATTGAACGTATGATTAATATTATCACTTCAGTACAGATAAGGGTAGTTTCAAGAGCTCTACCTATAATACTGTTATGCGTGAAGTATACCTACGTTTACCTGTGTAGTTTGAAAAATTCCAAGTCATGCAGCATGGCTATAAGAGCGAATTTACAAAATTATATCTTTTTTTCGTGATTTTAGCCATTCTTACCGATTTTTGGCGGTCTTTTCAAAATCGAATTTGACCTATTTTTTTTTTTTTGAAAAATATTTTTACATTCGAAATAGTCCTTCCGTCGTCAGTCATCATCCCACACAACGTCAGGTGAACTAATATTGATTTTAGCCCTTAATACCGACGATTAATATTACCAGTTCAGTACAAATAAGGGTGGTTGCAAGAGCTCTACCTATAATACTGTTATGCGTGAAGTATACCTACGTTTACCTGTGTAGTTTGAAAAATTCCAAGTCATGCAGCATGGCTATAAGAGCGAATTTGCAAAGAAATGATCGAGCTATTGAGTAAAAAGGTGATAGTAAAATTATATAATTTTTTCGTAATGTTTCTTACCGATTTTTGGCCCTTTCAAAATCAAATTTGACCCACTCTTTTATGATAAAAATATTTTTGCATTCGAAATAGTCCTTCCGTCGAGAATCATCATCCAATACTCAGGTGAACTAATATTGATTTTAGCTCATAATACAAATTTTTTACCCCCCAAAAATCCAAATTTGACCCCTATTCTGTATGAAAAATAACTCATATTATTCTGCCTTTACTGACCGTTCCATTCTACTTTCAGAGATTTTATATAAATTATTCGCAATTTTAGCCGTTTTAACAGATTTTTGACCCATAAATACTCAAATCTGACACCCTTGGAATTTTTGAAAACTGCACATCTTCGAACTCATCCTTTTGTTTGGCAACACTAACATTTTGGCATTTTTATAATGTATCCAACGGTCAGATACATAAACACCGTGACAAACGTATATTTATATACATTTAAAAAATTAAAATCTAGGGATGAAATCAGGATGCCCTGGAACGGATTTGCCTACACAAACAATTTTGCGCCCATTCCAATAGCTTCATTTTCTTTGAAAATTCGCTAAAATGACAACAAAAATTATTCCGTGTGGTTTGAAGGAAAGTTCCTGAAATTTGCAATAAAATCGGGCCACGGGCACATAAGAAATTGGTAGGCACTTCTGTTTACCGTTTCCGCATGCTCAGTGGCCAGACGACTGATCCGATTGTCTTGAAATTCGCACCGGACCACCTGGGAGCCTAGCCCCAACTATCCGCCGAATTTGAGCAAAATCTGATTTAAACTGAGAGAGATGCGAGTAGCAAGGATTTGCTGACACATCCTAGGGCCGATTTTTTTTTTCCTTCACTGAAGGTCACTGTCAGTACTTCACGTCTCGTCACCTCACGGACATGTGTGGATCGACCTACGAATGGATCTTTGGGCAGTTAAGAATAAACCAATAATTATTCCACTGCCGGAAGAGAACCTGGAAATTAGATTTAATAAAAATGTTTTTCGATCAGATAAACCCTCAGGGGTGGGCTGCTTAGCATATCGAAGTCAGTGAGCGTTCAAAGAATGCGGTCAGGAATTATGATAATTCCCGTCATCAAACGGGAAGGATTTAAATACTATGGGAGGAATAAGAAGAAAAAAAGTACACATTAAAAAAAATAGAAGGGAAAAAACACACAAATGGGTCTTGTGGTGAACAATTCTCAAGGTCCCCCGTATCTTCACGGTTGCTGGAGCGGAACGATAGCGTTTTCACGAAGCGGTGGCCTCCCCCTCTCGAGCAGCCCGACATCACGGAAGTGCAGAGTACTCGAGCGTGACTGCCAGGCCAGCTGGGTTATCCTCCTTTCCAGGTCCGCGACATTCTCCGACGAGACAAGCGAATCTACCGACCGGCACAACGCTTTTCGGAGCTCCTCGCCAGGCAGCGTATCGCCAGGCGGCGGTTTGCGGACGAAAGGAGTCAGCTTGCAGAAACAGATGTTGCGGGGCAGTCCATAAAATGTTGGCACTCGGAAGCTCATAAAATCTCGAGCAATTACAAGGCGACTTGGAGGGGAAACTGACGGTTGTGGGTCGTAACGTTGACGAGCTGTTGGCAGTGCCAGCTGAATCGCGCGATTTTCCCAGGTGCACAACACCCTGCAGAAGGCAAAAACGCAAACAAAAACGCTGAAAAGTCCTTGTCACGGGGTTTATTATTCTATTGTACACACCTACAGAAATATTGGTGTTCATTTATTGTTTCTTCCACGTGAAATAATTGATATAACTACTTCTGATGGTTTCCACCAATTTCGGCCCACAATTCTTCACTCTTCGGTCAAAATCAACCAAATATTCGGTCTTCTCGCTCTAAAAAAACATGGAAAACGATACCTCACAAGCTCATGTTCACTAAAACCTCAAAAATCCCTCGAAAACCCCTATTTTTCTCCCATAACACCTGGGTGTACGCCGATCGGGCTGCCGTGTTTTGCAGCACAACTAGGACCCAAAATTGTTCCCAAATGGGACCCAACTGTGTGCGGCAGAACGACGATTCTAGACCAAAATTTAACGTAAATTTAAGGCTGAAACCTCGTTAGAACCTCAATTTTCCACTCTTTGGTCAAAATCGACTTCATATTTGGTCTTCTCGTCCTAAAAACCTTGGAAAAACGATACCTCAAAAGCTCATGTTACTAAGACACAAAACGTACATATTTTTATACCCATTTTCACTCATAACACCCCTGGGCATACTCCGATCGAGCTGCAAAGTTTCGGCACACAACTAGGGCCCAAATGGAGCAGGTGTGCGAAAGAACGAATTTTTTAGACCGAAAATGAAGCCGGTATACGTGATACGGCGGAAGGACATTGCACTTTTGGAATCTACGCTCCTTGAAGCGTAAAAGAAGAAATTTTGAGGGGGTGTCATACAATTTTTTGCTGAGCGATTACATAGGTGTATTATTCACAGAATGATAAACCAAAAATCCCCAAATAGTGGAGAATAATTGAGGCCCGTTCTGCCGTCCTTAGCAAGAACGCCCGAAGTTCATTTTTGCGCTTTTTGAAATAAGGACATGATCTTGAACTAATCGATTAGACGCACCTTTAGAACTAGTCTAGAACGACCTAAGCCCATGAGAACGGCTCGAAAAATCACTTTGCCCTATGTCCATTTCGCAAGTTTAGCTGATCGTACCAGAATAGAACGTCCCAAGTGAGTCGTACTAGGCTTAAACGTCCTATATACGGAGAGAACGAAGGGCACAGGACAATCTACTGTCCCCCGATGAAAAGAATGAACGTGAGGACCCACCCATTCCTAAACTGAAAACATCCGGTCAACCTCCTCCGAGCTTGTCACTCGTCCAGGAAAATCCCACTTACGACCACTTGCACTCAAATACTTATACCTGGCTTCCCGTTAGGTACACTATTTGTCCTTATCTGGTGTTTCTTTTATTTTCTTATCTGAGTCATAAGTTAATCTTCCCTTCCCCTCACTATCTGTTTGCTACCCCTCTCCCGGTGCTCAAGTCTTTTCAGCTGAATTCCCAATTGGCTCTCATTGTCATTGTCGTTTGCTGCGTGGTGTGCTTCTGTGATACTGTGATTCTGTGATAGTTCGTTTCTCTTAGAGCTAACTGTGATCCCCAACACTGTGCCCTATTTCAACCGTTTCTATAAACGTGATCGTCTACCCTTACATTTTGATGTTGGATTGGACATTGGCTACACTATTTAATAACGGATTATTTGTGTGTTTTTCCCCTTATTTATTGACTTCTGTAAGATACCCACTGAGCTGTGCAGTTTGTATAGAAATTATATTCATGGCTACCTCATCAACTCGCAAGAGAGGAAAAACCATTCACAGCGAGGCTAGGGGGATTATTGCCAAAGTGATTGAAGAATGTGACCACGAGAAAGCTATGAAGCATCTCACAATCGACGTGTCGAAAGCAACTGAACGCGCTTCAAATTACACTGGCGTTTCCAAACACAGTATAACCAATATCCGCAAGGAGGCGAAAGAATCAGAGAACGATGCTTTGCTTACTCCAGGTAAAAAACGTCCCCGTAGTTCCCCACTTTTTACCGATTCGCTGGATAGTTTTGATCGCGGGGTGATCAGAAACACAATTGAACACTTTTATTTGGTTGAAAAAGTTGTTCCAACGACCACGAAGCTGCTGCCGGTATTGAGGGAAAAAATTGGTTTCCCATGGGGTGATGATTCGCTTCTCAAAATTTTGCGAGAAATGGGGTTCAAGTGGAGGAAGTCATCGAAGAAACGAGATATTCTTGTAGAAAGGCCCGACATCGTAGCGTGGCGAGACCGCTACCTTAGGGAAATAAAAAAGCAAAGAAATGAAGGCAACAACATTTACTACGTGGATGAAACGTGGGTGGATTCCAACTTAACGTTTAACAAATGCTGGCGAGCAGAAGGAATAAAAGGGATTTTAACAAATGGCAGCTCGAGTAACCGGCTTATAGTCGTCAGCATTGGTTCTGAGGAAGGTTTCGTACCTGACGCTACTCTGATATTCAAAGCAGGGACGACTAAAGGTGACTACCATGGGCAAATGAACGGGGAAAACTTTGAGAAATGGATGAAAAATTCTGTACTACCTAACTTGAAACCATCAAGTGTAATAGTGATGGACAACGCCCCATACCACGGAATCCAGGTTGACAAACCTCCATCCAAATACTCAACCAAACAATCAATGATATCTTGGTTGACAAAACAGGGAGTTTCATGCGATCCCACGCTCAGAAAGCATGAAATTTTTGATATAGTGTTGAGAAAAAGCCCTCCAGAAAAAGTGTATAAGATTGATGAACTTCTGAAGAGCCAGGGACACAAAGTCGTTAGACTTCCTCCTTACATGTGCGAACTCAATCCAATAGAATTGGCTTGGGCGAAAATGAAGAGATTGATAGGGGAAAGGAATACGGGTGGTGATTTATCACTTAAACGCCTTCAGGAACTTACAGTGGAAGCTGTGAAAAATATTAATAAAAATGACTGGAAATCTTACGTGGGCCACACCAAGAAGATTGAGGATGATTATTGGCAAAAGGATGGAATAATTGAGGAAGCTATTGACAGAATAATTGTCTCGTTAGATGACGATGTTAGCGACTCCGATGGTGCAAGTGAGTTGGACTCCGATGAGGATGAGCTTGCAGCACGTTTGCCTGAATGGTGAAAAAATTGTGTGTCTTGGGTATGTGTCGTATTTGTTTCTATTTGTGTACAACATGTATAACATTATAAAATCAAAAAATACATACTTAACTAGTCAACATAGGTAGTGATTTTTCTACACCCCACTATCTAACAAATGAAGATCGGTCCATACTGGAGAATTCAGTAGATCAACATAACATTTGTGAATATTAAAAACTAAACGTAGGTACCTATACATTAGATTCATATATAACCCTAGAATACTAACGCGGGGAAAGGAAGAAAGTATGGCTCACTTGGGCAGGTGCAGGCGTATTGGATAAGGTCAGTTACCTGTCAACGTATGTTTCTGGAAAAGGGTGTAGTTCTACGTTGTGGATACCCAACTCCCAGTAGGGCCTGGCGTTCATTCTTTCTATCGGGGAACACCTTATTTCAGCTGGCTTAGTTCAGTTGTGTCTAACTTAGTTCAATTGTGGCCGGCACTCTAAGTTTGAGGAATAAAAGAACGCATGTTTATGATGATCGGATGGAAACACCGCAAGCGCTGGCGCAGCATCGGTCACAGCAAGCGGATAACCATAACCTGGTACACCCCACGCCAGCTTCCTAAAGTGTACCTACTGTCACAGTGATTTTTGTTTTCAGCACAAAGAATAAATTCAAAAACAACGAAACACTACGAAGAAAAGCTACTCTTTGTGAAAACAGCTGTAACACAAAACACGAAAATGAGTCCTGAGCAGGCTTCCAGCACGTTAGGCGTGAGAGTTAGCAGAGAAACGAAATTTTAGGGAGGTTCCAGAAGGTTTCCTTCAGTTCGAGTTCGGAAAATCATCCCTGGAACAGAGTGCAGGATGTTTCCACACCCGTGGCGGTGGGAACATGGTGCAGGAATTGAGTTAAAGAAGTGAAGCTCCTTGGAACTGAGTTTTCGTGCGCAATGGGTTCTGCGCCGAATACATCACGAAACTCGCCGCGCTTGGAACAAAGCTAGTACTGAGCCTCAGGGCTAACTCTGGGCTCAGATCAGCTGACGGCGGCTACCTACAGGGCCGTTCTTCCGCTAGGCCTCAAGCACCGCCGTAGTTGAACGGTGAGGAAATTCCTCCTAACCACTACAGAGTTGTATTTCTGGTCAGAAGACGCACATTCGTGTGTGTAACGTCACCGCAAAAAATGACGTCATAACCCCGCAATAAAAAAAACTCGTTCTGCATAACCGCATGTGCCACATGAATGGGAAATGTGAAAGATAACAGCCTCAGGCTAATAAACGTGGCCGCGGTAACCGCCCACAACTGCCAATTGCTTCTCTCGGAATATAAAGGCCCTTTTACTTATATTTTCCTCCCATGAAACGTTAACTGCATAAATATCCAGCTTAAAAAGATGAATATTCATACCGTCATTAGGTACCTTCCCTTATTATCAGCTATGACACTAATACCAGATTTGTTTTCTTCATTTTTATGACGGTATTTGAACGGTGACCTTCATTTCACTATTTAAGCGAATTTATTCAACGCCATTTTTGCATTTTTAACCTAATTAAAAATCAAATTCAAATACCTTGTGGCTGAAGTGGTTACAACAGAAACATTTTGGTTATTTCGACAGGAATCATGATGAATTTTAAGAGGCATATTGATTTTTGTGAGCAGCTACACACTACACAGCCTTATCATGCCCAACTTTCCACTCGTGAATTAATTCTGAATTTAAAATTACCTGTAATAAATCGTTCACTAAAAGAACTTCTACATGTAACAGTCGGTGCCGTAACTGAAATTATAGTTTGAATCCCAACAGATTGCTTTCAGAGCCAAAATTTGGCTCTGGGCTGAACGAACAATCATTTCGAATTTACCAACTTAATTCTGTACCTACGCGTTGTAACGAGGAAGATTTTGCTACATCTGACATCGCCCATAGATCCGATTCTGACCAAACAAACAGCACAATACCTACACAACCACACTCACAATAATCGCGAGGTCAAGAACACAAGATTCCGATCCAAGTCCCTTTGTCATGTGAGCCACACTCGGGATCGGGTAAATCTATTTGATCTACGGTGTTATTTCACTTCGCTTTTATTCCTGTCGCCAAACAAAACCTTTTGGCAACCGCAACCGCCAGCCTGGGATCGCTCTTCCAAAGATATTCCTCGCTGTTTGTTCCTTTGACCTCAAAAACATTCATTTCAAATTCACCTCTGAAACTCACTTTTATTTCCCGTCTACTTTTACTGAGCTTTCACCGTTTAGATGCTGCCTCGTGATGGTGTAGTGTCCCAAAAAGTACGAGCTTTTTTTTAAAATAGATAAATCAATGAATAAACTATTGATAAATCAATGAATCACCTATTGATAAATCAATGAATCACCTATTGATAAATCAACGAATAAACTATTGATAAATCAACGAATAAACTATTGATAAATCAACGAATAAACGATTGATAAATCAATGAATAAACTATTGATAAATCAATGAATAAACTATTGATGAATCAATGGATCACCTATTGATAAATCAACGAATAAACTATTGATAAATCAACGAATAAACGATTGATAAATCAATGAATAAACTATTGATAAATCAATGAATAAACTATTGATGAATCAATGAATAAACTATTGATAAAAATCAATGAATAAACTATTGATAAATCAACGAATAAACTATTGATAAATCAATGAATCAACTATGGATAAATCAATGAATAAACTATTGATAAATCAACGAATAAACTATTGATAAATCAACGAATAAACTATTGATAAATCAATGAATAAACTACTTATAAATCAATGAATAAACGATTGATAAATCAATGAATAAACTATCGATAAATCAATGAATAAACTATTGATAAATCAACGAATAAACTTATCAAATTAAACTGATAACTCAATTAATAAACTTCCTTGGCAAGGTGACCAACCGGTTATGGTACTTCACTGAAGATTTGGATAATGAAAATGTTTGGTTCAGCTGCATGGGGGCCACATGCTAACACGTGCCGACTCATAGGTACGCCAGATACTGTTTTCCGGTATTGAATCAATGATGGCGAATCTGATTGATTTATTCATCTGTCCAAAACTTCGCACTTTTTGGGACACCTTTTAGAACAGAACGGTAAATGATTCAGAGAACTTGAAACCTCATTAAATCAGCTTCGTTTTGTGGGGAAGTTTCACATAAATCCACATCTCCAAATAATGAATGGGTTTTGGAAATTATAGTTAAATTCTAGTTCCAAGAATCGATATGATGATTATTGGTGGGTACAAAGGTGACATATTTTACTTTATCAGCTTCAAAATCCAACACGAAAGTTGGCAGTTTTCAAAAACCCTAAAAATCACGAGCTGTGTATTGTGAGGTATGGTAATATTTTGAAAAAACGTTCATTATTCATAATTCAAACCTTAATTAATTTTCAAGTTTCGACCCAGCCCTCATTTATGAGATTTTAGCTTTGGGACAAATCCAGTATCTACAAGCTCAATTTACGAGGTGCAAATGGCTCTGTGCCACTCTGCGTACTGTTCTACGTGCTGCAACGTTAAATCCCTACCTTCTTTGTCTTGAGAAGGCCAATCCCAAACGGAACAGTTACTCAACGAATGTATTCAAAAAAACTTAATGGACAGAACGATGTCAAGAACATGGAAATGAGAGGCCAAGAGCGTCGAAGAAAGACTAATAGCTACTTTGCATCTTCTCGTTACCGCACGATGAATAAAACATGGACGGGAACCGCTCGGAATTCACAGCTGAGGCTGAAAATGGTGTGTAAAGATTTGAAATGCAGACAGGAAACCCTCAGACAATGATTCACACAAAAATACTTGTTATTCGAAGATATAATATTCCATTTATGGTAATTTTGTGGTGCTGCATTTTTGATGAGCCCCTGTAACTATGGGGTGTACTGTAACTATGTGGTTTGCTGTCATATCGTCACCAAATTGTTTGCATTTCTCCGAACGAACATTTTATTGTTATGTTGTTAGCGTGGACTCCTCTTGGAGTACAGGACCTCCACAAGTGACCTCCATTTTGCTAGGTCTCCAGCGATATGTTCTTCGCCAGGTCTTGGGGCCCGTCCTCTCTTTCCTTGGGATTTTTCACTGCAGGGCCTCTTTCTGTACGGCACCTTCCGACTTCCTCAACGTACACTTCCATTTTCTCCAGGGGCGCTGCGTCTGTAAAGCCACTTGGGCCACTGCCCTGGTACCCAAAAACAGATTTAAAAAAAACTCCAACCACTGGTTGGCATTTCCCTCCGTACACTGCACCTAGCATTTTTCACCAAGCTCCAAAGCGATTCGCCAGATTTCTCTGGCTACGGATATTCAATATTCTGCTGTTATCAGAATACAGCGACAGTAATCGATGTCCTGCAATCGAAATCGAAACCTGGTCTCCTGAAACTGGCAGGCAGGTCCTGGGACCTGGTGCTCCCATGGCCACTGAGGAAAGTGGCCCGTCCGTGCATGCTCAGTCAAGTAAAAATGTTGTTCGCCACGCCCACTTGGGCCCTGTCCCCAGAATCTGATTTCCACCCAAAAATCGTTCCTGTTCACAATCGATTCGACCCCTTCGATGCAATTTGCCATCTCGATACAAGATGCTTCTTCGTCTTCCGATTTGTTCTTGTCGTCTCGTGAATCAGTATTCAGTATAATTACATCAGAATACTGATATATGTCAGTATCAGTGCTCTATGTTGCGAATCACATTCGCTTTCTCTGTTGAGTCTGTTGACAGTTTTCAATTTTTTGCGTCAATGTTTGTGAGTTTTGCGTTCGGTCTGTTGGTTTTCCGACGACAGATTTGGTTCTGTGGTACCTACGTGCGTTTTATCCTGTTCGCTGTTTGTGGTTTGTGGACTGATCAACGTTGTAACACCACAGCTAACTACCTAGCTTCTAGTCAATAGCTTCTCCATTCATGTAAGTACATGCCGGCTGACGGCTCATCGCTTTGTTGTATTTTAGCTTACTACATTTTTGTAAAACATGAATTCGGTGGCTAATTTGCAGTAGAAATTGTCGACGTTATCGTACGATAGAGTGTTGATTAAAAGAGATAAGCTTCGCTGAATATCACTCAATCAGTAAATAAGGGAAAGCTATTGTTGCCTTGGGGTATTTTGTAACAAAATCTGTACGTTTAGTGTTCTGGTTTGGTGCCCCACCGTTTTCAGAGCTACTGATTTTCTCTAATTTATTTCCAAGAGGATTGGGAGCTGGAAGGTGGCTTTCCGCGGGCTGGGAGCCAACCTCATAAGATCTGTAAATTGTTTGTTAAAGGATAAACGAGATTTATGGGTATTCAGAAGGGTCGCGGACACCACATCGACCGAAAGGCCACTCGGCGACGGGTTAAAACGGCGTTCATTGAATTGGGATCAATCACGTCAAGAACTGTCGATACAACAATCGAAAACATGAAAAGTGTTTCAGGAGTTGAAATGAGCGAACACGACAAAACGGTATTTGCTAAAAGCGATTTCCTTGTTAACAGATCCGACGGTGTACAGTTGGTATCAACAGCAAGAACAATAAAGCGACGAAAAAAGTTATTGATTGTTGTGTTATTGAGTTCAGGAGAGAGGATTGAAGTAAAAATGGAATGAAAGCAAGGATGACTCATTGTACCGCGATGTTCATTGTTAGTGATTCGTTGAATGAAACCGGGTATGGTTTTGATTCCATCAATAAAGTCTTCAAAATGACGGTTACAGATCGTTAAATACTCTGTTTTCATAGATTGCATACGTATGTATGTTGAAATTGAAATCCCGACTATAACATCGTTAGCTTTACAAGTTATCTTTCTGGTTAAAGTGCATTGCAATGAGTCTTCTAGTATCACAAGATTTCAAAATTCATTCACAGCAACTTCTGGAAACAGTGGAAAATTGGACGAAGTGTAACTGTATGATTTAAACTTCTAAGTCAACCTCTGCTTTGTAACAGTGTGGGCTCGATACATTTTTTCTTCCGGTGGAGACGGGATCGTTTTGGGGAAGCCTAATCGATATCCCTTCATAACCGGTGATAATCTCGCTGGTATAGGAGTGGGACTCTCGAGAGTCCACCCCCACTGTTACACTCTGTCACAGCTTCCATCAACAAGCATGTTTAAGACCGATTTAGGAGAATGGAAAAAAAGTTTCGCCGCGTTCCTGTATGTTTCAGGGGCATCTGACTGTACTAGGGCATGTAAACATTGCTGCTTTCTTACCAAATGCTTCCACCAAATTGAGAAGTCACGCCAGTTAAAGACGGTGAAAGGTGTTCCAAGCTGGAAACAAATGGCTAAAGGAAGCGCTCTCGGTCCGGTACTTTCATATCACGCTAACTGCCAGGAGTTCAGCGAAGCACAGTTCAAACAGTTCAAAGAAGACGCTGTCTTATGGAAAGTTCAAATTGTTGTCAGTGATGTTCTAAACTGGATGGAGCAAACGAAACTAGCAATAAACTGCTCCTAACCTGTTATACGCCGATTCCGCTACCCATTCAGTACTGTACCAAGTTTTGTAGAAATGAAGCGTATTTTCGACGATCCGACTCTAATCCCAGGGTCCTGGAAGCGCATCAGGCGGGGCCTGAGTTGCTCTCAAACTTCTATTCACCACATTATTCCTCCATCCAACTTCTATTCACCACATCACTTCATTTCTCTCTGTACAAATAGTAAAGCCCGTCCGCCTACAACTACGGCGTTGCGGTAGATGAAATTTATCAGTCGCTCGGAGCATTGCTGATGCACTCGAACGGCTGTGTGACAGAGTGTGAAAGTGGGCCCTCGAGAGTCCCCCCTCTAGACCAGCCATATTACCACCAGTTACAACGGATATCGATCAGGCTTCCGCCAAACGACCCCATCTTCACCGGAACAACAAACGACTCGAGAACTGCCACTGTCACAGCTGCAAGTAGTGATGTCCACACAAACGCTTCTGACACACGAAAGAAACGTAGCATGTATGATGCTAATAATGTATGTATCACAATAAAAATGGCAGTAAATCAATAAAAATATTAAACAAGTACGCTTAAAAGGATCACTCACCAGCACTATGGGACCTGAGACTTCTTAAACTCCGCCTTTCATCTGTGAAAGAAAGAAATAATACGTTAGATGAACCCGAGCGTTGAACAGAAACAATGGGACGGTTTGGAAAGAAGTTTTATAAGTAAACCATTGTCAGGAGACGATGCGTATCGAAACGATTTCATTTCTCGTGCATTCCAACTCATAACGCGAAGAGTTCTGTTCCAGTGTAATAAAATGAAAATCGACGGACCTGTTCAAACTTCGGGGCGTACCAGAAACAACTAAAAGTTCGTCAACGTCAATCAACTTTGTAAAGTCATATTCCTACGATATTTTTCAATACCTAGTTCCAATTTGTGAGAGAATTTGCTCTTCAATCATTAGGCCCTCTGGCGTTTTCTTACAAAAATTTGACGTAGGAAAAACGAATTTTTTAATACCTGGGGCAATGTTAGAGAGTTCAATTTCGGATTTTAAAATCAAACGGAGGCCAAGTTTCCTTTTTGAACTTTCAAGATTACTGCAATTTCTTGAGGAAAATAGGTTCAAGACATTTATTGCGGTCCCTTCAGACATCTTCGGATTTCATACTTTGGAAGGCGAGAAATCATCCACTGAGAAATAAAGGTGTTGAGTACGGGTCCCGAGCCAGATCTGAAAGATAAATCCTGACTGTTGGCCACCTTGGGAAACTGCCAATGTTAGGTCAGACATCCGTGAAATATGTTCAGAGGCGCTGTGAGTCTGTAGAATACGGCCAGAAATATTGTTCTATAACGACTCTCGTTATAGAGCGCTACTCATACAACCACAAAATAACATCGAATTCGGAAATATCAAATTCAATAAAAGAGATAATAAAATAGAAGATTCGGTCGAACGGAGGCAGATGCCCCGGTAATCGTATAGTCAATTATAAATCGATATGAAACCATCGACTGTCGTCGAATTCAGAAGGCCTCGACGATTATTACGCAACCGCCTCGATAAGGGCCCTTTCCCTCTCCATTGTACGCCTTACAGGAAGAATAAAAAAATCGAGCCATAAAAGCAGTCCCCGAACGACACGATCTGATAACACATTACGATAAAAATATTATTTAATCGAAGAGATAAAAATTGTTAGAACGAAAAAATGACTCATTATTGGCATCAATCATATCAGTATTTAGGTACCACGTAGGTAATATGTACAAGTTACGCAGAGTGATTTTACAGCTTATTCAAGAACTGATGAGATTTGCAGTTATGTTTCTGATGGCCTGAAGGAATCAAACTAACACGATTTTCACAATTACGGGCAGGTACCTGTTCTTCAGTGATTTGGGATCAATTTTATGTATAAATAAGTAGGATTTACTTCATTATTCGGAGTTTTTTTGAGAGGCTCAACCGCGTTGTGGCGTTTTTCGAAGTTTCGAGATGTATTTTTCCTTTCATCTGGCCTTGAAATGCAGAATAATTCGTACCGCATCGGGCGTTCGAGTTGGATAAGGAAACCTCGTCCTCGAATGCTTTCATTTCAGTTCTAAATTCAGGTCTTCCATCGCTAACCGTTCAGAAGGTTGATAGAGGATCCCGCTGACCCAGGCACAATCCGACTCTCCGGACTCCCTTTTCTCGTCCGCCTGTTAACAAACTTGCTGACGACTCGGCTTGAGTTGCTGTTCTTCCTCACCGTCATCACTTGTGCAGCACTGACGGTGCTGGAAACGGTAAAGTGGCGATTCGGCGCGTGTTAAACCCCTTTGAGAAGGGTTTTCAGTCCCTTGCGTGCAAGCGCTTATCTTTCCCACTCGATCGAGGTCAGTAACAAGTCACAACTGTGACAGTCTTGGGTATCGCGGAGCTTTCCGGAAAGGTGAAATATTAAGAGTTCTAATGGGGACGGCGCAAAAGATAAGAAATTCACTTATTCAACATCATGAATAGGACGTAGAAAAAGATAAGTCGGGCAACATGTGGACTGCATGCACAGTACAGTTTTTGGCCTTCAGCCAAAATAATTAAGGCTAGCGGTAGACATCGAAATGAAAAAACGTCTGCCAATTCGAGCAGGCAGTACAGCTTCCACACTTGAATCACGTGAACGAACGTAGAATAGTTTGGTAGGTTCATTTGGTGGACAGGTGGAGTATCCATGCATGGGTTAATGACCAAACGACTCTGGTCACATGGACTAACAGAATTAGTTGGGTACGTCCTGTCGGTGGACAGGTTGGACAACGGACAAACGCAACAAGGATTTTTCGTTTGCGCATGCGCACACGACAATTATAGTCTGGTCTTGATGGAATGCATTTGAGACCATCCAACACCTCACCTCCACCTATCTTCCAAATTCCACCGCTTTACGATGATTTGCATGGTAGTTGTGAGCTCTACGAGGATCTGACGCTTGCGCATGCGCAGAATAAAATTACGGTAAGATTTCAGAGATTTCGATAAGGGAGCGTCTGCGATCCAACCCGCGCGTGCCCTCAAAATGCCTGTTCTCTACGACTATTTTTCGCGTAGTTAGAAGCGCTACTGGAAAATGGTCAACATTTCATGTTCGCGCATGCGCAGACGAGAGTTCTGTGCCATTCCAATGAAATTATTCCTGATCAACCCTCCAGGCTTGAAGTTATTTCAACGACAACTAAGGTAGTATTTCAAGTATTTCACATTTGCGCATGCGCAGACGAAAGTTACAGTACTTTTTCAATGATGTTGCTCTGGAACCATCTGTGACCCAACCCGCACCTACCCTCTCAATTTCAGCCCATTTCGATAATTATTTCGGGTAGTTATAGGCGTTACAAGGAACCGACCACAGAGACGGACGGACACACTCCCTCCTATCAGTGATCCCGACGCATATTCCTCGTAAGGTCCCTTTAGTATTGCGAAATTGATGGTTTAATTATTACATGCGTTTTTTCTTTAAATTCACAATAAATCCAGTTTATCGTCAGAATCACCAACTTTTTGGTTTTTAGCCACGAATGAAAAAATTATTTGGCCCACGGGCACCATTTTGAATTTGAATTAAAGCTACGTAATTAAATGCCCAACAAATTCTTGTCAATAACTTTTATTTGAAGATGAGCCTTTTTGCCAATAAACAGCACCCAACACGACATTGATGGTATCAAAAATTTAACTTTGGAAAAAACTGCTAACACTCAATTGCCTCAGGCTTGCACTCACGGGTGTTTTGGAAAATCAGTTTGTTTTGGAAGTCAAAATTGTGAAATTGATTGGACGTCCTGATGGGGAACAGCCAGAATTCATTTTTACCGCAGGAAAGACTGCTGGAACACGCGTTACGGGTAAGAAATCTGAATATCTACGCCGATTTATTTCTGTGCCTGAATTTACCACTCGACAAACGATACCACACAGGCGACCCTACTTTTAGAGGTTTTCCCTGTCTTAATTCATTTATATTATATTATATTATGATGCACCTCCCTACTACTGTTCGGTGCCAAAATGAACTCACCGCACTGCATTTTACTGTATTTCAGTATTTTTCTCTGTATTCTGCCAAATAAATAAAATAAGTCAAATCAATTTAATCAGAACATCATTCAACTGAATCATCAAATTGAACAACAGAAGTTATAAATCCGACCAAAGCTGCCTAAAAATTTACTACGCTCTATGACGATCCAGCTAAATCAGTGGCAAAATTATCGTTACGACACTATTTGGATTGACTGAACTATATTTAGTAATCTACCCCTCTTAGCTCTGGCATTACCAGACACTGCGAGCTCTGTTATAATTAGTAAACCTCCTATAAAACAGTTTCCTGTTCGGGGGATATCTGAAACCATTAATTTTGATTTACGGGCCTCTGCAAACGGCCCTTTCCCCCCCTCTTGAGATAAGCTCATTATCTGTAATACCTCTTTATACCGTTCGATGATGAACGGAGTCTCCATCTCCAGTAATACGATTAGGATAATTTAACTTTGACAAATGGGCAGAAGTCAATCCCATTGCATATATACTGAGCAGATTGGGAGAGTCCGACGTTGCGAAGGTGGAACACGCGGAGAAACCCGAGTGGGATCGATCGAACAGGGAATGATCTCGGACGAGAAACGAGAAAGCTGTGCTCTGTAGATAGATAGATAGATAAACATGTTTATTAATAATAGTAATGAACAGCAAACCAATTAGAACAAGTATCAATACACGAAACGCTTTGGTCTACAAGACCATCAGCGGAAATTCCGCCTTTCATTCACAATTTTGCTGAATGAATACACGAACACAATTCAACTAAATTGGGAATTGGGAAAAATAGTATGAGAAAAAAGAAGAAAAAACCGCTGCAAATTCCTGTACAAAGATTTATTATTTTGTACGGAATACCCTTCTGTTACAGATCACAGCTTTCTGTACAGATAAACCGCCTATATATGTACATAATATTATGTAGATCGCAGACCCTCCGTACTCGTTACTAGGTACCTACCTAAATCACGAGTTAAATGTTGCTAAAATAATTCTGCCGATGACAAACAGTAACTAAAATGGCAAAAAGAAACGCAAATAATGAAGTTCTGAAGGGAAATTGTTGATGTGGAGTGAAAAAAGTTGCAAAAGTACGTACCTCTCAACAAACCCCAGCCCCTTCTACGTAGATGGTATAAAGAACCGTCTTGTAATAAATTACCACTGTGTCATTTACCCATCAATAATATTTCAACTTTTGCTCAAGTTTCACTACCATCAACAAACTCCAAAAGAGCCATCTTCATTTTTCAAATGAAATAATATCACAGAACAACCAACTCGACTTCATACTCCGTGATTATAATCAGCTGCTCCCCAGCAATGATTTTATCTCGGGCCAATTCCCGATTGTTAGCGCGTCCCAAGTGATGATATTTGGGCTGAACGTATACAATTCCATTCAGCCTGCTGTTGAAAATGCCTGTCGGTGCAAACCTCTGGGCCTTACTGTGAACGAACGGCTGGACGTACAGTGCTCCGGGTGGTCTTAAAAAACTCCCAAGTTCGATAACTATTTAAAACCGTAAACAAAATCAGATGCAGCAAAAAAATGTCAGAACAGGTTTTTGATGTATTTGGATTGTGCGAGACATTTTTGAAACCACAAATTTCTTCCTCAGCTATTCAAATTCCGGGATATGATTTAAAACCGTAAAAAAATTCGAGAAAACGGCGTCCTGGAGACTTCAACCCCTATTTTTCACCCCTTAGGGTTGACTGACATTAACGCCGAGCTTCGAGGACCAACTAGACCCCAAATGGGACCTGTAAAACGAATTTCGTCAATTTTGGTTCATGGTAACTAAGGAAAGTGCGATGTACAGCGTACGGCGGACGGACAGAAATTTTTTTATTACATTTTCGGATTCTGCATACCTTGAAAGTAAACCATCAAATTTTGCGGGGGGGGGGGGGGGGGTTAAAATTTGTTTCATGCTCGATTCCAAAGGTTCATTACTGAAAATAATAAACCGAAAGTAACAAGTTAGTTGAACTGAATAAGCAGTTGTAAAAGGAGTCGGGATATCGGTGGCTGACTCCACTGACGAGGGGGTCCAAAAGTGATGGGACTGACCGTTCGGTTTAGTTTGATTGTCATTGTTAATCATTTGAGTTGATAATGGAACTTCCCGCTCGGGAGTTACAAGGCCTGACAACTGGCCGTGATGGGGCTGTCAGTGGCAAAGCTTCTGCATAGCCCGGCCTTCCCCTCTCTCGGCTGGAGCTTTCTAAACTTGGCAAACCCCTTCCTTCCACGCTCCGAACCGTTTGCCACGATCTGGGTCTTGTCAGATTAATGGCCACCGGGGATGGTTGAAGAGGGGGAAGGATTGTTTAGGCTTTGAATTCCCTTTCCAGGCGATATCGGGTTACTTCGATCCTTGACCCCGTAACTCGATTATAACTTATGCATTTGCCATTTCATGGTTTATTCCGCGTCAACGTCGTGTAATTGAATTCCGAGCGGATCCGCGATTCGGGGACCTCGGCCGAGGACCGACGTCAGCGGAAAATCCTTCGGTGTTAATTTTACAAACTTCATCAGATAACTTTCAGGCTAAACAACAAACGCGAAACAACGCGTTCAACTGCCCCGGAGGGCCACCAAGCTTGCTGCAACAAGTCTGACCAGTACCAGCGAGGCTGCCTCAAAAGAGGCTGTTTAAGGATACACGAGTGTTATAGAGTCAATATTTATTTATTTATTCGTAAATCTGATATGGACAAGCCTAATACAATACAATAGGAAGAACAAAAATAAAAACTTGAAAAGAAATAAAATTAAATTAAATATCCGCGCGCAGATAGATAGGCTTAGAAAAAATACAACTTCTGCAATAATCCAAACTCAGATAAGTCAACCCAGATAGCCCTGAATTAATTTTTCTATGATTTTCAGAAAAATTTTCACTAAAATGGTACTTAGGGGTTGCAAATGGACCAAAAATAAAAATATAATCTCAATGCCATGCACAGAATGGCCAGAATAAGGCATCCTTCCAGCAGGACGTCAGGAGAATCCGCTTAACCTCACCAGAATGATGACAATTAATCAATAAACGCCAGATAAATACTTGTAATGGTTGAAGAAATTGTACAATTATATCCTCTGGTATACATACATATTTCACTATTTTAGCCATGTCCACTGTTCAAAAAAATATAACAACAAAAATAATCACAAAAGTAAAATTACATTATATCCCAGTTTCATTAAAGTAATTCTTATTTCGTAAAAAAAAAAAAAAATCCACAATGAGTGATAATGTAACCCCATTGCGCCCTACATTCGATCATGGTGTACTACCCCAACACTAGGGTTTAGTGTGGTACGCAATGAAACATTTTAGTGGAACACTAAACGCACGAACACTAGTGATTTTTTTTTTTTACCATTCCCCATTTCAATTGTTTCTTTTTTTCCTGAGTGTGTATCGACTGGCAGACCAGCAACAAAATGCTCAATCCCATCACACCTCGCAAAGAATTTTTTCTAGAAGGCCTACTTTACATGAAACGACTCTGGCAAACTAAATCACTCGCGAAGAAATCGTGGAAACGCATTTCAAAGAAAAACGGAGTTAAAAGTTGTCTATTTCCATTAATACACGAAAAAACGAGAAAAATACACTGTGTATTTCAAAGAAAAACGGGGTTGCTGAAAAGCTGTTTATCAGTGGAAATGGACAACTTTTCAATAACTCAGTTTTCCATTGAAAACAATCTAAATTGAAGCTAAAATTGGTGTAGCTATGGTCCTTCTGAAAGACGAACGATCAAGTTTGCCGCCATCATGTCTGTAGGGTTACCAGGCATTTTGCTCTGACAATTCCAAAATCCGGGCAATATCACTGCTTAACACAGACTGAAACTGTAAGTAACGTTCTGATCAGCTCTATCGATTCCACCCATCCCACTGTTGTGATGAGAAGAGTCGAGGTTGATTCAACAGGATAACTTTCTGTTTTTCCCTGGAGAATCGGCTGACGGTATTCAGAGGAGAGGCAGAATCATAGCTGGTAGCTGCAGACACCACACTGTAGTCATTCCAGCGAACTATCATCACACCTGTGATGACTTATTTGTAGCTGTTGCTACAAACGGCTTATTTTTAGCTGTTGTTACAGCTAAAAATGTCTTATTTTTAGCTGTTGCTACAAATGGCTTATTTGTAGTACCTAGGGAAGCGGTGCAGCACGTTTGGAACAAACATGGTTCGCAATTCCGAATTTGGTAAGAAAGCAGTCGCAAATTAATTTATGCAAGTAGTGCAGCACGTTTGGAACAAACCTGGTTCGCAAGTCCGAAGTTCGTAAGAAAGCAGTCGTAAATTAATTTATGCAAGTAGTGCAGCACGTTTGGAACAAACCTGGTTCGCAAGTCCGAAGTTCGTAAGAAAGCAGTCGTAAATTAAGTTATGCAAGCGGTGCAGCACGTTTGGAACATACCTGGTTCACAAGTCCGAAGTTCGTAAGAAAGCAGTCGTAAATTAAGTTATGCAAGCGGTGCAGCACGTTTGGAACAAACCTGGTTCACAAGTCCGAAGTTCGTAAGAAAGCAGTCGTAAATTAATTTATGCAAGTAGTGCAGCACGTTTGGAACAAACCTGGTTCGCAAGTCCGAAGTTCGTAAGAAAGCAGTCGTAAATTAAGTTATGCAAGCGGTGCAGCACGTTTGGAACATACCTGGTTCACAAGTCCGAAGTTCGTAAGAAAGCAGTCGTAAATTAAGTTATGCAAGCGGTGCAGCACGTTTGGAACAAACCTGGTTCACAAGTCCGAAGTTCGTAAGAAAGCAGTTGCAAATTAATGTATGGAATGTTTGAAGTAAAAGCTACAGGGAGTATGGAACAAATCAACACCTGCTCAAAACTTTCAAGTTTGAATTTCACTGGAAGTGACTCGCATGGGCCTAGCAAGGTCGCTACAAGTGATACCCTTTTAGGACTTGATATCCGCGCCAGATTTGTAACAGCCCTTGCAGAATGGGGCTCAAACTATTGGGACAATTCAAAGATGTGTTCAAAGACGTCTTCCGTACCGCACCGGATCATCTTTTCCCTTGATACATTCCACACTTAACCGACACGCATGCGCGCTTAGGTATTTCCCGTTGGGTCATACCCACGGACTTCACGTCGAGGCCACTGATCCGTGAATCCTCACTGCACTGCCCTTGAACAGAGCGAGAATTAAGGACTGCCCCCCCCCCCCCACCTTTCCTGGCCATGCAACAATAGAATGCTCGTGGAAAAATCTTCTCGGTGGATAGCGATCGCTTCACGCTTGGCGGCCAGCGACACGCGTTCGTTACACTCAGCTTCCCCTCCGGACCTCAGTTTTCGCCTGCCACATATCATAGTGTAGTGAACCTCCAGGGTTTCTTCTGTGTGACTGATTACTTCCCGGATCCTCGTAATTTCTGTAATGTTCTCGTCATGAAGGTACCAACTCGTCCCTTATCACAGGTCTCCACAAGCACATCTCTGCTATGCGTATGGGTGATCGAACAAGAATATATCAATATCCATCAATTTTTAAACAAACGAACGACAATCAATCAGGAATCCAACCATTAGTACCACTAAAAACGACTGCCAATTCCAGTAGGCTGCACAACTTCCACACTTGAATCACATGAACGTATAGAATAGTAGGGTGGGTTCATTTTGATAGGGAACATCTGCGACCCAGCCCGCGTGTAACCCCAAAATTTCAGCTCTCTGCGACTATTTTTCGCGCAGTTAAAAGCGTTACAAAAAATGGACATGTCATGTTCGTGCATGCGCAGACGTAAGTTACAGCACGATTTCAATGATTTTGATATGCAACTATCAAAGTGTTATTCCTGACCGACCCTCCAAGTTCGAACTCATTTCAACGACATTTAAGGCAGGTATGGGCGTTTCAAGTATTTCACGTTTGCGCATGCGCAGACGAAAGTTACAGCAGTTTTTCAATATTTTGGTAAAGGACCATCTGTGGCCCAACCCGCACCTGCCCTCCAAATTTCAGCCCATTTCGACCATTATTTCGTGTAGTTAGCGTTACAAGGAAGTGACCACAGACACGGAACCAAAAATGCTCGTTGACGTTGAAACGTAAGTGGAAATTTTCATTCTGGAGGACACACATTTTTTCGACTCCTGCACGAATACAAAACTTCCCTACAAAGCTTCCACCGTTCGCCAACTCTTTATTAAAAGTTTAGCTCTGTTTTACCACCGCAAATCCTGTTGTCAAACAAGACGAATGTTCACTCTCATTCCACAAGATACCAGATTCTCAAAAATGCTGTAAACCCCAAAATAAACTTGACGTTTACTACTAGAAGCACGCAGTATTTAATTAATCTTGTGTACAATTATTTGCATACACAACTTAGGGACCCAAGTAATGTTAGCCGTTCTGCCTAAAAGAGGCTTATATTTACTTGGCTAATAAATTCAGGGCCGGAGAATGCTAATAGTTAGTACATACGTTTAGTTTTGCTAGGTAGGACACAATATTTATATTTATGATATCATTAAGTTTTAGTATAATATACCTAGTGAACGGAACCAGTGTAGGACTCCAATATTCCCAGTGAGCAGAGTTATTGTTATTTCCGTTTCTATATCCTTTTAGATGTGCGTAAAAAATCGTTTAAGCGACTCTAGCCCGTCAACACAGGCCTTGCCTAATGAAGGGTGACGTTATTCATGTCGAATGAATTTTGCGTATACTTTTGTGTCGTGACTGTGAATAACTTCTCTCCCTCTCCCTCTCCCCTACGTTCGGTAGTGAGGAAGCAAAAATTCATCCGCACAGATTGCTGCAGTCTTTAGTTTTGGCGTATTAACAGCATATAAAATAGGTAGAAACGCCCCACGTACATATATTATAATATTTCAAACGCTATCAGTACCAAGAGGAGTTGTGTGCACAGATCGCCATTAGTCGCCAGCACTGTCTAATAATACCTACAAGAACTCCATGCTGGACCTCTGCTACACGCATGGATCGCCCTACAACCAAACCATTTGTGAGTCCAGATCACTGCCAGTAGCAGAAGGACGAAAGTTATTCCGGATAACTCAGCGATTTGATTATGGAGGTCACAAACAAAAATAATAAAAAACCGCAAAATGCGGAAAACCAAAAATCATTCAAATCATCAATCCCAAAAATTGTAGTTATATTGCGCATGAAGGCGACTGACTGACTATAAATCAAATCATATTATACCGTTCATCGCCTCTTTCTACGCAAATATAATTATATATAACACGGGATAGTTCTCCAACTGGCACCAGTACACAAACTTTGCCAATAGCTCATCACGCAACCACGCATGAGAACGGCGTCCGATTTGTAAGTATACTTTCACAGAGCAGGATGTTTCTCAGATGCAACGCCAGATCGGGTTTCCAAGGTCTTGCATGGCAACCTTCGTTTTTTCCTGGGAAATTATTATTTCTGTGCCGCTCTGATAACCGCTCCACGATTAGGAAGAATTGCGTTTGCCACAACTAATTCCATCATTACGCTTCCACTGTGAGCATAGAAACAGTTCGTGAGTTCAAGAATGTTTTTCGTGTATTTCATTAGAAACAGGGCTTGAGGTTTATACCAGGGGGACGTGAAATGCTGTCTCCTCTGCTGCGTAAATATTCGTATTTTGTGACCTCAGAATTGTTGAGAAACTAAGGAAACGCCTCCCCAGCTCAGTTCGTGTTCAAAGGGGGACTTATAGAACCAGAAAGTTTAAACTTGGAATAACACGAACCTCGAGGAAATGACGCGTTCCGTATCTTCTGTAGCGATCACGGCATACGACTGTGCAGGCGTCAGAGGGGGAAGCCTGGGGCTATCTGATCGACCCACATTATCGCCGAACAGGAAAGAAGCAAACGGTTCATTAATGGCGAAGAGGTCACGGATAATAATACAGCAATCGCGACACGTGGTAAAGATCTGCTGACGTTGAACATAGTCATACAGTCAGAAATGTGGGATTGGACCATATTCATTGAAGAAGAAAAAACGGTTTGGAAATTATTATCGGAATGGAATTTCAGCAGCTCGTGTAGTTGATTTTTCAATGATTCTGCTGAGAAACGTGCTCAATTCAAGCTGAGAAAACCAAATATCTTGCACGCACAGAAAGAAAAGTCAGCCAATTCGAGGAGGCAGTACAGCTTCCTCACTTGAATCACATGAACGTACATAGAATAAGTCTCAGTGGACAGGTGGAGAATCCATGCACGGGTTAATGACGAATCAGGTCACATCACACCTCACAGAATTAGTCCAACATCTAACCTCCATCTATCTTCCAACTTTCACCGCTTTACAATGACTTGCAGGGTCGATGACGAGGATCTGACGCTTGCGCATGCGCAGACAAAAAGTTACGGTACGATTCCAATGAATTTGATGAGGGACCATCTACAGTCCAACCCGCGCGCACCCTCGAAATTTCAAGTCTACGACTATTTTCAAGCGTTACAAGGAAACGGTCAACACTTCATGTTCGCGCAAGCGCAGACGAAAGTTACAGCACGAGTCCAATGAAATTCACGTGGAACTATCAAATTACTCCTGACCGACCTCCCAATTTCGAACTCATTCCAACGATATTTAAGGCAGGTATGGGCGTTTCAAGTATTTCACGTTTGCGCATGCGCAGACGAAAGTTACAGCACTTTTTCAATGATTCTGGTATGGGACCATGTGTGACCCAACCCGCACCTACCCTCCAAATTTCAGCAGATTTCGATCATTATTTCGGGAAGTTATTGGCGTTACAAGGAACTGACCACAGACAGACACACACAGACGGACAGATATACACCGAACCAAAAACGTTCTTTGATGTCTGAAATGCAAAATGGTAGTAAAAATTTTCATTTTGGAAGTTTCTTACTCAATCACGAATTCAAGACTTTTCCCTACCTTCCGGTAGATGTTAGACAACTGGAGAGAATACCACCTGCATTCCACAGTAAGCATAATGACTGAAACGTATTGTATCGTCACAAGTTCACTTAAACCATTCAAAATCAAATTCATTATATTTTGGCAATAAATGAGTAACAATGTACATATTATATAGATCTATACACGAAGAAAAGATTTCTCCTAATATAAATGTTTGAAAAAAATACATCATACATCACTAATAGTATAACAGGGATCTCAGTTCATCAGAACTTGTGCTCTCAGGTGGAGCTCGTTCAGGCCTCACTCGAAAAACACGTTCCCTTCCGTGTAGTTATTTAAAAAGAATCGAACTGATATAAAATAAAAATAAAAAGTGAAAATAAAAAATAATTGAAAATAGAAAAAGAAAAAAGGGAGAACCACTAAAGAAGAGCATCCTTCGCTAGAAGAACCTGCTCAATTCGGCGTTTAAATTCTTTCAGACTTCGAAACGCAAATGTGTTTTTATTTTCATAAAAAAAAAGATAACGCTCTATTGTAAGAGACAAGTAGAGCTCTGTCACATTTGGGTAGCTTGACGGCAGTCAACGATGCCAGTCAGGTGTTCGAGCCCACAGAAAAATCATTCTCGTCAATGCCAGTTTTGAAAACGTGAACGATTCTAGAAGAAAGATCTGCCTTATATACAAAACATTAAATTATACAGCCGTGAGGTAGAATATCTAGAAGGCGTATTCAAGATAACCACATGAAGCGAGTTTTGAAGTACCTGCACACATTGCAGACCACAATAAATGCAAATTGAACGTATTCACTGGAATCCCGGAGCAACGGGAGTCACGAATGGACGGATTCCCAACACCGAACTGAGTCCACAAACTCGCTTCTGAGGCCAACAAAATACTTCGCAACCGAGACAAAATCTGCCTTTCGCGCTCTCGCAGTACAATTCATCCTTTAGCGTGAATCACCCATACAATAAATCCGAGTGAAAGTGCATTTCTGTCGAAGAAACGAACGAGATACCATCTATTATTGTCTAGCCTTGGGAGCCCCGCCGGTCGAGCCGATTATAAATAAAACCCGGCGAAGGGAAGTTGCCCAAACAGTTTTGTTTCCTCTTCCAAACTTATCTGAGGATGCCTTGACTTTATGTAACCAAAAAAGTATTTTCACCACTGCCGCTGGCTGCGGAAGAAAATACAAACAGTCTCTGTTCTATCTCAAACTATTGGCCTCTCTGGTAGCTTCATTCCCCCTCAGCAGACAAACAAACCGCGAGGGATAATCTTCAGGTTTCGAGATGTGTCGGCCTTCGTTTATTTCTCTAATTACAAGACGGTGAGAAAAAAAATTCAGACGTCGAGTATTTTCGGCTTCACGTTAAATATTTCAACGGGGAATAATATTGATGACAGGGCTGCATTTTAGATGCAGAAAAAATGCAACTGGTGCCTTGTTGCATCAACTCTGAACTTGTTTTGTGCTGGTTTACAGCGGCTCGACTGGTCTGACTAGTCCAAGCCTGTCCTCCATTCGGCGTCGTTTCCTCCGACCTACATTCAACATCTGCGTGGTGTGATGCAGATATAACAATATAATATCCTCTTCAACAGCCCTATCTACAGCAAATTCAGAAAATCTGACGGCGGTGACTTTGGCCCTCCTTCAATGGACAATCCCTCAATATTTTTGGTTTATAATTCTGTGAAGTACAACACCTATGTGATCGCTCAACAAAAATTTTTTGTAACACCCCTTCAAAAATTATCTTTTACGTTTCAAGGTGCGTAGATTCAGAAAATTCGATGTCCGTCCGCCGTATCATGCATACCGGCTTCATTTTTGGTCTATAAAACTCGTTCTTTCGCACACAGGCTCATTTGGGCCCTAGTTGTGTCCCGAAACTTTGCAGCCCGATCGGAACACACCCAGGGATGTTACGAGTGAAAAATGGGTGTAAAAATAGGGTTCTCTTGAGGTTGTAGTGTACATGAGCTTGTGAGGTGTCGTTTTCCATGTTTTTGGGGACGAGAAGACCGAATATGAAGTCGATTTTGACCAATGAGTGGAAAATTGAGGTTCCAACGAAGTTACAGCCTTAAATTTTGGTATAAAATCGTCGTTCTTCCGCAAATAGTTTGGGTCCCCATTTGGGAACACATTTGGGTCCCAGTTGTGCTCCGAAGCCCAGGGGTGTTATGGGAGAAAAATGGGTGTAAAAATAGGGGTTTTCGAATGATTTTAGTGGATTTAGTGAACACGAGCTTGTGATATATACCGTTTTTCATGTTTTTTTAGGGCGAGAAGACCGAATATGAAGTTGATATTGACCAAAGAGTGAAGAATTGAGGTTGTAACGAAGGTTATGCTCCAGAAATTCACTTTTAATGGGTCAGAAATCTGGGAAATTGTCTGAAATCACCATAAATTTGTATAATACCACTAGAAGTAGTATTAGCGGGTGAATCAAGACAATTAAATGGTACTATCCATGTTAAAATATGAACTGTAAAAAAAAAAAAAATTAAAAATAACCGAGGTCGTGTTTTTGGAAGCCAAAATTGGTGGAAACCATCTAAAATAATTATTTCAATTATTGCACACGTACGAAACAACAAATGAATAGCAATATTTCTGTAGGTATGTCCGGTAGAATAATATACCCAATTGACAACGACTTTGCAGCGTTTTTTTAATTATTGACTACTGCTTCTTACTTTGCTTTACAACAGTTTTTAAACTATTTACTGTATTGGATGTTGGTAACATTTATAAGAAAAGTGTGCTTATACATATTAACAAAACCAAAATCAGTACGGAAGAGTTTGTGGCCACACTAGATGAGCTGAGGATATTAATTTAAAACTTCCGTTCCGTCTTATAGCTAAAGGTCAACGTTTCTTTTCGAATAACGGAGTAAAATTATTCAACAGAATTCCTAATGAATTTAAAATGATTATTAACTAAAACGATAATTATTGAGAAGCAATTTCAGTAATTTTGGTCTGCGCACGCGCGAACGTGAAATAGTCGTAGAGCTGAAATTTTGAGGGCACACGCGGGTTGGATCGCAGATGGGCCCACATCAAAATCGTTGAAATCGTACTGTAACTTCCGTCTGCGCATGCGGGAACATGAAATGTTGATTATTTCCGTGTAACGCTTCTAACTACGCGAAAAATAGTCGTAGAGAGCTGAAATTTTGAGGGTAGAAGCGAGTAGGTGGTCCTGTATAAAAAACATTGAAATCGTACTGTTCGTCTGCGCATGCGCAAACGTAAAATAGTCGTAGAGAGCTGAAATTTTGAGGGCACATGCGGGTTGGATCGCAGATGGGCCCACATCAAAATCGTACTGTAACTTTCGTCTGCGCATGCGCAAACGTGGAATAGCCGTCGTCTTGTGCGGGTTACGACGAGGTCCAGCTGGAGATGATTTCGGTTTTTCGGCTCTCCTGTAAAAATCAGGATTTTGCGGGTTACCACAAGCGCACTCGGGTGAGTCCATCACGATGCAACTGACTGTCATCTGCCGCAAAATAATTTGGTGCCGTGAAACGAGCTCTCGTAAACACCGTTATCCGAAGTGGAAACCGACAAGTCGGAACCTATTCGTTACAACATCCCAAGGAGGAAACTCTTGAATACAGTCGCCTCATTTAACTAAATTACAGGTCCCACGAAAACTCTTCAACGCCCGGGGAAGAGGAGAAGGGGCCGGCCATTACTCCGCAGTGGGCATCGGACATGATCGGACATGACACACATTTAAAATATTTTACATCCACTCGGGTCGTCTTCGTGGAGGGCAGCAGCATTCACCGTTTACATCTGCCACAAGAAAACCGAACACCTGACGTCCCCACTCGTCCGGCCAAGGACAACGGAGCGGCAATTAGGGATACAAAAGTGGATGTGGGGCCGGGATAGGTCGGGTGATTGACCTCGCCAGATGTTCTTCCCTTTCTTGTAGTCGTTATATCCCTTGGAAGTAGACGACTGCCACAGGAGGGGATCCACGTCTTCTTTCCATCCTGAAGGCTTTTTTTGTGGACCTCTCGTTGTCTTTCAAAATCGGGCGTTTCTTCGCTCAGTTTCGTGTTTACTTACGTACGTCACTGGCACGACAATGCCCATTGTCCTGTTGCGGCCTGCCACAGAAATATGGGTTAAAGAGCGTATTTGGTTTGATAAACGAGACTTTCCATCACGCGGCAGGAAAGATGAGACTTTTCCAAGACCTGCACTCAAGCTGTGCGCCATCAGCTCCACTCGGACAACTCGGCAAACTTCAAACACCAAAAGTCAAGATTTTGCGACGTTTATCGATTCGTCCGCCACGAAATGGTGGAAACAATCAGAAATATCTATTTAAAATATTTTACATGAAAGAAACAATAAATGAACGGCCAACATTTCTGCAGGTTTGTCCAATAGAATAATAAACCCATGTGACAAGAAATTTGCGGCGTTTTTTGACCTCTCGTTGTCTTTCAAAATCGGGCGTTTCTTCGCTCAGTTTCGTGTTTACTTACGTACGTCACTGGCGTGACAATGCCCATTGTCCCGTTGCGGCCTGCCACAGAAATATGGGCTAAAGAGCGTATTTGGTTTGATAAACCAAACTTTCCATCACGCGGCAGGAAAGATGAGACTTTTCCAAGACCTGCACTCAAGCTGTGCGCCATCAGCTCCACTCGGACAACTCAGCAAACTTCAAATACCAGAAGTCAAGATTTGCAGCAGTTTGCGGACCGATTCGTCCCCCATCAAGATATCTAAAATCCGATTCCACCATCGTGTTCAGCGTGCAAAAACCTTTAAAATGAGGGGTCACTTGTTAGAAAATAACATTTTGGGGATTTTTGGGTAATTATTGCGCACTTTAAATGCTCTAATTTGAGAACGGATCAAGATATCTAAAATCCGATTCCACCATCGTGTTCAGCGTGCAAAAACCTTTAAAATGAGGGGTCACTTGTTGGAAAATAACATTTTGGGGATTTTTGGGTAATTTTTGCGCACTTTAAATGCGCCAAAACCCTCCTTAGAGTAGGCCAATTTCGCCCATCTTCGAACTTAGCCTTTCGATTGCCAAGATAGATTTTTTGTGCAAATTTGAGCTGTTTATCTCAATTCTATCGAGAGTTATCGTCTGGAGTGACACATATATAAATAAATATATATATATATACATATAAAAAAGTGTTAAATTTCAGGAATCGTTTTAGAATGGTCTGAAACGGATTTCTATGAAGAAAATTTCCAAAAATTTATATTATTTAAATTTCGAAGCCATTGCAATAGCTTCATTTTCTTTGAAAATTCGCTAAAAGCGGGGTTTCGTGGTTCTGACCACTGATTCAACACTTTAGTTTTGACTTATGATTTGATTGGCGTATAGGTACCGATATTTTACTAACTTTATTATGACTAACTTTCATTCATTTTTATTTTATTTTACAGTTATTGTAGCGTGCATAGGCCTAGTCAGTTTGTACTATCATGGTCAACTAAAGTAACGTAACTAAGAAAGTGAAAAATGTAATAGGTTTATTTTGATACTTTTACTAAATACTTATGTGATATTGAATGTATTATGTTTATTGTACGATATCATTATCTATCATTAATTTAACCCTCAGTTTTGACTTATATTTAGCGATGTATCGAAATTCCGATATATCGTATATACCGATGTTATTCGCCCGAAATTTTTGTACCACCGATATGTTGCTTGCGATATATCGGAAAACCGATACATCGATTTACTTAAAAATGTTGCCGTCCGGAGCTTTAAAGATACCACCCTAATTGCAGGCATGTTGAACAATGGTTTATCAGACGCATCATGTGATCCAAGGATGCTATCGAGAGTCTAAAGTAAGAGGTAAACTGGAATCAGAAGTACGAGACGAAAGACTTTTGGTACGAAACGATTCATAAATAATCTCCTCCACAACAACGGAGAGAGACGAATCGATCGAACACAAAAACCAGATGCAAATGGAAGACATCTTCCTCAAACCTTCTGATCCGCAATCCATCAGCAGCGTGTATCACTTTTGAGCCTATCCGCTGATGTAATACATTATGAGTTTAAATTAATGGTGATTGATGTACTTACTACACCGCAGAAACATGAAATCCGCCCACAACAAGCACTTGCTGGTGCATGAAACCCCAGAAATCCTCTCTGGTACGGAAGGTTTCAAGAAATGATCCATCACCAGTTGTATTTTGGTTTATTATTCTGTGAATAATACACCTACGCGTTCGCCCAACAAAATTTTTTTTTAACATACACTCAAAATTTGTTCTTTTACGGCTCAAGGTGCTTAGATTCCAAAAACGCTGCAAAGCCCCTGTCGCATGGGTTTATTATTCTATCCAACGTAACAACAGAAATTTTGGCTGTTCATTTATTGTTTATTTCATGAGCAATAATAGAAATAGTTATTTTGTATGGTTTCCGCAAATTTTGGACCCCAAAAAAACGAATGCCATTTATTTTTACAAATTACCTTTGATCACTGATAGTGCCATTTAATTGTCTTGATTCACATTCATCTGTTGATACTACTTTTAGTGTTATGATACAAATTTATGATGATTTCAGATAATTTCCTAGGTTTCTGACCCATAAAAAATGGATTTTGGGAGCTGAAACTTCTCGTTACAACCTCAATTCTTCACTCTTTGATTGAAATCAACTTCATAGTCGGTCTTTTAGCCCTAAAAAACTTGGAAAACGATACCTCGCAAGCTCATATTCACTAAAACCGAAAATTAAAAAAAAAAAAAACTCGAAAACCCCTATTCTTACACCCATTTTCCCCCCGTAACACCCCTGGGTTTATTCCGATCGGGCTGCCAAGTTTCGGAGCACAACTAGAACCCAAATGTGTTCCCAAATGGGGACCCAAACCGTGTGCGGAGGAACGACGATTTTAGACCAAAATTTAACGTAAATTTAAGGCTGAAACCGTTAAAACCTCTATTTTCGACTCTGGTCAAAATCGACTTCATATTCAGACTCCTCGTCCTAACAAACATGGAAAGCGATACATCACAAGCTCATGTAGGTACACTAAAACCTCAAAAGAATCCTATTTTTACACCCATTTTTCACCCATAACACCCCTGGGTATATTCCGATGGGGCTGCAAAGTTTCGGGACACAACTAGGGCCAAAATGGAACACGCGTGCGAGAGAACGAATTTTTTAGACTAAAAATGAAGCAGACAAATTCGCTCTCGAACAGATGAGTTGACTCAATTGATTTCTAAATATCTACGCGAGTTTCCTATTAAAGTTTTTTAAATTTAATTTTTTATAATTAAATAAATATTAGTAGGTACTACGTATTATTGCAATTCATTTTGACTTCAAATTAATGTTCACCCATTCTAAAGATTTCAGAAAATATTTTAGAATATCACATATTTTATGCATAAAAAAATAAATACTTGAACTTATTTTGTTTAAATATTTCGCATTTTTAAACACACAAAAATCCTATCCCTCGTGATCAGTGAAGGAAACATTATTTGACTAAAACATGTACTTGTCATCACGTTTTTGCCGTTACTTTCTCCAAGATCAGAGTTTATACTCACTGAACAGCGAATACAGACTGTTGTTCAATTTAATAACAAAATGTTTTCGATGTCGAACGACCTTTTCCAGCATAACAATGCACTGGCATTTGGTTGAGGCGGTATAAATAATCCCAGGCGGTAGGCGGGAGTTTTTGTGACCTGAATGAAAAAAAAAGTCTTTTGTTTCGAAGCGATAGTTGGCCGTGTAATGAAATGTCAAGGGTTCCCTGAGCAGGACGGCTCCGACAGGTCTTTCTTATGGAATATATCGTTGGACCTAATAGGACGGCGATCACGATAAAGGAATGTTTTACCACTGGGTCGTGAGTTACGGCAATTCGCAGCAACGCACGCACACACACACACACACACACACACACACACACACACACACACACACACACACACACACACACACACACACACACACACACACACACCTGTAAGAGCTGAAATTTCCTTTTGCTTCCTCACTACCGAAGGTAGGGAAGCCTTGCGTTCGTGATGAGTAAAAGAAAATTACGTCCTCCAAAATTAAAATCTCCACTACAATTTTGCGTTTCATACATCGAGGAACGTTTTGGTTCCGTGTCTGCCTGTCCGTCTGTGTGTCAAGTGGTCAATTCCTTGTAACACCCATAACTATCCGAAATAATGGTCGAAATGGGCTGAAATTTGGAGGGTAGGTGCGGGTTAGGTCACAGATGGTCCCATACCAAAATCATTGAAAAGTACGGTAACTTCCGTCTGCGCATGCGCAAACGTGAAATACTTGAAACGCCCATAGCTACCCTAAATATCGTTGAAATGAGTTCAAACTTGGGAGGGTCGAACAGGAATAATACTTTGATACATCCAAATGAATTTCATTGGAATCGTAATGTCACTTTCGTCTGCGCATGCGCGAACATGAGATGTTGACCATTTCTTTGTAACGCTTCTAACAACGCGAAAAATCAACTAAAAAACATGGAAAAGGATACCTCACAAGCTCATGTTCACTAAAACCTAATAATCCCTCGAAACCCCCTATTTTTACACAAATTTTTCTCCCATAGCACCCATGGGTGTATGCCGATCGGGCTACCGTGTTTCGAAGTACAACTAGGACCCAATACTGTTCCCAAATGGGGACCCAAACTGTGTGCGGAAGAACGACGATTTTATACCAAAATTTGACGTAAATTTAAGGCTGAAACTTCGTTAGAACCTCAATTTTCCACTCTTTGGTCAAAATCGACTTCATATTCGGTCTTCCCATGTTACTAACATGTTACTGAACCACAAAAAGTACCTATTATTATAACAATTTTCACTCATAACACCCCTGGGTATATTCCGATCGGGCTGCAAAGTTTCGGGACACAACTAGGGCCCAAATGGAGCATGTGTGCGAAATAACGAATTTTTTGGACCGAAAATGAAGCCGGTACACGTGATACGGCTACGGCGGACGGCGTACGGACATTGCATTTTTGGAATCTACGCACCTTGAAACGGAAAAGAAAAAATTTTGTTATGCGTGTTATAAAAATTTTTTGCTGAGCGAATACATAGGTGTATTATTCACAGATAATAAACCAAAATGCGATGTCCGTCCGCCGTATCACGTGTACCGGCTTCATTTTCGGGTCTAAAAAATTCGTTTTTTAGCACACATTGCTCCATTTGGGCCCTAGTTGTGTCACGAAACTTAGCAGCCCGATCGGAATATACCCAGGGGTCTTATGAATGAAAATGTTTATAAAAATAGGAACTTTTTGTGTTTTAGTAACATGTGAGTAACATGAGCTTTGGAGAAGACCGAATATGAAGTCGATTTTGACCAAAGAGTGGAAAATTGAGGTTATGCCAGACGTTCAGCTCCCAAAATTGATTTTTTGTGAGTCAAAAACCTGCGAAATCGTCTGAAATCACCATCAATTTGTAGAATAACACTAGAAAAAGTGTCAACACGTGGATCAAGACGATTAAAAATGGCACTACCAATGATCAAAGATAATTTGGGGGGAAAAAGGAAGGATAATTTTGGGGAAAATTCGTGTTTTGGGGGCCGAAATTGGTGGAAACCACCAGAAATAGCTATTCCAATTAATTCACATGAAAGTAACAATAAATGAACAGCCAACATTTCTGTAGGTATGTCCAGTAGAATAATTAACCCATGTGACAAGTACTTGGCAGCGTTTTTGGAATCTACGCACCTTGAAGCGTAAAAGAAAAAATTTTGAGGGGGTGTTATAAAAATTTTTTGGTGATCGAATACATAGGTGTATTATTCACAGAATAATAAAATCAAGGCAGGCACGAGTACAACCCCAATACACAAACACAGTAGTCACGGCATTCACTATGGTTGCACGTAATAAATTATTATAATATATATCTTGTTCGAGTTGAAACCGCCTTGAAAACGTCGATTACTCGTCCGTCTGTGTACCTTACGATTGCGCCTGTCGTAAACACTGTTGTCCGACCTGAATGTTACACGAACTAATGTCCTTTTGAACCGCCGTTGTTTGACTGGGTGACACAGAAGGCCGATAAGACTTATTATTCACGGGGCCACACCAGACCCTCTCTTTTATCTACGTTTTTAGTATTTCCCGTCCATTGTTCACCGGGGAAGCTCCGTCCCTCCCACACGCGTGAATTTAAATGAGATCCGGTCCCCGAGATCTCGAAAGGAACTTCGAAGTTTTCCTTGTAACGCTAAATCCCCCCAAGTAGCAGTTGGCGTGTTGTTATTATTTAACTGTATCCAAACACGAATATTTGGACTCGTCGTCTTCGTGAAGCAACATCCAAAGGAGCAAAGACGTAGGAGAAATCTACGGTAGTTACACCACAAAGGAGAGCAGTTATGAATAGAGTTCGGATCGATATGCAAAAAAATAGCTGAAATATGCAACAAAAGTTTGCAAAATATGCTAAAACATGCAAAAATCAAAATAATATGCAAGTTGAAATTTTGGTCCGATTTTTTCGGTTTTCAAGTTTTTATTGAGAAGTCTAATACGGGAATGAGCAATGTAACCCCAAACACTTAATCATTCATCTATATTTTATAAAATGGCAGCAAATAAAACTGTACAATATTAAATAAAATTTACAATGATTAAAATTTCAACGTGTAGGTACAGATTAATTTCCCTGGACCCTTTTTGGAGGTTTTCGACTGTGAAATTCCTCCGTCGGTCTGATAGTCGTTTTCAGCGCGGAAAGGGATCTTTCAACGTCGCAGCTGACAACAGGAAGGAATTTTAACTTGGCAATTTCTCCAGGAGTGAGATATCCCGGAGAGATCTCGAAAGGGCAGTCATATAAAGACACGTGTAAGACCTTTCACACGACCGGAGATCGGAAATTTCAGTGTAGGTACGCAGATATTTCTTAGAAATATGCCATTTATATGCAAAACTCTCTAACATATGCAGATGCATATAATATGCAAAAAACAGCAAAATATGCACGAATATGCTATTTTAAATTCAATTTTAAGTGTCCAAAACATCTCCAAATACCTCAATTAGGATAAGTATGACACTTTCTACTGAAAATACCTGATATGCAAAATATGCAAAATCCGAACTCTAGTTATGAATAAGGGTACACGAGAAAAGGTACAATAGGGCCAACATACGAATCGACGACCCAAAAGGCCTCAAACGATGCGCATATTTTTAAGAATGAGGAAATATATAACCCTACAAATATTTAACTCAGAAAACCTCTTATTTTTGATCAAGAAGAGTTTTTTCCAGTACAAAATAATATACTTCCTACAAGTCTTACGTGCATCAACGCTGAATCCCTGTTTGGTGTCTTATAGAATTAGCGCTGACTATCTATTAACGTTACTAATTAATTTAGTGCTAAAATTAACAACGTTAGAGGCACCGAAAAATAAATGCGCTCCAATTCAACAAAGATTGCAAAAGTTTACAATTTCCCAAAAACTAGTAAGCTTGGAAAGCTAAAAACTACTGGAAAAACGCTGCAAAATAACTGCCACGTGGATTTACTAGTCTATTGGACACAGAAAAATACTGGGTAGCCATTTATTGTTGCTTTCAAATGTACCTAATAATATTGAAATAGCTATTTCAGACGGTTTTCACAAATTTTGGCCCCTCCGAAAACTTGAATTAGGATCCCATTTTTGACAAATTCGATCCCTGAACTTGGCCTGATTCATCTGTTGATACTACCTCCTTTGTTATTATAGACATTTCTGGCAATAATAATAATAATAACATAAATTTGACCTGTGATTATGACTGTAATCACCAGAAATGTGTTTAATAAGACCCATAAATACGAATTTTGAGAGTTAAAACTTAGTTAACTTCGTTGGAAACCGATACATCGTAAGCCCAATTCCTAAAACCTCAAAAATATCCAATTTTGCACCCATTTTTCACCCGGGATAGGAAAATTTTCGAGATAGGTGACACAACGAGGGCACAAATTGAGCCCGTGTGCGAAAGAATGGTGTCTTTTAGACCGAAAATTAAGGTAGATATCGAAGGCACGGCGGAAGGACATTCCATTTTGGTTTATTATTCTGTGAATAATACACCTATGTATTCGCTCAGCAAAAAATTTTTATAACACCCCCTCAAAATTTTTTCTTTTCCGTTTCAAGGTGCGTAGATTCCAAAAATGCAATGTCCGTCCGCCGTCCGCCGTACGCCGTATCACGTGTACAGGCTTCATTTTCGATCTAAAATAATCGTTCTTTCGCACACATGCTCCATTTGGGCCCTAGTTGTGTCCCGAAACTTTTCAGCCCGATCGGAATATACCCAGGGATGTTATGATTGAAAATGTGTGTAAAAATAGGTACTTTTTGCGTTTTAGCAACATGTTAGTAAAATGACCTTTTGAGGTATCTTTTTCCATGTTTTTGGGGACGAGAAGACCGAATATGATGTCGATTTTGACCAAAGACGCGGAAATTGAGGTTTTACCAAAGGTTCAGCTCCCAAAATTGGTTTTTTATGAGTCAAAAACCTTGAAAACTGTCTGAAATCACCATCAATGTGTATAATAACATTGGAAAAAGTGTAAACAGGTGAATCAAGACCATTAAATGCCACTACCAATGATCAAAGATGATCTAAAAAAAAAAAATAGAAAAAAAGCGTAGGTACCTATTTCATGTTTTGGGGGCCAAAATTGGTGGAAATCATCAGAAATATCTATTTCAATCATTCCACATGAAAGAAACAATAAATTTAACAGCCAACAAGAATCTCTAGAACTCCAATAGAATAATAAACCCATGTGACAAGGACTTTGCAGCGTTTTTGGAATATGCACACCTTGAAACGTAAAAAAAAATTGTAAGGGGGTGTTAAAAACAACATTCCCCAACCGAATACACGGGTGTAAAATATTCAGAGTAATAGACCAAACGGTGAACTAATAACTCTCTTTGATCGAAAATAGACCGTATTTAACAAAAACACGACAACTTGATTATTTGATACAGTAATAAATTTGTATTTTTGAACAAGTAAAAAAAGTTCAGAGGAGCAAATTTAGTTTAACAGTGGATTTTTAGAGGTTAAAACCCACAGAGCGTAGGAATACATTGTAGGTATTTGTTGTTTACGCAGGTAAGCAGATACACGTTGCTTCCCAAATCTGTAGGCCACGACTGGAACTTCCAACACCGCACTGATGACTGGAGGATTGTTAAGCGTCAATCAATCAATCAATTTTATTTACGAAGTTCTCTGTTAAAGAGCCGAGCAACTTGGGCTATTGAAATAATGGGATTCGCTACCAACACTGTTTGTTGAACGACTTTAATATCACCCACAAAACCTGGTTGTAATTTGTTTTGTTCGACCCGGGTTTTTATGTTTTACGACACTTACGGCGGCTTTTGTTAAGTAACTTTCACCAAACGAAAGGCTTGAAGCGACCACGTCGACACCGATAAATCCGCGACTCGCTGAGACACAAAAATAAATAAATAAATAAAAGAAAAGAGGAGGAAAAAAATAAAATAAATAAAAAATGTCGGAACTCTAATAAAAGCGCGTTTCCATTCCGTCGAGCGTCGTAAAACTTGGCAGAGTTATTTACGAGTGAGAATACTGGAAAAATAAAAATTCGAGGGTCGTTATCTCGTTTGAAAGGTCTTGACGGATTCCACCCGCTAGCGACTCGTATCTGGAGCTGATAAAAATGACAATGAGGAGAAACTGTATCGCGCGATCCTGCGCAGAGGTCGTCTGAAAGTCAGAGGCGCAACGTGGAGACACAACGTGACGCGAACACATTTTTTTGGACGTTTGTTCCAAATATTTTCCACCGGGCTACTCCTGGCGATCAAACGTCAAAGAGGTTAGGCCCTGTTTTCGTAGTTAAGACCAATTCCAGTGTTTCAATGGGTAGCACACGCACTGAATACAAGAGTTTTCTAACAATTAAAATGAGCGAAATAAAAAAATAAAACATAAAATTTTTACATAAAACGCTGCAAAGTCCTTGTCACATGGGTTTGTTATTCTCGATTCAATACGACACGAATGGGACCTCAGTGAAGAGACCCACAAAGTTAATACTAAGTTGTTTTTCCGACAAATTATTTTCGATCCTGTCGTTGAATTGGCTTAATACACCTGTCGATACTACCTCCTGTTTTGTTCTATAAATTTCTGGTGATTACAGATATTTTCAAAAGTTTTTGACCCATAAATGTTGAACTTCGAGAATTAAAACTTCTTTACAACCTCAATTTTCCACTCTTTGGTCAAAATCAACGTCATATTCGGTCTTCTCGTTCGAAAAAAAACACGGAAAACGACACCACACAAGCCCAAGTTCACTATAACCTCAAAAATACCTAATTTTGCACACATTCACCCATAACATCCCTGTTTTCAGATTTTTAGATCGAACATTTAAGGCAGACATTGATGAAACGTCGGACGTACATTGCTTTTGTTTTATTATTCTATTAATACGCTCAGCAAAAAAAAAAAAAAAATTCGAACACCCCCTCAAAATTTGGTCTTTTACGTTTCAAGATGCGTAGACACCAAAAATGGCATGTACGACCTCCAAATGGAAGTATCAACTTTATTTTCAGTCAAAAAAAAAAAAATTTTTTCGCACACAGACACAGGCTCCATTTAGGCCCTAGTTGTGTCCCGAAACTTTGCAGCCCGATCGGAATATACCCAGGGGTGTTATGAGTGAAAATTGGGTGAAAAATGGGGTTTTTCGAGGTTTTGTTTGAGGTTTTAGTGAAGATGAGCTTGTGAGGTGTTTTCCATGTTTTTTAGGGCGAGAAGACCGAATATGAAGGAATTTTAATTCTATCTCAGTATCATATTTTTGATAGTGAGGCCTTACGAATCAAGTTTAATTAATGTATATTAAAAAATAATGACTTATTAAACATATTTTTACAACAATATATTACTGTAAATTTAAAACTTTTCTAGATTAATGAGGATTTAGGAGCTGCAAAATGAAACGAAATACCGGTGTCTAATAAACATAAGTCTATGATGTTCACCACTATGAGGATCATATCAAGGTCATACCAATAATATCAAACGTAGAACAAAATAGGCTGACTCCCTCCCTGATTTGAGTTCTGTAAAGAAATAACTGGGAAGACTTTCCAGTAGGTTACAGATCAGCAGTTAGATCAAAGGTCAAATGAAGGTCACAAGCCTAAATTTCGAACGTCTGCTAAAAAAAGGAATTTTTAAAGAAAATGAATGATTTTCAGAAACAAATAATGAAGAAAACGCTTAAAAGAGAACAGTGAAATTCGTAAGGAAGCTAGGAATCTAAGAATAGGCCAAGAATAACTGAGGTCAAGAGAAGGTCAAATTAATTCATCAGGTCATTAAAAATACAAATTCACGTCGAAAGGTATGGGAAGATTGTATTACGGTATTGGAATCGTTTTTTAAATAGATTATACCAGTTTTGCTCATAACACTGAGATGAACATATACACAAATGAACGGAGGTAGACGAACTAAGGAATTAACTCATGGAGCAAGTGAATGTGGAAGGGTTTGAACACAACGGGGTTTTGAATGCCACGACAAATTAAGTGAGAAATACCGACAAGAGCTGTATCCCTCATGTAACGAGGGTTAACAGGGGTAACAACGTACACATGTAAATACAATGAAAATTATGGAAATGAACGAATTTATACTAATTTTGTGTAAGACTCTTGTTTTGTGTAATTCTGTGTTTGAGGCTCTTCTAACAAAAGTCTGCTAGCTAACAAAATGGAAATTTTTGAGAAAATTATGATTTTCTGTAACAAATGAATAGAATGCTTGAAAGAGAACAGTGAAATTCATAAGGAAGCTAGGAATCTAAGAATAGGCTAAGAATAACTGAGGTCACGAGAAGGTCAAATAATTTTGTATTTGAGGCTCTTTTAGTCTCAGAAGACTTTCCCTTAGGTTACAGATCAGCAGTTAGATCAAAGGTCAAATGAAGGTCACAAGCCTAAATCTCAGATGTCTGCTAACAAAATGGAATTTTTTGAGAAAATGAATGATTTTCAGTAATAAATGAATAGAATGCTTGAAAGAGAACTGTAAAATTCATAAGGAAGCTAGGAATCTAAGAATAGGCCAAGAATAACTGAGGTCACGAGAAGGTCAAATAATTTTGTATTTGAGTCTCTTGAAGTCTATAAGAAGACTTTCCCCTAGGTTACAGATCAGCGGTTAGATCAAAGGTCAAATGAAGGTCACGAGCCTAAACCTCAAGCGTCTGCTAAAAAAAGGAATTTTTAAAGAAAATGAATGATTTTCAGAAACAAATGAATAGAATGCTTGAAAGATAGGTAACAGTGAAATTCATAAGGAAGCTAGGAATAGGCTAAGAATAAGTGAGGTCAAGAAGTCAAATTAATTCATAAGTTCATTAAAAATATAAATTCACGTCGAAAGGTATGGGAGGATTTTATTAAGGTCTTGGAATAGTTTTTTTTTCAATGGACTGTACCGGTTTCGCACATAACAGAGAGATGAACATAACCACCAGTGAATGGAGGTAGACGAACAAAGGAATAAACTCATGGAGCAAATGAATGTAGAAGGGTTTGATCACAACGGGGTTTTGAATGCCACGATCAATTAAGTGAGAAATGTACGGGGTTTAACAGGGGTAACAATGTACATAAATAATTAAAATTATGAAAATTAATCTAAATTATACCAATTTTGTATAAGGCTCTTATTTTGTATAATTTCGTATTTGAGGCTCTTAGAGTCTAAGAAAACTTTCTCCTAGATTACAGATCAGCGGTTTGATCAAAGGTCAAATGAAGGCCACAAGCTTTTACCTCAAACGTCTGCTAACAAAAAAGAATTATTTGAGAAAATGAATGATTTTCAGTAACAAATGAATAGAATGCTACGAAGAGAACAGTGAAATTCATAAAGAAGCTAGGGATTTAATTTAAGAACAGGCTAAAAATAACTGAGGTCAAGAGAAGGTCAAATTATTTCATAAGGTCATTAAAAATATAAATTCACGTCGAAAGGTTTAGGAAGATGTTATTAAGGTCTTGGAATAATTTTTTAGATGGAATATACCAGTTTCGCTCATAACACGGAGATGAACATAGACACAAATGAACGGAGGTAGACGAACTAAGGAATTAACTCATGGAGCAAGTGAATGTGGAAGGGTTTGAACACAACGGGGTTTTGAATGCCACGACCAATTAAGTGAGAAATACCGACAAGAGCCTGTATCCCTCATGTAACGAGGGTTAACAGGGGTAACAATGTACCTACACATGTGAATACAATGAAAATTATGAAAACGAATCGAAATTATACCAATTTTATATAAATTAACATACTACGTGAATGTTAAGTACGAGAGAGGCCCACGGTGTCAAGATTTGAAATTGCGCGATTTCCAAAATCTGAATGAATAACGTGAAAAGCAAAAATCGACAGTTGAAACCTGAACAGCACATCAGAGGCCAAATGAAAGGTCACGACCACAACATAAACCTACGAAATGTCTGCTGTACTGGGCAGAATGAACAGAGATTTTAAAGACGAAGTCGACACCGGAAGATTAGATATCAGAAACGAGTAATGGGGCGCTGGAAGGGAGTGAGGAAACTCGTTGCCAAACGTCGATGACATAACTACGAGTGGCTCTATTTATATTATTTATATAAATATTATATAAAGGCTAGTCAAAAACCTACCACAATATATAAATATATATGCGTATATATGAACTAGGCTACAAGCAGCAATTTTGGATACTGGGACTTGATAGTGACAACACTCATCAGGCTTCCAAGCAGTGTAGTTTTGGTGCCACCATGGTGCCAGAGAACGGCGCCACGTTGGTGGAGAAAAACGTGTGTTTGGTACAGTTTTCCAGCACGTTGAATCGAATGGAATAACTTTCAGAACTCACCAATCATCCTTACAGCGACTGATAAATATTTAGCCATAAAACGTAAAATATCTATTACTGGCAGAATTTGAGCAAATTTTTATATATATGTACACGCTTCAAACCGCGATTTTGGGTATTGTGACTTGAAAAAGTGGCAGTATACACATTAGGCCTCCAGGCAGTGTAGTTTTTGGTGCCACCATGGTGCCAGGGAACGGCGCCACGTTGGAGGAGAAAAATGTGTGTTTGGTGCAGTTCTTCATGTTTTCCAGGACGATGAATCGAATGGAATAACTTTCAAAACTCTATCAATCACCCTTTACAGCGAATGATAAATATTTAGCCATAAAACGTAAAAATGTACATTATTGTACATGTGCAGAATTTGAGCCTATTTTCATAATTGCGTGAGGCACCTGGTCAGCGGACTCACCAGTAATGGTACAGAGAAACGAGGGAGCATATTGGCTCAGAATAACCTGAGGTCGAAAAGGTTAAATAGTCGACGATACAGAAAATTGGAACACGTCATTTAGGATTGTATTAATATTTATTATAAAATTAATGGTTAATAATAAAATAATATGTTGATGAACTATGGAGCCGATATGTGGTGCAAAGATGTGAAATGCCATTGTTACAAGTGTTTTTGGATTCCACGTTCTCGGTGAGAAATGGCGGGGTAGAATATTCTCCCACGTGGACTAATGAGATAGGGAAAGCTTCCACACGTTGAACTACCCTATTCCGAACTAATTACACGGAACACCCGGAGCATAAAATAAGATGGTAGTTGTACAATTTTAAAAGGCGAATGGAAAAATACCTACGAACGAAAAGATAACATCGGGAAGGAAAACAAAGGGGTTCGAGATGAATAGTCTCAACATGGACAGATGCGCAGAAACCGCCCGGCACGATGGGGGAAAGGCAACGGGCTGGTAGAGGTCATTTGTAGGACACGGCTCAACCGCCGGGTTTTCTTCTTGCACAGAGAAGAGATTCGAAACCACAGGAAGAAACCGCTCACGACTCGGGCTTGATGCGGCTGCCAACTATTTAGCCATGAATACCTAAACGGGGGGAATCGGAAGTTAATCGCATGTCATCGAGAAGGTATTGTCGATCCCCACAGTGAAGACATTTTTGGCATTGAGAAGGGACCTATTGTCGACCCCACAACGAAGACATTTCCGAGAACGCCATGTAAAACTCGGTTCTCGACGTGTTTAGGGAATCACACTGAAATTCAAGGATAAATTGGTATCTCATCATAGATGTTTTACACGATGCACCGACAAAGGATTCAAACCCCAAGGGACCATTACGAAAAATCTTGAAAGCGAAACAATAAAACCACCAGACGACCTACTTATGAATAATTGAAAATGATTCATCATTACAACTTGAAATACCATAAATTTGCACCAAGGAGGTATTGTCGACTCCACAAAGAAGACATTGCAAAGAATATAGAATCTATGTCAAGTTTCACGATTTATGTAACGGTACATTGCTCAAGTGGGTATACATTATTCATGAGAATTATAATAAATTGGTGTCTCTTCTCCATTTTCACTGAAAGGATTCGCAACTCTGTGATACATAAGGTAGGAGTCAGAAAGAAACCTAGTAGAAAGGTGGTGAAGTTGAAATTCAACACCTCGTTAATCGACTTGGTACTCCTCATTATGCAGAAATTCGAAAATGTAAATGTGCCAACTCAACAGTCAGAAACTCGACCAAGACGTAAAATCCTTGTTTTGAATGAAGGGTTGTGGAATTTAAATGACTGCCATTACAAGGGAACTGGGTACCTACTCCTTGTCAGGTAGAATCCCTCAGGTAGAGTTGAAAACACCTTGAAAGGTAAGAAAATCTCTTTCAAAGAGGGCGAGGCTGTCTTTTTTTTTTAATTTAGGGCGCCTACCTGTTCCCCAGTGATTCACCTTCGGATTACCATAACGACGGGAAGTAATTCTACGCCCCGTGATACCTATTTCGAACGGGGGGTTCTAAAACGAAATTCGAGTTGCTATTGTCTCGTTTTTATTGGGTCGTGAGATGGCATTCCGTTTCGAGTCGTAAAAATCGAGAATGAAATATCACACTGAAGGAACAAAAAGATCGGAATCGAAATGTGTAAAATTTGTAAGATATACAAGTTGGAGTATGAAAAATATGATTATAAGGCATGATTTGAAAGACGTTGTCCATAAATGGTAGTAACGAGGTCAGAATACGATGGTGGGAGGAAGGGGCTTTTTAGAGGGGGTGGGGTAATGACCTATTTAGTTCCCCCCTTCACAAACAGCCATATCAAACCATTACTATCCCATTTCAACTCCCCCCCTGAAACGCAACGTGGCGGCCTCCCATCGAGAAGACATCATTTACCCCCCCTATAACTACTTCGTGGATACCGGAATTCAACGCGCAGAAGAGATACGCCAGTACAACGATGTTAGGAGTAAAATGGACCAAATTAGAGCACGAAAAAAATAACGTTACGTCATGCGACTCACCTCGATAGAGCTGAAATATCGTCGAGCCATGTCCGTGGTTGTTTAAAAAAAAAACACTTCACACAAAATTTGTATTTTAACCACTCGCTATAAGGCGGATCTGTGAATTGAATTCGTTATATAAAAAAAAAGCACTCGGAAGTGATCGTTCCCAGAGTAGTGTAAAAATGAGGTTGAATCCCAAAACCACAGCGCAAAACTCCTGTATGAGACGAGGGTTGCTTGAAAGCGACTGAAGAGGTCGGTGTATACAAGTCCCCCACTACCGATCTCAGCGCCGCCTGGTGGGGGGCTATGAAATCAACAAGTCCACGCGCGTCCAACCTTTTTGTTCGCCGTCTCGCTCGCACCCGCCCCGAGGGGAGAACCCGTTCGAAGGTTCTCGCTCTCGCTTCGACGCAGGGGGTTTCCAGCTATTCCCGTCTTTGTCGGGGAACGTCGACTGGTTTTTCTTTCTGTCTCTGGGGTTCGCTTGTCTCCACCCAACGACCCCGCTCCGCTCTAAAAAAGCCCACACGTTTTCTCTTCTGTAACCTCCCCCCCCCCCCCCCCCTTCGTCGTCAATGCCCAACTACGAACTTCCACTAACGCACACATTTATGACCGCCTTCGCCCTTTCACGAGCAGTAAATATTACATGGTCCTCTTTAACCTTCATATCGGTACGAGGATACAAAAACGGGTTTCCTGCACATTAGCACGAGGCTGCAGCAATTCCTTTTACAGGATTCCAGTAAAATCCCTCCGTGAATCATCAAACTATTCAAGGCAATGTTATTACGTTAAATATGACAGAAATCCTAAGGGGGTCAAATTGTACAGTTTTTAGGGGTCAAAAATCGGTAATTGGCGACTAAAATCACGACAAAACTGTAAAATTTTCGAAATGTGGTGGTATTCAATAGCGATTTGATACTGAATGCCAGGGATAATAATAGGTTATTACGTTAAATATGACAGAAATCCTAAGGGGGTCAAATTGTACAGTTTTTAGGACGACTAAAATCGGTAAAAGGCGACTAAAATCACGAAAAAATTGTAAAATTTTCGAAATGTGGTATTCAATGGTGATTTGATACTGAATGCCAGGGATAATAATATGTTATTACGTTAAATATGACAGAAATCCTAAGGGGGTCAAATTGTACAGTTTTTAGGGCGACTAAAATCGGTAAAAGGCGAATAAAATCACGAAAAAATTGTAAAATTTTCGAAATGTGGTATTCAATGGTGATTTGATACTGAATGCCAGGGATAATAATATGTTATTACGTTAAATATGACAGAAATCCTAAGGGGGTCAAATTGTACAGTTTTTAGGGCGAGTAAAATCACGAAAAAATTGTAAAATTTTCGAAATGTGGTATTCAATGGTGATTTGATACTGAATGCCACGGACTATAATAATAGTGAAAGTCTTTTTGAAGTAGTGTGGGTCAAGTTGGACTTTATATGGGTAAAAAATCGGTAAAAAAATTACTAAAATCGCGAAAAGTTTGATATATAATACAGATGAATTATACAGATGAATTATAAGAAGAAGAAATAAATTATATATTAGCAAGAGGCTGTAATTCAATTTACAGGATTCCGGTAAAATCCCTCCGTACATTATCAAATGGTTCAGTTTTTAGGGGTCGAAAATCGGTAAAAGCGGCTAAAATCACGAAAAAATTATAAAATTTTCGAAATGTGGTATTCAATGGTGATTTGATACTGAAAGCCAGGGACTATAATAATAGTGAAAGTCTTTTTGAAGTTGTGGGTCAAGTTCGACTTTATACGGGTCAAAAATCGGTCAAAAATTACTCCAGTAAAATTCCTCCGTGCATTATCAAACGATTCAAGGCAAATGTTATTACGCTAAATATGACAACAAAGATTTACCTTCTGATACCTAGTCAGAAGGCAAATCTTTGTTGTCATATTTAATAATATGACAGAAATCCTAAGGGGGTCAAATTGTATAGTTTTTAGGGGTCGAAAATCGGTAAAAGCGACTAAAATCACGAAAAAATTATAAAATTTTCGAAATGTGGTATTCAATGGCGATTTGATACTGAAAGCCAGGGATAATAATAGTGAAAGTTTTTTTTGAAGTCTGTGGGTCAAGTACGACTTTATATGGATCAAAAATCGGTAAAAAATGACTAAAATCGCGAAAAGTTTGATATATATATATATAAGCTATAAATTATACAGATGAATTGTAAGGAGAAGAAATAAATTATATATTAGCATGAGGCTGTAATTCCTTTTACAGGATTCCAGTAAAATCCAAGGTTTTACCTCTATAGTTTTGTTGAATCTCCATCAAACATTAAAATTCTCGTTCTAGATCTACAAACGGCCAAAATACGCCAGAAATACAAATTATCCCCCATCGGGTTGTCCTGAGACTCTCCTAAGAGAACCTGAGCCCCCCAAAACTACGTTCCCAAATACGACTAGCCAGGGTAGAATGGTGGTAGTTCACCACTCGACCTCAGGAGCTCGCAGCCATCACCGTGTTCTATATAAGAGCGCGGACCATCGCAGAAAGCCATTAAACGAGAAGGAACAACCATGGACCTACAGGAAGAAAGATACCCACCCACGAACGCCCCACCCACCGACCAGGTACCTGGCTTCACTATGGCAGCGGCTCCAGCCCGAGCAACGTGCGGCAAATTGTGGAATCGGCGGCTGCAGGGGGCGAAGTACCAGCCCGCATAAGGCAAATAACATTCGTCCTGGAGGCCCTGGAGGAACAAATCGAGCACACAAGGCGCTCACAGAATCATCTCACTCGACTCCGCGCTGGACAAACCGCCGGCGAATTCGTGCTACAAGTGGCCTCCATGGTGGTCCACGATCCAACGATGGGAGAGGACCCGTTGCAAGCGACCTACGAGGATCTTCGCCGGTCAAACGAGGCCCTGACGCGGGAGAATTCCGAGCTGCGTCGTGAGCTGGAACAATACCGGTCGTCAGGCGCTGCCGCTCGTAATACCACAGCAGACAGCGCTCCTGGGGACACCGTCAAAGAGGAATCTCCGCCGCCAGGACCGCCCCCAGTCGTCGAGGCCGCCTCCGAACCGGTGATGCTGCACAAGACCGCAGCAGCGACTGCCACAGCCGTCGCTCCGACGAAAAGCCTCATCCTGCCGGTCCGTTTGACCCACACGTCGCCACCGACCGTCAGACTGACCCCGCAAGTCAAAGCTCTATGCGGTGTATGCCTACAGCCCCAAAAACGAATGACCCAATTTCGCTGTTCCGCCTGCCGGGAATTTTGGCGAAGATTGCAGAAGAGAACTACGCAAGCACCACCATGCAAACACGACCACCTAACAAATCCCAACCCCCACCGTTGCGAGTACTGCCGTCGGCTGCGGTACGAAGAAGCCTACAGACAGCACTGCAAGGACATGGACCGCCAACACCTAAACTCGGCTCAGGAGGATATTTTCAACCGTCCTTTTTAGGACCTCCACCCCTGGCAAGCCCAAGAGTCTGGAGGATGGCCTGAGTGAAGGCGAAGAGGCCGGTGATTGACGGACACCTTAGGCAATAAGAATCAATCAATTTATTGTTTAAATTGATCAATTTATTGTTTTATTTACAATGTGTGTGATAATATATATATAGGATCTGTAACGGATATTTTCAACCGTCCTTTTTAGGACCTCCACCCCTGACAAGCCCAAGAGTCTGGAGGGCGGCCTGAGCCTGAGTGAAGGCGAAGAGGCCGGTGATTGACGGACACCTTAGGCAATAAGAATCAATCAATTTATTGTTTAAATTTCCATAAAAATTACAATTTTTATTTACAATGTGTGTGATAATATATATCAAGGATCTGTAACGAGGAGGGGAGAGTTGCATGTTAAATTACATTGACATTTATATGTGCTGAAAATGTAAATTATACAAATAAATTCAATTTTATTGATGCTAATAATTTTAATTTTATAATAGTAAAAATAATTGTTCGAAGTAAGGATTATGTACCTATTTAGTAGGGGGAAAAAAACTGTAGTGAAAGCCACATTACCTACCTCTGCAGTTATGAACGTTGTAAAATCGCTATTTTTTCAGTTTTTCTGGTAATTGTTGTTCTTCAATAAAAAAAGTAAATAAATCTAAAAAATTAACTTTTCAAAAAAAAATGTACCTATAGGTAAAACTAAAAAGTAAATAATTTTTACGCTGAACAAAGGTAGGTACAAAGCCGATACAACAAAATGAAGGCGCTAAATGTTAACTAAAAACCCCATACACAGCCGCTTAGTGTGTCCCTTGGGTCTTATAAATTTTAACTGAAATTTGGCGCCGACTTCAACAATTTTGTTGTATCTATCGGCCTTGAATAAATTACGTTTGTTCAGCATGAAAATCATTTTTCATTTTTTATTTTTGAGCAGATTTTTGATGTAGGGTTTTTTGTGTTTTAAGTAAAATGTTTTTGTCTTCCTTGCAATGAATTGCACAGAAGCCACCTGCGAGTGTTGTGCAACGACAGCCTCGATTTTGGCAATATTTTCTGTACATGTTTTTGTCTTTTTTCGTCAGTATTGTCTCATTCTCTAATTTTGAATAAATCCCCTGTTAATTTCGAATTGTTGAGTGTTTTCTTGTGTTTCGTCTCCCGAAATGTTCTCACATATTTATCTGTGTCAGCCGGCAATGAGTGCACCGGTTTACAATAACAAAGTCGCCAGAAGGTGTTCGAATTATCAGATTGTACAGGTACTGTAACGAATGGATCTCAAAGCGTGGAGGTCGAGTACCAAGTTATATCGGACAATATGAGCGTTCACAGGAACAGGTTCTTGTAGGATTAGTCTTGTAAGGATTCGATCACTGAAACCAAGCGGTGACGTTCTCCATCGAGGACCATTGCGATCAGAAAGGCGGTTTCAAGGTCTTACGACGGGTACGAGAAGATCTTTTCAAAGCCCCGCGGGGAGTCAGTGACCTGCTACCGCGTTGAGTTGAGCGGTTCCTTCAAACCGACTCCAAACTCCCGACTTTTTCTGAGCTGAGATGACAAAGGAAACGAAGATTCAGGTAGAAATCGGTGAACGAACCTGCTCAACTGTAGTACAGTAGGCTATGCCCGGCCCCTCCTTCTCCCGAGGGCACCGGCTGTTCGTCCAAAAACACGGCACATAGATCGTTCTGTAGCCAAATTTATCTGCGCAGTATCTGCACGGGAAATCTCTCAAAAGGAGCTTTCAAAAATGGAAATTAAGCACATTTTTGTAAATACACTCGTATCCACAAAAATCTACTTACTCGTCAGTCACACTTCTTACTCATTAGATTCCAGCGGCATTTGCGACATTTTTCATTGTGATGGATTTTCCAAAACATTGTGATTTTGTATGAAAGTATATATTATTAAACTATTAAATTTCTATAAATTTTTGTTGAATCAAACCTATCAAAACCCCGTTTTTGTGATTTTTAGGCCGGGATAGCTAGAATTTTGATTAGGGACTCGGGTGAACTGGTGAACGGGTGAACGTGTGAACGAGTCCCAAAGAGCGCATCTTAGAATTGAGTGAACTGGTGAGGGTTAACTCCTGGAACTGTAGATTTTTGCAGAGATACTCGTATCTACAATAATCTACTTACATTCCATTTTTTGAAAGCTCGTTTTGAGCGATTTCCCGTGCAGATACTGCGCAGATAAATTTTGCTACAGAACGATCTATGTACCGCATATATGGGTGAGTGGTTGTAGTTGAGTAAATTTTGAGGGATTTACTTCGAATAAATTCGTAATTGTACCCATTTCAAACACAATTTTTGCTCGGAAGAAGAAGACACTCAAAATGTCTAATCGCAAGGCCCAAAAATCAGATAGTTTACGTTTCACTCTTTGACGCCGCCTTGACACCGAGTGGACCCGTACGGCTCAAGTCGGCTGTTTTCGAGACAGACAGGAATACATAAATACAGCTAGAGCCCAGATAAGAGCCACTCCATGAAATGTAATGAACGTTTCTAAGGTTGGGGATCGATGTTTTCCAAACATCGATTTTTTTACAAAACATCGATGTTTTTACTCTTAGACATCGATGTGACCCCCTCTATTTTTCCCAGTTCATATAGGTTTAAATAATATTAATCACCTGATTTTAGTTTATTATTCAGTGAATAATTGTTTAAACCCCCTCAAAATCATATGAACACTCCCTCAAAATTGTTGAACACCCCCTCAATTTTTCCCAGTTCTTATAGGTATAAATTATATTGATCACCTGATTTTGGATTATTATTCAGTGAATAATTATTGAAACCCCTCAAAATCATTTGAACACCCCATCAATTTTTTTTCTTTTCTTTTTGCTTTCCAATGTGCGTAGATTCCAAAAATGCTATGTCCGTACGCCGTATCATCCATATCCACCTTTATCTACAATGCTCCGGGTGGTCTCAAAAAATTCTCACGTTTGAGGTCAATTTTTAACATGGAAACCGATACCTCACAAGCTCATGTTACTAAAGCACCGAAAAACCCTATTTTTACACCCATTTTTCACCCATAACACCCCTGGGTATATTCCGATCGGCCTGCAAAGTTTCGGGAAGCAACTAAGGCCCAAATGGAGCCTGTGTGCGAAAGAACGAATTTTTCAGGCCGAAAATAAAGTAGACGATACGGAGGACGGACATTGCATTTTTGGAATCTACGCACCTTGAAACGTAAAAAGAAAATTTTTGAGGGGGTGCTGGAAAAAATGTCTGTTGAGCGAATACATAGGCGTATTATTCGCTGAATAATGAACCGAATTGATGGCGAAACATCGATGTTTTGGTATCGATTCCCATCCCCAGGTTTCATTTGCGGTGAAAGAGCTTCTTTGGCAACGACGAGCGGGGGCTGGGCAGCCGACGCATCTGCCCAGAGATGAAAATTCTTCAGTATTATTCGCTGAATAATAAACCGAATTGATGGCGAAACATCGATGTTTTGGTATCGATTCCCATCCCCAGGTTTCATTTGCGGAGAAAGAGCTTCTTTGGCAACGATGAGCGGGGGCAGGGCAGCCGACGCATCTGCCCAGAGATAAAAATTCTTCACATCGCTCGTTACTTCCGTTCCAGGCCCCGCCCGCCATTATCGACCTTGGGTTTGCCGGGAATGAATTGCGTCGAGTTTATTTTAAAAGCTGCTGCGCCCATTTCTCCGACCGGTCTCTGACAATGACTAACAATTCAGAAGACAGTAATTCAAGGACTCGGACAGTTCAAAGCTAAACTGGAAAACGAATGGGAATCATTGGCACAAGTTACACAACCACACACGCAAAATTCCGTAAGAAGCTTGTAACAGTGCGGCTGTTCTCGAGTGGTTTTTTGGTCCGGTGGAGACGGGATCGGTGAGCGGAAGCCAGGTTTACACGCTACGATAAATATTAACAATTTATCGTAACGATAGAATCGTTACGATTTATCGTCGCGTCGAAATGGGACATCGTAGCTATTTACTGGAGTTGGAGTTGCGTTGGATCGTTGATACCAGCTGGCATCAATTTCTGCGAATCTTAGCGACATGTTTGAACGTGTAAACGGTCGCCTCCCACTTATCGCTACGATGTCACCCAGTTTCCAGTTGCCACTGCGCCGGTGAGCTTCTCGTTTTCGCGTGTTCGTGTTAACATGTCGCGTATTATGGCAGAAATTTCGAATCGACAAGCTCCTCACGTGTTTGTGGCTCGTTAGGAGCAAGGAATATTCCGCCAGGAATAAGAAAGACCTGGCGTATACTGAGCTTGTGAAAAAATACAAGGAGTTCGACCCGACAGCAGATAGGAACACTTTCGTAGGTACAGTTTATAAGAAAGAAATGGTGAAAATTCAAAAATCGGAAAAATTCCGTAATTCCGCAAAATTCAGCAACCACTCGCGACTCCACATTGATCTTGTTTTTCGCAGTTTTGTCACTTTTTTTTCGCTAAACAACCGAATACAAAGACAACAACAACACTACTTCCTCCATGGCAGCTCCGGCAAAAATGGAACGGTGTGCCAGAAAACGTTACGATTTATTGCAGTGTGTAAACAGTCCTCCTCTCTTTCGATTTATTTGAACAATAAATCGTAACAACCACATCGTTACGATTCAATCCCCCCTCCTAGTGCTGGTCTAGGAGGGGGACTCTCGAAGGTCCACCCCCACTGCCACAAGCTACCATTCTGTCTGGATCTATCTGGGTTAGGATTTTGGTTTATTATTCTGTGAATAAACCTATGTATTCGCTTGCTTCATTGCTCAGCAAGCAATTTTGATAACAACCCCTCAAAAATTTGTCTTTTACGTTTCAAGGTGCGTAGTATGTAGTTTACCTACATAAATATTAGGTGCATGCGCAACTAATTATTTCAGCCTTCATCCCATCCCTCCAGTCTGCTGATAGATTTTGATCAAGTTTTTACCCGCAGTCCTTACAACTCAGGTTATAAGTTGTGACAGAGTGTGACAGTGTGGGTGGACCCTCGAGAGTCCCCCTTCTAGACCAGCGAGATTATCACCGGTTAAGAAGGGATATCGATTAGGCTTCCCCTCACCAATCCCGTCTCCACCGGACCAAAAAAACGACTCGAGAACAGCCGCACTGTCACACTCCTCCCCAAATGACGTACTTCAGGGTAGCAGAAGTATGAGACGGAATGAAAAGTAGTATGAAGTTCTGGTTCAGAAAACGACATCTGAACAACTTCAAGGTGACTAACCTCCATCGTAATGGTACTAACTGTTTAATATTTACTGGTGGAGAACAAAGATCCTAAATACGAGTACTGGCGGAGAAAAACGTTGTCAGAGGTTGTTGTCCAGTGAGTTGTGCTCGTTTGGGCAACCTCTAGGTGATCAACCTCCATATTTAGGATGGAACAACTATTGGGACTTGTCAATTGGAACATGGCATCAATCGGCTTCTGATGAGCTCAGTATATTTTAATTATACTGACATTCTAAATGGGTGAAAGGGGGTGGGGACGCCAATAGATGTATGCATTATCAAAGGGACAGGCTGTTAGTAAAGGAATCCTTCTGGGAAAACTTCAGGCTTATCCTTCTGGTAAGCCCACAAAAAGTGGATGGAGTATGGTGAACTGCTCAGCGCATACTACCTAACCACGCTCTGCTACCATGTGACAGAGTGTGACGGTGGACCCTCGAGAGTCCCCCTTCTAGACCAGCGAGACTATCACCTGTTAAGAAGGGATATCGATTAGGCTTCCGCTCACCGATCCTGTCTCCGCCGGACCAAAAAACGACTCGAGAACAGCCGCACTGTTACAAAGTTATAATAAAAGGCCCGAAGATCATTTAGGCACCGCCTGAAAGTGGCTCCTCGTTTTGTCCACCTACACCTCAATGGGACGCCTGTTATTACTGAATATTGATCGCAACTCATTATGCATGTGAAAGAACGAACAACCCACTCTATCGAACCTCCATAACGATAAATATGCGATAACTCGGTATTTTCATTCACGAGGATCGTTCAAAAATAAACTACTTCGGGAATAACAAAGAAGGTTCGGCCGAACGGGGCAGGGACGACCGCGTGGGTGGTTCAGGCTGAAGGCGAGCCAGAAAAATCCCCTTCGACCAATCGTGACCTCCCGCAAGTTTTTATCTTTGAGTGGCTATAAATATAAAACGTATGGGAAGGCAATCGAGAAAACCCCCAAGATCCGCTGTTACGAAGCGGTTTTTCTTGGGTAATATACGTTTGTCGGACGTTTTCACGACCGTTCGTTGCTCAGCTGGGCGTTGATGTTTGCGGGATGGTACAGTGATATTAAATTTATTTACACATCCACAAGAAGTAGAATAACAAACTTGGATTCAAGTTGTCAGGTGGATCCTTTCAACTAAATATATTTATTATGGCATACGACAGTTACTATGAGGGTCTGGAATTATATGCACAAAATTTGGCCAAAATATGCACTCCAAACAAAATTTTGTTTAAAATTTTTTTTAGATATTTCTAAAATGATATATTTCTTAAAAAATTATAGAAAACAAGGACGAAAATGTACACACCTTTTTTCTCTCGATTATACAATACGAAAAAAGTCACTCGCTATCAAAATTATAGCGCTGGATCACAATAGATTTTTCCAAATTGTCGTCAACCGTTGTCGCTGAGGAGCAACGTTAAGGCAGAAAACGACTTCTCGACATCACAGGACACGATGGGTAAAAATTTCAATGCTGAGAGTTCACCTGGGGTAAGGCCAGATGAGAGGTCAGAGTTGCACCCCTCTCAAAATTTTTTTGATACCTCCAGTAAAAAAGGCCATCCGGGATTTTGCTGTAGGAAAGAATCAAGATTCTTCCGTAATGTCTCGCCTGCTTCCCCTGACCAGTTAGCACTTTCCTCTTGCACCTTCTGAACTGCCTACCAGGTATACTGGTTAAACGGTGAATGGCCTAAGAATACCCGTGGCCCCTTTTCAGAAACATATTTCTCGGAGGATTTGGCGATTGGAATGTCGAAAAACAGGGAAATTCCCCAATTTCGATTAAAAATGCAGAAATATGCACAAAACGGCCAAAATATGCAAAAATCTCCAAAATCGAACAAAATATGCTATCTAAATTTCAATTTAACATACGCTAAACGCCTCAGATACCCTCAAAACGGAAAAGTAGAACGATGTACACGATAAAAAACACATGCAAAATATGCAAATTCCAGTCCCGTCATTATGGTATACGACCACACCAGTAGCTGCCACGGACTAAACCACTCACGAAGAAATCGTGGAAACCCATTTCAAAGAAAAACGGAGTTAAGTACTGAAAAATAGTCCGTTTCTACTAATACACAAAAAAACGCGAAAAATACACTGTTATACCGGTTTCGGTGATCAAACCATCGTCAGTAAGAAACAACAGCCGTAGGCACATTGGAGAGGTGACCTTCTGAATATTCAAAATGTGGTCGACTGGGATTGGTTGTTAATATGAATGGTGAAGGGAACAAAGTGAAGGGGGGTCGACTGTGATTGGCCCTAAAAGAGAATACCAAAAAGTGAAAGGAAGGTAAGGATGCAGGGGGGGGGGGGGGGTAAATTTAGTCAAGAACACCTTCCAAATACCTACCAAAACTGAATGTCATATTATTTATACCTAGGTACCTAATAAATCGGTATGTTTTCAATTTTCGCGATTATAGGATTTGTAATAAAGTACAGGAAAGGAGAAATATTTGCTTTTACTGACTTAAAAAAATATATATATCTATTTTCCCTATTTTCATTTTGTTCAATTTTATATTTTAAATTTTTTGCCGAAAATCCGAAATAATGCGCTTACCTTTGAAATGTGCAACTAACCCCAAATATTTGTTTAGCTTTATGCAAAATAAAACATGCGGTTTTGGAACCAGCTTTCTGTGTAATGTATAAATATCACGGGAACTTCCAAATTTTTTTTTCTCTATATTCCTTTCAAATATAAGTATATTTATATTTTCTTCAAATAGATATTCCTCCAGGGAAAAAAATTACTGAACAAAATAACTGTACAAACAAAATATGAGAAAAAAACTGAAACAAAATTTATTTAATACTTCTCAATTGATGATGTTTGTGTAGGTACACTATAATTTGGAAATGTAAGTCATTCAATTTGGTTAACAATTTTCCATCATTTTCTTCTACTGCTAAATCTTTTGCTTCTTCGTCAACTGGAAGCGATTCCCCAACACTTTTCCTGTTTTCCGGTATGAGACGACAAAGTTGTTCGATTATTTCGGTCTTCTTACGATTAAGTGGAATACCACGCTAAGAACACCTCATGTGGGCTCAGCCATTATAATAATGAAAGGAAGAAGGCCTCGCTCATCTGACGATAAATGACTCGACCTATTAATGAAACCAGTGATTCCAGGGTGAAACGCCTCATCTCGATTTTCACCGACTTGAGGTGTTTTTCCTCAGAATCTAGGATTACAATATGACTTGAGGCGTTTATGGTGGCGTACTTGGGTCGTTTGACCTTTGACTTGAATGAGATGAGGCGTTTTTCCTTTTAACACAACAATTTTCCAGTTTTTAGGGTGAAATTTTCGACGCTTTCCAATTTGATTTTCAATTTTTGACTTCACCAATGGAAAGAGCGTGTCAAAGTTAGGGAGGATACGTGAAAACCCCATTTTCGGACATTTTTGAGATGAGGCGTTCTTCCTTTTGATGGCAGTGTACTAATCAGGGTGCCTCGTAACCCTGTGACGGTTACCCAGTTCTCCTCAGCTCTTCAAGATAAATTTCAACATAGCGGATGGAATACGAGATGAATTAGCCTCAGGGCTTACCCCGCTGATCGAGAGTACGTAAGCCCTGAGGACTCCCTGCAGTGTCATTTTTACCCTGCTGTACCCAGGCCTCATGTCAAATCGCAGTATCGTAAGAGGAATGGGACAGAAATCCAACTAACTCAACAGTGACCCAGCTGTGCCAAAATGGAACGTTTTTGGCCCGCCGTTCAACGCAAGGACACGATCTGCCATACTACAAGTTGTCATTGTTGTCTGAAAGTTGCAATTGGCGCGCAAACATTTCCGCCTCCGTAAAATATAGAGAATTAGGATGATAGTAAAGCCCCATATCAACTTATATAAAGGCAGGTGGTTTGTGGAAGGGCGGAAGCCAACATCCTTTCTTCCACCTAGGAGACCCCTATGGGACCAGTTTTTGAAGACTCCGAGTTAAAAAATTATACACACGACCACCTGTCCCCGAGGGAGGACAACGGTCCGGTTTTTAATTGCGGACCTTGCGACATTATAACAATTACCTACTGTAAGTAGATGGGTATCATTCAGATAGTAGGGAGGTGGATAACCTGTTTAGGGCGGTATGGTCAGTTTGAAACAACGGAAATCGAAAAGAGAGGCACATGGATCGAAACCGTCAGGCCGGTGGCAATGAGTGACTGATGAATGCTCATCTGTGTTCTTTTATCCAACAAACAAACAATTGAATCCAGCAGAATCGGTTGCGGAAGGAGGAGGAATAGGTGTGAAGGACAAAACGCTGCAAATTATTACATAACGGTTTATTATTTATCTGTATATAATACCTACCCTCGAGCCCCCCCCCCCCCCCCCCCCCAGGAAAGCCCTAAATCAAGTACTGGAGTCGAGTCCCTAAATCGAGTCCTAAAGCCCAGGAATTACATTTCTATAAAAATCCGTATGTAAAATCGCAAAATTCAGGAGTAGTTCTGAAGATAAATTGTTGATGTGGAGTGAAAAAATACCTGTTCCCGGATGGGATTCGATCCTGCGACCTTCAGCATGAGATTCCACTTCTACCTCACTGAGCTTGATGCCTGCATACACGCTGCTCCTTAAGGCAAATTCCAACTTTATGGCAACATCGTACAACGCTCCGGATGGCCTCAGAAATTCAGGGGAAAAAATCAAACTATTTAAAACTGCGAGAAAACCCACACCTCAAACAACAATTTTCCGAGATGTGGATACTCCGGATATTTCAACCCCTATTTTTCACCCTTTAGAGTTGAGTGACAGTAACACCGAGCTTGGAGGACCAACTAGAGCCCGAATGGGATCCATATACCAAATTTCGTGAATTTTGGTTCATGAGAACTAAGGAAAAAGACGAGGACGGCGGACGGACGAAATTTTTTTAATTTGATATTCGTATTCTACGTCCGTTGAAACGTAAACCATGAAATTTTGAGGGTGGCGGGAGGGGGTACAATTTTTTTTTTTTGTGGACGATTTCAAGGGTTCATTACTGAAAATAATGAACCAAAAATGACAGCATGGAATTCACCATGGAGCCACCGCTTCCCTGTGCCATTCTGACACCAAAAACTACACATCCAACTCTGAAGGTCTAACGAAGAGAACCTCAAAACTGTGAGGAAGTTCTGGAGGATGTTTGTTTGGAGAGACTGACAGGCAATGCCGCTACAATCTGAGTGAGATCATCCCAAACGTTCAGCAATTAAATCGCTAGACAAATACCAACTGAGGCAGTAGCCAGTAAAACATCAAGGGCAGGTGGTGAGGTTCACAGGCTATCAAAATCCTACTCGTTTATGTATCATTTGAGAGGGTCATGTGTTTCAGATTTAATAGCATCCATCACGTGTGAACGAAGGTTCTAAGAAGATTTTTGAGCGTCTCGGGAACCAAGGTAATCCATAAGGGGCAGACGGGTAGCAAAAAAATAGGATGCTCGCTTCCGGGCCTCGAACCAGCGCACACCTGCGCGGTCTCATTTCCAGAGGGAAGTAAATTTATATGAAAACGATCACGAACTGCTGGGGAGTTGGTGAATGTCAGAAAGCACCTGGTGCCGGTAAAGACCCTGAAAACCTGATGAGAACCACCTGCGTGATTATGACCAACCGACACGAAGGTCGAGGGAGAACTAGAATACCAAGTTTTTGCAAAACTCCTGGATATACAGTGTGCGTAATTATATTTACGAGGAGAGGGAGAAGAATCTATGTAGGATCTAATCAATTGTGGGTCTCAGCTTTGGTAATGATACCGAATTAAATTCATTTTCATACAGGACTGGGCCCTTTACCAAGCATGCGGCAAGTATTGAATAAACAAACATGATAATGTAATGATAGTAGTGCATGCAAGAGATAGTTACGTAATCATACAATATTGACTGAAAATATTTATAATAAAAAGTAGTTGTACATAAAACAGGAATACACCTATGTATTCGCTCAGCCAGAACTTTTAAAACAGCCCCCTCAAAAATGTTTTTTTTTAACGTTTCAAGGTGCGCAGATTCCAAAAATGCAATATCCGTACGCCTTATCTCCATATTATCTACTTTATTTTCGCTCTAAAAAAATTCGTTCTTTCGCACACATGCTCCATTCGGGCCATAGTTGTGTCCCGAAACATTGCAGCCCGATCGGAATACACCCAGGGGGTGTAAAAATAGGGTTTTTGTTGTTGGTTTAGTGAACATGAGCTTGTGAGGTATCGTCTTCAATGTTTTTTAGGATGAGGAAACCGAATATCAAGTCGATTTTGACCACAGCGGAAAATTGAGGTTCTAACGACGTTCCAGCCTTAAATTTACGTTAAAATTTGGACTAAAATCGTCTTTCTCCCACACAAAGTTTGGGTCCCCATTTGAAAACACATTTGGGTTCCAGTTGTGCTCGCATAAATCGCAAAAATCGTGGTTTTAGAGGTTTTTTTTTAGTTTACAGTGAACATGCGCTTGTGAGGTAGGTACCTACCGTTTTCCATGTTTTTTTTTAGGGCGAGAAAACCGAATATGAAGTTGATTTTGACAAAAGTGTGAAAACGTAATGAAGGTTAAGTAAGCTCCCGAAATTAATTTTTTATGAGTCAAAAATCTGGGAAATTCTCTGAAATCACCATAAATTTTTATAATGACACTAGAAGTGTATCAACAGGTGAATCAAGACAGTTAAATGGCAATGCCAGTGATCAAAGATAATTCCTGTTTTTGGTGGCCAAAACCATCAAACACCATCAAAACCATAAAAAATAGCTGTTTCAATTACTACAAAATAAAAGAAACAAACGAACAGCCAACACTGATAAGTCCAATAGAATAATAAACTCACGTAACACGGACTTTGCATCGTTTTGGTTTATTATTCCGTGAATAACACCTGTGTATTCGCTCAGCAAAAAATTTTCATAACACCCCCCTCAGAATTTGTTCTTTTACTTTCAAGGTGCGTAGATTCCAAAAATGCACTGTCCGTCATCATGCATATCTACTTCAATTTTGGTCTAAAAACTACGTTCTTTCGCACACAGGCTCCATTTGGGAGCTGGTTGTGTCCCGAAACTTTGCAGCCATCGGAATATACCCAGGGGTGTTATGAGTGAAAATGAGAGGAAAAAATGGTGTTTTAGTAACATGAGCTAGTGAGGTATCTTTTTTCGTGTTTTTTAGGACGAGACGACTTAATATGAAGTCAATTTTGACCAAAGAGTGGAAAATCGAGGTTCTAACGAAGTTTAAGCCTTAAATTTACGTTGAAATTTAGTCTAAACTCGTCGTTCTTCCGGACACAGTTTGGGTCCCCATTTCGGAACACATTTGGCTCCTAGTTGTGCGCCGAAGCTCGGCAGCGCGATCGGCATACACCCAGGGGTGTTATGGGAGAAAAGTGGGTGTAGAAATATGGATTTTCGAGATTTTTTGAGGTTATAGTGAACACGAGCTTGTGAGGTATCGTTTTCTATGTTTTTTAGAGCGAAAAGACCGAATATGAAGTTGGTTTTAACCAGAGTGAGGAACTTAGGTTGTAACGAAGGTTCAGCTCCCAAAATTCATTTTCTATGGGTCAAAAACCTGGGAAATGGACTAAAATTACCATAAAACTTGTATAAGAACACTAAAAGTAGTACCAGCAGGTGAATCATGACAATTAAATCGCACTATCACGATCGAAGATAATTTTTCAAAAATAGGATCCTAATTCGTGTTTTTGGGAGCTAAAATTGGTGGAAAACATCCAGTAATTTCACATGAAAGAAACAATAAATGAACAGCCAATATTTCTGTAGGTAAGGCCAATCGAATATTAAAACCATGTCACAAGGACTATGCAGCGTTTTGGTTCATTATTCTGTGAATAATACACCTATGTATTCGCTCAGCAAAAAATTTTTATAACACCCCCTCAAACTTTTTTTTCCGTTTCAAGGTGCGTAGATTCCAAAAACGCTGCAAATCCCTGCACAACGGTTTATTATTTTGTACAGAATACCCTTCTGTTACAGATCACAGCTCTCTGCATAGATAACCCTTCATATAATATAATTATGTACTATTCTATACATATTATGTAGATCGCAGACCCTCCGTAGGTTAGTACCTAACCCCGTACTCGTTACTAGGTACCTACTACCTAAATCACGAATTAAATGTTGCTAAAATAATTCTGTCGATGAGAACAGTAACTAAAACGGTAAAAAGAAACGCAAATAATGAAGTTTTGAAGGAAAATTGTTGATGTGGAGTGAAATAGATGCCCCTTCTGCGTAGATCACTGTTTTCTGTGGTCAATACCTACCCTCGTGGTCAAGTATAATGAGCCGTTGTGTAATAACTTACCCATCAATAATACTTCAACGGTTGGTCAAGTTGCAAAAGTACCGATCAACAAAATCCAGCCCCTTCTCAGTAGATGAACCGTTGTGTAATAATTTGCCGTTGTTCAATCATTTACCGTTGTGTAATAATTTGCCGTTGTGTAATAATTTGCCATTGTGTATTAATTTACCCATCAATAATACTTGAACGTTTGTTCAAGTTTCACAAGTACCTACCAACAAAATCCAATAGTCCATCACTTATCAAATGAAATAATATCGCAGAACAACCAACTCGACTTCATACAGCCATCCTTGATTATAATCATGTGCTCCCTAGTGATGATATCCCGGTCGGATTTATACCGCGCGCGCGCGGGCGTTCTGAAAATTCAACCCCCATTTTGAACCCCTTAGAGGTGACTGACAGTAACGTCGAGCTTCGAGGACCAACTAGGCCTTGAACGGAACCTATAACCCGAATTTCATCAATTTCGTTTCATGGTAACTAAGAAAAGTGGCCAGTACGGCGTACGGCGGACAGACAGAAATATTTTTATTGAATTTTCGGATTCTACGTACCTTGAAACGTAAACCATCAAATTTTGAGGGAGGTTAGAATTTTTTTTTCATTTTTTCATGCTCGATTCCAATGGTTCATTATTGAAAATAATAAACCAAAAATTTAAAAAAACTACCCGGTAAAAGTGTAATGATATTTTTGTGATGTAGATTAGTTCAGGCTCCTTAATCTCAAGTACAAACCTAGTTTTTTATTGGTGAAGTATACAGGTATGGGAATATGCCGAATTTCTCTCTTCATGGGCTCAGAAAGGGTTTGAGTTTCGGGGGCAGATAGGACTTGGGCTTGGGTTCTAGAAAGGGCACGAAATTTGACTCCATTCCGACAATTAGGGCGCGGTGGAGGGAAAAAATACCGTAACTGGCCACTAAGCGATGAGCATAAGAAGACGTCAACTCGACACATATTACAATAAAAATAATCGAAAATATTACAATAAACCCGAATAACACAGTACGGAGCTTTAGCAGTGGTAGAATCTTGAATGAAGGTGGTACAAAACCAAATCACAACACACAACCATTGATTGAGTTGGTAGGCAGGAACAAAATGTTCCGTTTCATTTGACCTGCCATAGTATTTTCCTGTTCATCTTCGTACCATTTCCAAATAATCATGAAAATGCACAGTTTGGAACTGGCTGTGCCACCAAAGTCGGATCTCCTGACTTGGATTCTCCAGTTTCACCTCCACATCCTACCATTTGCTATAGTTTAATTACACCTAGGAGAAAGTGCGTATCTCATCAGTTTGCAACAAGATTATAAATTAATACCTATTTAGTTTTTAAAAAATGCACCTACCCCTGCGTTGCTATAAGTAGTTTTGCTACCTAAAATGTTTCATAATTACCTGTATGTTTAATGATGATTACCCTCGACTTTGTAGTTATTTAAAGAAATATTACTTACAATAAATCAAAATAACAAAGTCGCACGTACCTTTAGTAGTGTGTACAATCCGAGAATGAAGGTAGAATCCAGTTCGTAGCACAAACCGCATACACAACCACTGATCAACGCGAGCCAATCAGTGCACACACGTTATTCATCGGATTGCCCATATCACTACGCGGTCAATCGGCGGATCATTCCGAGGCGATTCGAGAAAAAACACAAAAACACAATAATCTAGTCCAGGAATTATTGTTTAAAGATGAATTTTGACGAAAAACTACCACAAACCTACCATCCGTCGCGGGTGATCGAGGGACTGACTAATAGAGAGGGGCGGCAAGGTGGGGAAGGTGGTGGTGAGGGGAAAGTAGGCACTTAGGTACTTGTAAATTTAATTATTTTCCCTTCATTTTACCTGACTTATTGTCTTTACCTGTTTTTACCCTTTTCCAAAAAAATCCACGAAATGATTGAAGTTACCAATCTACGTGGCACTGGGTCTGCCCGCCAGAGCTTAAACTCTCTATAGATGGAATTTTCCATATATTTTATTGGAATTGGTCATTAATGCGATCTTGAATTCAATAAACCACCAATGGTTGTATAGTTGGTGTTTTAATCGTTCCAAGTAACTAAATCATGTTGTGAACTGATGCCCTCGTGGCACAACCAGTGCCACATAGATTAGTAACTTGTATATTATTTCTTCGATTGTTTGAAGCAGTTAGGAAAAGAAAAACACAATGAAAATTCAGGAAAAAAAATAAATGAATAAATGAATAAAAATCGAGTGAATACCTACCTACCCCACCACGCCCAGCCACATCACCTTCCCCACCCTGCCGCCCCTCTCTATTAGTCAGTCTGGCCCGATCAACCGCGACGGATGGTAGGTAAGTGGTAGTTTTTATTCCAAATTCATCATAGAAGAATAATTCCTGGACTAAATTTTACTGTGTTATTGTGAGTTTTCTCCTCGGATCGCTTCGGTATCCGCCGATTTAATCGGGAGAAGT